>AP027115.1:14749570-15234570 GCA_028142955.1 Pinctada fucata
ACGGACCCCTAACAAGCTAGTGAAGGGACCAGGTACCCGGGAGGAGTAAGCATCCCCTGTTGGCTAGCCGCACCCGCCGTCGATGTTTAAGCACGAAAATAAATACAATATATAAAATTCATGCACTCTCTGACGTTATGTCTATATAGAAAGTGCTATGGCGACGATGTCAGGGAAATATATTCAAAACACTTACTGTCAAAGTAATTGCAGACACAGCCAAAATTATTTTAGTAGCCCCTGGTTATATCTTTTTAATTAAACTTGTGCACTTAATTTGCAGAGAGTGCGTGGCTCCATATTTCCTGTAGGGGTCGAGTCGATTCAGAAGCATATATTAAGTTAAACGTCTTCAAATTCAAAAACGTCATTTAAGAACAGATAAATTTGCAGGAAGGACCAGACATGTTAACCTCATTTAAGTTCGATGATATTTTTGAATGAAATGACAATTTTCCGAAATAGCAAAATACTATTTATGGCGTCAAATTGATATTTACCACAACAAAGCCTCTTTTAGGCGACAGAGCTGGAAAGAAGTATAACTGACTTAATATCTCCTCAAGGGATAATATTATAAGATTATACAAAGAAGGTAAATGCTAGCCTTTCTTCAAAATGTTCAACTAAGTATGACAAAATTAATCTTCACACATTTTGTCTTTATTACAAGTTCTAAAATTACATCTCAGATTTTAAAAGAAAGGGGGTCTTCAACAGTACTCGGTTGCAGCACCCACAGCTACATCACAAAACACCCATTACAAAAATACAGAGCAGACACTCACAAGGGGCAAGGAACACCAACTCACATCATATAAACATAAAACACAAAAGAATACACATAGACTTAGAACGGCCATCTGCCACGTAAGTTGCAAGGTGTGGTTATCTGGATTAATAGCCTCCTCGTGGTAGGATGACCATAAACATTTATTTCATGTTGCAGTGTGGAGCAGTTAAAATCGTTTCCCGTGACCTGATCTTTAGAAGTGTATTAATAATTTCTTTCCAGCTCTGTCGCCTGAGAGAAGCTTTGTTTTGGCCCTTTATCGATTTGACATCATAGATATTATTTTACTATAATTTCGAAACCTTCTCATTCCATTCAAAACTATAACCGAAATTAGAAGAGGTTAACGTCTTAGCACCATCCCTCTTATGCTATTTTGAACATATATTTTATTTGGATATGCTACTGAATCGACCCTACAGGAAATTATGAGTCGCGCACTCTCTGTAAAGTAAATGTACAAATCTAAATTCAAAACATGAAAGAGGGCGCCACTGAAATGAATTTTGGTGGCTCCGCTGGAAGCATCATTTCGAAACACGTGTCTGGTGCAGGAAAAAATTGTTTGGAATTTTCTTCATGAAGGTATAGAGTTGGAACACTAACGTATTATTATACAAATAGACAGCATGACGAAGGGTCCCAAGAAGCACACAGATGGATATTTTAATTGATATAAAAATAGAAGGCGTACGTAATGATGTCCGTGCTCGGCTGGCTGTAACGAGCTCATGCATGTGATCACCTGGGAAGTTCGGTTGATATTCAGACAGGACATGTGGTCGGGCCCTGTCTTCTCAAAAGAGGTTTGGACAGGGCCCGTCATGGAGTCCTGTCATCACAGTCAGTCAGAGTGCAATTCATAAGGATCCACGGTATAAAAGGCATTTGATGAGTCTAACACAATTTCGATGGTAATTCTGTCTACCTATGATCCTTATTTATTTTTTTTTTTTTTTTGTTATTTATGTCACCATAAAATGCAGGTTGTGAAATACCCAAATTAATCATTATACTCTGTTGCTTGTATGGATTCGAAGAAGTTGACAATATCTTTTGTAAAATCTAAAGAAAGTCTTTACTAGTTTGTGAAAGCGAAAACCTTGACCTAATTTTTTTTTTTTTTTTTTTTGGTAATTTGTAAATTTCTACTATTAAATTCCAAAAGTGTAATTACAAAGACATCATACAACCAGACTCGTCCCAAAAATTACCAGAACCCTGCACTCTTGACCATCTTCATTTCAATTCATAACTATTTCCTGCTTCATAAAGTTTATATGTAAGCATGATTGAAGAGTTTTTCGGTGGTTTTAATATCAGAGATAAAAATTCAAAGACTAAGGCCCGCCTCGTCAGGGATCCACCTTAGTTATTATCATTTGGCCGTGGTAGATGTTGCTTGCTGTATGAAATTAACGGCTTCTTGTCATGACAAATTGTCAGTAATATCAATCCTGTATTACAAACTCTTTTCCTTGATACCCTTGACGTAAGGGTTATATTTAGTATCCTTGACAAAAGGTGTTTGATTTTCAGATATGTGGTTGAGTTCTTGAAGCGTCAGTTCCCTCCGAAGTGAAAATGTTTTCCGATTTCTAGAATGCATTTTAATACAAGAGTAGCCTCTCAGATTTAAAACTTCCTATTAATTGTTTGTAAATTATTTCGTTGTTGGTGTTCCGTAAGTGTCTGTAACATAGACTCATGCGTGTCCTTTATATAATTATGTTGATTCTTTTCAAACGATGAGCAGTAAAAAGTTATCACAGTTATATATCAGTACATACTCTAGCATAACGGAAGAGCTGCGAAAAAATATACATTTGAATACAAGCGTTTAAATACAAATTAATAATTAACATAAACATCAATATCTTGTACATTACAACGTTTATGTATTGCGAGTGTTTTCGCTCAAGATTCCCAAACTAAGATTGAATCTTTGACATAAAACAAATCTTGTGATATTTAAAATTCTGTATCATACAAATTACTACACTATAAAGATTACTTTAAGTATGTCATAATAACCATGTTTTGGAATGGAATAGCAAGTAAAGTTCCAATAGATAATGTTATCTTTACTTCTATAATGGATATGACCAAGCCTGCCTCACCTTGTATGTGTAATAAAACTCAATGATGTTCCTTTACACTTTTGGGATTATGATATTATATTATGTGCATTTACATGTGACTGGTAAATACGATGCTTTTTTAAAATATAAATTATAAGTTGAAATTTACTTATGAACAACTTTAATGCATCCACGAGAATGAATAGTTGATTTTCATACAAATTGTCTTTTGAACAAAGGAGGGGATCTCCAACCAGACTCCGCTGAAGCATCAACCGAAAGCACCGAAACATCTGATGCGAAACAAAGGAGAGGATCTCCAACAACACCAGGTTGCAGCACCAACAGCAAAACACCCGATAAAAAAACACAGAGCAGACAGGCACATATACAGTAAAAGACGTAAAAGAGACACACGACATAGAAACATTTAACACAAAAGACTACACAAAAACAAAAACCAGCGAGACCAATAGGCAATTTGTGTCGACTGAGGGTCTTAGATCTGCCACGTCAGTAAGAAATGATGAAGTTAACCGGATTACTTATAACGGATAACGCACAATTGCAGAATCAAATACCCTTCTCACTGCAAGATGACCATACAATTTTTTTTAAATACGACAGCAAAACGCAGTGGCCCAAGTAAATACAGATGAACATGTAAATGGATATAAAAATAAAGGGCGAACGAGATACAGCCCGCGCTCTGTCGTCTCTAAAGGGCCCGACATGGAGTCCCGTCGTCACAGTCAGTCAAAGTGGGAGTCTTAAGAATGCGCTTGTGGCTCTAAAACGGTTTTTAAAAGGACTAAGTGCGCTAACCCTTTATATCGGCCCTATGATTTCGACGAAAAAAGCTTTTGATAAATGAACTATTAATTATCACTTTTTACAATGTTGAATGTTTGAGAATTTACGGCGTCATAACTTTGAGCCCTCGTATGGTCACGCGCGTGATGTATGATGTCATGTCCGACGTCTTTTGCCTTGAATGACGCAAAACAAAGGAAAATCATCGTATTTTACATACAAATCTTCAAAATTTGTCTATGATTCAAGCCTCGCCCATAATATTTTTCATGCAAATTTAAAGGCCGATCAGAAATTCATCGATTGGTACAAAAATTATCATTGGAAATGCCTGGATCGATACTTAATTTCATAAATTTCTATCGAAATTTCGCTCATTTATTGATATTTTAGATGCTTTATACGTTTTTAGACGTTTTCATGTTGAATTGAATTTTTCGCATTTAGACGACTGTTTGTCTTGATTCGATCCCTCGAGTTTTCCCTTTCCGTCGGTTTCGTATGTTCGAAGATCGAATGGTGACAACCGTCTCCTAGTATTGGTAAAGTTCTAATATACGTATATGTAGCAGACAGTGTCGATTTATTAGCAAATATTGGGGGGGGTTTCTTGAGTGGCTGTGTTCACATATTAGAGAGGTTTAAAAGCACTGTGGCGTATCACGTGATACGCAAATGATAATGGCCATTATCATCAATAATATGATGGTTATCTATTCTGGTCAACAATAGACGTGCATTTGGAGAACACTGAAATTTTTCAATGCTCACCACATGTTATGATATGGTGCACTGACAGATACAAAATTTTCTGTGTAAGTGTTCTCCAGATATATGTCTATTCTTGATCAGAATAAATCATCATCATATAATTAATAATAATGACCATATGATAGGCCTAAAATAAATTTATACAAAGTAGATTCAGACAGTATTTACTTGGTTTTATCAAAGGGGATTCCCGTGGAACATATCATTTGCGTATCACGTGATACGCCACAGTGAAAAGGCTAACGTAATCTACAAGTACATCTACACGTAAAAATAACAGAGGTTTAGAAAATTGATGGGTACGTGTACATTTACTAGTGTCCTAATCAAATACGTAAAATATACATATTCAAACATTTACGAGACTATGAATTAAATGTTATAAAATATACTCAGTACAAGTATTCATGAAATACATCTGCTATATAAACAAAATGTCTTACGTGCATGTATTTCGCAATTTACACGTTCTTGAAAACTTGTAGCGATTTCCCGTGCGCAATATGAATAATGACGTCATACACAGTAATTGCGTCTACACACACCCGTACCCTTTCACGTTTCTAAATCTCTCTAATATGTGATCATGTGACCCTTTGTTCAACCCACCCTTCTCATGTATATTGATTGAGAAAACAATATTCAAGGCCGAAATCGATGACAATTTATCCGGATTTGCCGGATATCAATCATATAGAATTCTACTTTATGAGGGATAAAAAGGGGCCATAAGGTGCGCAATCACTTAGGTTTATGTTTTATACTTTATCTATGTCACCTGTTCAAACATTCCTGACATTTGAAACTTCAGAGCAAGAAACAAAGCAAATAAATATGTTTTCAGAGAAAAGACTTCTAGACAAAAGCTCTAAATGGGATGCACTTGACATGAGGTCTTACATTATCATTTTAACTTCTTATGCATGGATAACAATATTACATCATCTGCATCATATGGTTTGGTCATAAAGGATGGAAACACGGCGACAGATACTAATTTTCTTATCTAGCTTATGCCAATTCCGCTGATACAATTTAATTATCTTTATTTGTTAACAAAAATGGGACGAAGGGATGTGCTATTTCGGAAACTTACCGTTTCATTGAAAAACATCATCAAAATTAAATGAGGTTAACAGCTTAGCACCATTCCTCTGATGCTATTTTAAACATAGATTTTATTTGGATATGCTACTGAATCGACCCGACAGGAAAATTGGAGCTACGCACTCTCTGTTAAGAAAAAGCCAAATTTAAATTCTAAAAATAAACCAGAGGGCGCTAGTGAAATGAATTTTTGCAGCTTATGAAATGCACTTTGGCTGGAAGCATCACTGATGAGGATTTTATATCCGAAACACGTGTTTGGTGCATGAAAATTGGTTTGAATTTTTTTTCAAGCAGGTATAGGGTTGGAAAACTTCCATATTTTCAATCCGAACAACTGCTGCATTTGCAACGACCATGAATATGGCGTCGTCCCAATTCGTCGCCATTTATTTTCATTAATTTCGACTTTGGCATTGTCCATCATTCATAGAAGTTTTGTCATAACCGTATTATTTAAAAGTAAAATGGGGAAATGAATTATTTGATAGTTTTTTTTTTCTGATTCATTTTCTTTATAGATCAACATGTTTCTGTATATCCGGATAAATATATTGTATATGACAGAAAAAGGCCTACAAGGCCATGACCTTTTGTACAGTAAGAACAATTCGATTACATTAATCAAATGAAAGTAAACAGAATTGCTAATTTTTTTTCTAATCCTTCTAAGTTTACTACAAACTGAACTAATATTCCATAATGCTATATAATAGTAAACAACTAATATTTAACAACTACATATGTCATATTTTTTCAAAATTCAACGAAGTTGAAAGGCTATATCACTCAATTTGTAAATTGCATTATCTTGCTTGACTGCTATCAATAAACAATGTAAAAATCGTAACGAAAGAAAATGAATTAATGTTTAATCTACTAACAGAGTCAATATCGTATTTTTTCAATAATACGGAAATGTTCCCACTTTTTGCCTTCTTGATGAAAAGTAACGATGACGGGGATATCAAAACACTAGCCACAAAAACTACACATAAACCAAGTAGAGCAATGTGCCATCGGTGTCGACTTAGGGGGTCATCCACCATTTTGGTAGCAGGATGAAATAAATGTCAGTGAAAAAACAAAGCTTCGTTGCGACTGAGCTGGTAAAGGAGTACTTGAAACATTCAATCGCCGGGAACGTTTTAAACTTCTCCACAGTGTAAGCAATGCAAGCATTGGAAAGGGAGGGGCGCATACACGTTAACAAAAAAATTCTTGTGTCATATTTTCCTCATACTTAAACACTATTTTGACAGCTTTACATGACCAATGTTTACCAGGATGGACACGCTATCATAACTCTTGCTACATGTTCAGCAGACAAAAGGCATCGTGGTTTCAAGCAGAGGTTGGTACCTATTCAAACTTTATATGTTTTCCTCAAGTCTGACCAAACAATTAAAATGATCATAATGATTATGCTGAGTCATCAATTGAATTTGTCAATGAATACATATTAATATTGGTTTATGTGTAGTTTATGTGTAGTCCTTTGTGTTTGATGTTTCTGTGTTGTGCGTTGACGTTCCTTGTCCCTTATGCGTCTCTTTCTGTGCTTGTCTGCTTTGTGTTTTTGCATTGGGTGTTTTAGGGTTTTGCTGTGGGTGCTGCAACCTGGCGTTGTTGGAGATCCGCCCTCCTTTTTTGTAGCTAAGCATCAACCTGCGTCAAAGACGTTCCTCGTAGAAAATGTTTAGAAATATCTATAGATAAAAGTAACTTAAAGACTGATTATTATTATCATTTTTATACGCTAGTCATTATGGTATGGCAATCTTCGTCCGTCTGTTCGTCAGTCGTCGGTCCGTCCGCTTATGGAACGCAATAACTTGTGTATGCGTCGACGGATTTTCATGATATTTATACACTTTGATCAGATTGTGGAGAGAAAGCCGCCTTAGATTTTCAGATTTACTTGATACGTTGTTACAGAGATATTTTTGGTGTGAGGAAATTATACAAAAATTGTTAAAATTCATTAAAAATCTACTTTTGGTTGAAATGTCTTGAAATTTATGTGTAATGGGAGAAAACTAAAAATTATGTGTAATGGGAGAAAACTAAAAATGTTGCGTAATGGGAGAGGAGGGGTATATGCACATATATGTTAAGCCAAGGGCAAAGTATTTGCGCATGGAACGCAATAGCTTGAATAAGCATCAACAGAGTTTCATGATATTTATACATTCTGTGAAGGGTGCCACCCTTCGATTTTCAGGTTCATTCGATATGTTGTTACGGAGTTATGGGACTTTGAATTCTGAAATACTGTGAAAATATACAAAAATAGTTTTAAATTATTTTGAAATTTAGGTTTGGGTGAAATGTTTTAGAAATACGTGTAGCGTAGCCTTGAATGCGTAGTAATATCTTGGTAGCGTGTCTATCTTAGACAAATCTTTGGTAGCGTGTCTTTCTTAGACAATCTTTAAACTTGTCGTCCCAGACGACTAAGTCACTGTAAAGTATTGATACCACTCGTCCCAGACGAGAATTCAAGCCGTCCCAGACGACAAAGTATTAATCCAAGCTCGTCCCAGACGAGAATTATCCAAGTGTAGTTGAAATGAAACAAAGTTATAAAGTTAATATTATATTCACACTATGTACAACATCACAAAATAAATAAATCCAAGAGAAGCACAAGTAACATGTTATCCTAGCATCACAATTTTACTAATCTGATATTCATAAAACGGGGCTCTATTTATACTCTCACTCAGGGATTGACCCGAAGTAACAAAGGTCGCGGCCTCTGATTGGTCAATTGGAATGATCGGCCAATACATACATAATTAATTAGGGATCGACCTTTCTATGAATACTAATTAGGTTATGAAACAACGATGTAATTAAACTGATAAATAAAGCTATTAAAAGTACAAATATGGCAATTATTACGATTAAATATTAAAGTTAAGATATTAAAGATAATTACTGCAAACAAAGATAAACAAAATAATAGAAATTACAGTTTGTAAAAGACGACACCCCCCCCCCCCCCCTATCATACTTTTCTACAACTGCCCCCCGCTTAAGTTTGACCCCTGGCAAACAAAAATACAATATCATAAGAAAAGTATGAAAAATATATACAAACAACAATACAAAAGCATTGAGTAAAACATATATAAGCATAGTATAAACATCAAACAATATGAACAAGACATGACAATATTTATAATCTCAAATTAAATTTTTATAATTCTTATGAAAATAATAATTTTAAAGTTTAGATATCATTAAAGTTTAGAAATTGTCATTTCTGATCATTGTCCATATAAACATCAAAGTTCTCATTTTAGTATGGAATACAAGTTTAGTCGTCTGTATACGAAAACCTCGTGTTCCTGTTGGCCATGTGTTCCGGAACCTCAACTAGAATGTCATGGGCAATGGTATACAAGTCTAATTGGTCCGGACGAATGTTCCGCGAATGTGCGATTATAGTGTCCCGGTCTAATTCAACTCGTCCGCTGGTATATCTTGTCTCTCGGCGCTTTAAGGTTAGCACGACGGTAGTTGTAATACATTCCTCTACGTCTGATTCGGATTCATCGTTCTCATTATATCCGTCATCATGCTCATCATTGGAGATTCTATCATCACGTGGTTCGTACCGGGCGATTTGATTAACACTTGCACCATTAATTACATCATCTATGTCGGAGCGTCCTTCAAAATTCCCCAGAAGTTCATCGACGAGATTCTCCACGAATTCACCACTTTCTGCCATGGCTGCGTCTAAAACAGCTGTATCAATCGACAGACGGTCGTCGTCACAAATTTCTTCCACCGGCACTTGTTGTCCCCCGATCATGGCATGAAATTCTTCCTCATCTGACGAGACGTCCTCATACATGGGGCTTCCTGATGCACTGTCGGACACTTCATCAGTTTGGCTTTCCATTTCACTATCTGAAATCTCATCATACCAAGTTTGGTCATCCGGCACGTAATGTCCCGAAGCCATGTCACTGTTTTCACAAGAAACTTTGTGAGCGTTCCTTAAATGTCTGTACAAATTAGACCGCGTACTAAATTTTCTCCCGCACAAATAGCAGTCAAAACACTTAATATTTCCGCTATGTTTTAAGAAAATATGTTCATTTAATGTAGCGATTCTGTTATACAGCTTTCCACACTGGTCACATAATGCCATCCGCAGTTGAAATGACCACACTAGATGCTGGGATTCCTTATATAACTTACTACCTCCACCCGTCTACTGATGCTGCATTCTGATTGGCTGGCGCTTCGGTGAGGACGCAGAGTGTCTAGACAGTGTTTCGGGTAGCTGTATATTCGCTGTATATTCCAAGCAACTGATAGCTTTTTCAAAGTAAATACCACGGGGATGTCGGGTGCGTCCGTAGTATTTAAATATTCCATGAAATAAAATGATCTTCTGTATCACGGGGATTCCTCGATACGTCCGTGATACTATCCTATATCCAGACATCAATTTCTTCTTTATCACGGGGATTCCTCGATACGTCCGTGATAACATCCTATCCATACATCAATATCTTCTGTATCACGGGGATTCCTGGATACGTCCGTGATACTATCCTTAATCCGTTGTTAATCCTGGTAAGATACGAATTTACGAGTCCATCTTTCCACGGGGTTTCCTAAATGCGTCCTTGGTAAATCCAAAAACACAAATCCACAAATGACAAAGTTATAACTACTACAGGGATTCCAAAAGCGTCTGCAGTACACATCCTTGGAATAATTATGTCCACTTCTACACTAATTACTAAATAATCACTAATATTTACAAACTTCTTGGTTAATTAGCTCCAATTATGCTAATTACATCACTCCCTAAATCTTGCAGGGCGTCGGATCACTCGACCACGCCTTGTTTTCACAGGTAAGTCAGGCGGCTCACTTTCATCCTGAACTCTGTCATCTGATTGGTCCTCTGGCGGCAGAACATTTTCTCGGGAAATAATGTCCTTAGATAACTCCTTAGGCGAGGGAAATAAAGTCTCTTTTTCTCCTGAAATATCTGGTTCAGATCTTTCACTCCTAGTTCGGAAAGACTTCAAATTGTCAACGTGAACAATCACTTTCTTCGAATTCTGCGGTAATTTAATCTCGTATAAGATTTCACTAATTCGTCTTGTCACAATCCATGGTCCCGTCCATTTCCTTGCTAACTTAGCTTTTGTTCCAGCAATAACTTTTGGTTGGTTCCGCCTTACCAAATCACCAATATCGAAATTCGTGTGTCTAATATTCCGGTCATAATGTTTCTTTTGACGTTCACTCATCACTTCAGTCTCCGATCTCACAAGGTCATATAATTCCTTTAACGAACTTTCAAGTTTTCTCACATAGCCGAATGGCGTCATTTCCTGGCGTTCATTTGCGTCAAGAGCTGGCGTCATTATATCAACTGGAATACACATTTCTTCTCCATACACCATTCTATACGGAGATATTCCTGTAGTTTCGTGTGGAGTACTGTTATATGCAGTCACGGTACTATCGATATATCTGTCCCAATCAGTTTGATGCACGGAGATATATTTTGACAACACATCCTTAATTGTTCTGTTAAGCCGCTTTACCATTCCATCGGACTTCGGATTATAAGCAGTAGTCCTCGTTTTATTTATTTGTAAAAACACACACAGTTCCTTGAATAAACGGCTTTCAAACTGAGTACCTTGATCGGTATGTATCTCTCCTGGGCACCCATATCGTTTAATCCAACCACGAAACACGGTTTCGGCTACTGTTTCAGCTTCGATATTTCGCAAAGGAAACACTTCTGTATATTTAGTGAAATAATCCGCTATCACTAAGATGTATAAATATCCATTTTCAGATTTCGGAAAAGGGCCTGCTATATCCATGGCGATGCGTTCAAATTTTATACCACTTAAGAACTTTTTCATAAAGGCTCTCTTTTTCCTTGACGGATTTTTCCTTTCTTCGCACACTTCACACGCGCACACATAATCATGTACACATCTTCTCAAATGAGGCCAATAATATTGACTGGCGTTCACTTTGGCATATGTTCTCCTTACTCCCATATGTCCTGATGTAGGCGAATCATGAAGGTGCCACAACACGACGTCACGCAACGTCCGAGGTACACATATTCTCAATCTTTCACGATCTCCCTCTATCCACTTAGTACACAATACACCATTTGACACACATAATAAATTCCATCTTGGATAATAAAACTTGAATTCAAATCCTCTTGCGGACACTGATTCAAATCACGGTTTTTCACTTCCTTCCTCAATATGTCGCAATAAATGGCACAAGTCTCTATCACTTTCTTGATGTTTTCGTATATTATCATACGACAAAGCTTCCGACGGCTGTTTGACCTGTTTTGCCCTTGGGGGTCTATTTCCTCTCTGTTTACCGGTTTTGTTCTGATTACTTGGCTTGGGGTCAACTTGATACACATCATGGCCGGTCACTGAATGTTCCGCTTGAGTGCTGTCATAATCAGGATACAATAATTGGCTAATTGACTCGTAATCACAACCGATATTTTCACTGTTAGAATTCAATCGTAGGTCACTTATGTGTTTAGGACACTCGGTATTGACTTTTGTCACGTCTTCTTTGCACTGTTTACAAATTCTATCATCTTGGGGCAATCTTGACATTGCGTCAGCATTCGCATGTCGCTTTCCAGGTCTATGTTGAATTTTAAACACATAAGGTCCCAATTGCTGTAACCATCTCGCAACTTGACCATCCGGGTCCTTGAATCTATGCAACCACACTAATGATCCATGATCAGTGCGAAGAAGAAATTCCCGTCCTAATAAATAATGTTTGAAATGTTTCACAAAGAACACAACTGCAAGCATTTCTCTCCTCGTAACACAATAATTTTTCTCTGCATTTGACAGGGTGCGGCTCGCATAAGCAATCACTTTCTCTTCACCATTTTGCACTTGCGATAACACTGCACCTATAGCTTCGTTACTTGCATCCGTATCCAAAATAAATTCTCCTCCCTTCACATCCGGGTAACCTAAAATCGGTGCATCGATCAGTTTTGACTTTAATAACTGAAATGCTTCTTCACACTCCTCACTCCATTCCCATGCACAATTTTTCGTCGTTAAAATGTGCAAACATTTCGCAATTTTCGCAAAATCCTTTATAAATCTGCGGTAGTAGGATACTAGTCCAAGAAAACTTCTGACTTCTGACACATTTTCTGGTCGCTTCCAGTTTTCAACTGCTTCAATTTTACTGGGATCTGTCTTTATCTCTTCCTCTGTCACGACATGTCCGAGAAAAGACACCTGCTTTCCAAAGAAACTGCACTTCTTTGCTTTCAGTTTTAAATTAGCCTGTTGTAACCTATCCATAACAAGGCCAATATCTTTCAAGTGTGAATCAAAATCAGCACTATACACAATAATATCATCCAAATATAACACAGTAATATTCCACTGTAATCCTTGTAACGCTTGTTCGATCACGCGCTGAAAAGTTGCCGGTGCATTGCACAATCCAAACGGCATCACTCTATATTGATATAAACCACCACGTGGTGTCGCAAAGGCAGTCTTTTCTTTGTCTTTCTCGTTCATCGGTATTTGATGGTATGCCATATTTAAATCTAACGAACTGAACCACTTAGATCCAGCTAAAGCATCCAAATCTTCTGCTACTCTAGGTATCGGGTAAGCATCCTTCACAGTTTTCGAATTAAGACGTCTGTAATCTACACAAACTCTCCAACTTTTATCTTTCTTTTGCACTAATACGAGTGGCGATGACCACGGGCTTGACGATTCTTCAATCAAACCTTGTTCCTTTAGTTTACTTATCTCAGTGTCCAATATCTCTCTCTTGAAAATAGGAACTCTCCGGACTTGTTCCTTAAACGGGGTTTCATCATTTAACTTTATGTAATGCTCCCCAATATTAGCTCTCTCCGGCGGTTTTTCGGGATCGGCGAACGCGCTTTTTCGCCCTAGTAGAAATTTTCGAAACTTATCAGCTTCCTCACTTGAAAGATTCCTACATCCATCATTATATACACCGCGTAAAAACTCTGGCAATTCTTGCGAATTCTCACTCTCCTGAATACGACACACTGACTCTTGTTCCAATGGATCACTGATAAAATTAACTGGTGCCAATATCGCTATTTGTGTATTCCCCTTGACACTTATTTCTCGGTCACCAGGGTTAAAAACGCGCACATACAACACATTGTTTTTCGCGTTCACAAGCACATGTGCTAACACTAATCCATATGTATGGATAAACCTTTTCAAAGGCACTAATATTCCTTCACTAATATCAGATTCACAATTTAGTTTCGAACTCAATACACATTCATGTTTCGGCGGTACCACACTATCTTCAATAGTCACAACATTACAACCACGCCCTTCCTCGGCAAATGGCATTTCACAAAATACTAAAGAATCACTGCGATATTCCCACTGGCACTTATACTTCGTCATAAAGTCTTGTCCTAGTAGATTACTCTTCACGCCTCCTACATACACTCGAAAATAAATGTTCACATCACCAAATGTTAGTAGCATCCTTGCAGTTCCTAACAGCTTTAATTCACTTCCGTCCGCTGTTTCGAATTTTCGTATAGCCCTCTCTAGTACAGGTCTGTGCTCTGGGATGATACTATAATAAACATCCTCGGTAATAAATGTATTTACTGCACCGGTATCTATTTTCCATTCTAATGGGGTACCTTCTACTAATCCATTTACTCTCATTCCACGTTTTCCTTTCACTGTAAATTCACTCACTTTTGAATGCATAAAATCCCTTTTACGTTGAAAATCACTGGGTAAATGGCTGTTCGTCTGTGTCTCCTTACATAAAACACTTGATTTCACATCTGTACTAGGCCTTTTTGGTGCACTGACCGACGCACGGCCTACTGCCTCGGTCCGTTCATGTTTAAAGGTCTCTGTCTGTACGTGTTACGTCCATTTCCACTTTTTGTAGGGCAATTTTGGTATGAATGGTCGGGCGTTTTGCACTTATAACAGAATCTCTTCGATCCGTTGTACTCTCGCCTTTCAGATTTCACTTCTCCGTTAATATTAGTCGTTTCGCGAGGTTTGTTCACTCCAAAAACAGGTGGTTTATATTCACGTTTTGACTTCCTATTTTCAGTCAAACGAATACACTCTTCCTGCATAGACGCCGTTATTGCATCTTGTAAAGTTTTCGGTCTCGTACGTTTCACTGCGAGTCTAAAATCCTCGTCAACACTACAATTATCCATGAAAGTTTTCATACTACTTTCTTGTACATATTCTCTATTATTAGGGTACGCTCGACGGTATAAATCCTCTATAGCCTGACCAAAATCACGGAATGACTCAGAATCTCGTTTTCTACGCAGTTTGGCTTCGGCCACATAACTTTCTTTCATTGCACGGTGTCCAAATCGTTCGTCTAAAGCACTTTTCAAACTAGCATAATCACTACGTTGAAAATCCGACAATCCGTACGCATATGTTTCGGCCTGACCACGTAACACAGTAAGTAACACTTTTCGTTTTCTCTAGTCACTCCACATATTCAATTCTGCTATATTCTCAAAATAACGAATAAATTCGCTCCAAATGTCGTCACCGTCGCCCTTAAACGTTCGTTTTACACCAATTTGAGTGACTGTACGTTTGTCATCACGAGTAGCGTCCCTTGGTTGATACTGATCGCTTGTAAAAGTATCAGGTGAGCGAAACGTCACATTTCTTCTCGGTTCACGTTTAGGAGTCGATCTCCTAGTATTTGGATTGTTCGGAGTCCGTTTAGTGTTTCTGGACACTAGTTTCACAATTATGCTCACGAGAATAATGCATAAAATACACAAACCACCAGAAATCAAAATTTCCTTTGTCAGACACAGTAGCATATATCCGGGAAAATACTGATATAACGCAAACAGTACCCCACTTCCTAGGAAAATTGTCACAATCCACATAGCGACAAATTTACACCAACCGGGTTCTGTTGTGTATTCGTACGTTAATTGATCGCTAAAATGACCAGGTAAAGGTGTGCTCGTATAATTAGGCTCATTCCCTACACCTTTTACACATGTCAAGTCTTCATCGGCGTTTTCAAACTCTTTTAGTAAATTCCGTCGCACTGTTGACGGCGTTTCTCTGATTGGACGTTCCGGCGTCCTGGGCGTGTCACTAATTATCTGATCTGACATTCCCTCTGTCGTGTCCATGTCGCGAGGGGTATAGGAGGTTTTATCCCCCGTAAACATGATATCGATAATTACAAAAGAGTGAACAATTAACGCAAACACTACAAACAACTCCACAATTGGTTTTTTTTTTCACGACGGGCACTAAAAATTATATACACTAAGATAACAAAAATTCGCACAGAAAATATGAAATAACATATAAACACGATTTTCTACAGAAAATATTTACACACTGAAAATTGCTCGAATTTGCACGTCACACCGAACTTTAAAATTCACGTACATTTCCGCCACACACTTCACATTTCTTTGTACGGTCACTGTACAAGCACTTCGGGAAAACTGCAAAACAATTTTCACATTCTACTCTGGTATTTGCACGCACTGTTCTCACAAAATGCCAGACCCTTTGTCAGTAATTTCATACACTCGCACTAGAACTTTTTCACTCTCCTTTTTTTTTTTCACAAATCGTCGAGTAACACAAATATAAATCACGTAAATCACGCACTATAAATTGAACACAACACTCGGAAAATATATAAAATACACGACACTGATCACATCACAAAATATGTCGCGCACAAATAAACACTGAATATTCGCAAATTAACACAGAAAAATAATCGCGCACTTCTTACATAAAATTTTCACTTCACACGTAAGTCACAAAATTAACACACGGAATATACACAAAACGCGCACTACACACGGTATAAATTCCACAATGAATCGCGCACTACACACGGTATAAATTCCAAAATGAATCGCGCACTACACACGGTATAAATCCCAAGGTAAAAACTTGAAAATTGAAAATACTGCAAAAGAAAATTCAGCGTTAGCAAATAATAAAATTATGTAAACACTATACTTTACCGTTTGAGAATTCAATACTTTACCTTCAAAATCCAATAAAATTTTCACATACTTAAAAATAAATGCACAATAAAATCCAGTGAATTCTATCCCGCCAAGCTGCCAACCACTTGTAGCGTAGCCTTGAATGCGTAGTAATATCTTGGTAGCGTGTCTATCTTAGACAAATCTTTGGTAGCGTGTCTTTCTTAGACAATCTTTAAACTTGTCGTCCCAGACGACTAAGTCACTGTAAAGTATTGATACCACTCGTCCCAGACGAGAATTCAAGCCGTCCCAGACGACAAAGTATTAATCCAAGCTCGTCCCAGACGAGAATTATCCAAGTGTAGTTGAAATGAAACAAAGTTATAAAGTTAATATTATATTCACACTATGTACAACATCACAAAATAAATAAATCCAAGAGAAGCACAAGTAACATGTTATCCTAGCATCACAATTTTACTAATCTGATATTCATAAAACGGGGCTCTATTTATACTCTCACTCAGGGATTGACCCGAAGTAACAAAGGTCGCGGCCTCTGATTGGTCAATTGGAATGATCGGCCAATACATACATAATTAATTAGGGATCGACCTTTCTATGAATACTAATTAGGTTATGAAACAACGATGTAATTAAACTGATAAATAAAGCTATTAAAAGTACAAATATGGCAATTATTACGATTAAATATTAAAGTTAAGATATTAAAGATAATTACTGCAAACAAAGATAAACAAAATAATAGAAATTACAGTTTGTAAAAGACGACACCCCCCCCCCCCTATCATACTTTTCTACATACGTATACTTAAAAAAGAAACGGGGTTTTATTTATTCGTTTTATTTATGTTTTTGGTAGTATAATTGAGATTTTTCGTAACGGCTAGGGGTTTATATTCACATATACACGTTAAGGCATGGACAAAGTATAGGCACATGGAACGTAACCGGACAAGCGGGATAGTTATGTGCAAGCAATTCCTATAACCACACAATGTGCGACTAACGTGGCAGATGGCTGTCCTAAGACGTCATCAATTGCTCATTTTTCTCATTGCTCTTTTTGTAGTCTTTTATTTATTTTTTATTTTTTTTTTTTTTTAATGTCGTCTTTTGTGTTTTGTTCTGCCTATTCTCCTTCCTATTATCGCTTGTTTAATCAGTGTTTGAGTGTTTGACGATTTGCTGTCGGTGCTTCAACGGAATCTTGTTGGAGATCATCCCTTTTCTTACAATAATAAATATGGAAATTGCGAAATCAAGCACATTGCTTTTTAGTATTATAATACTTATTTGCCTAAGTTGGGAAAGCATTTATTCATTTGTAAATTCAGCCGTCATAATCTATTCGAAACAATGCGCACCTTCTAGTGAGAATCCACATTACTCAGCCATGCACTAGTACGAACATTGGATACCCCTTCCAGCTGTCAACTTGGTACCTCAAGGCACTTTTTGATGGAGGTCCAAGTTGATATGTAAATAGTACAACGAGACCAAAAACCGACTGATATCCCTTACAGTAAAACCCTTAGAAATAAAATAAGTTAAAATAATTTATATATGATATATTAATTTTGATAGGCTAGATGCGCTTTGTTCGATGCAAAACTAGCGGAGATAGAAACTGAGGAGGAGGATAGATTTATCAGAATTACTCTTCTTGATTTACATGGGGCGAGTATGTATAAATGTGTACAATTTAGATTTCTCTCCATTGTTTTCTGTCTAAAAACTTTCATGGAAGGCTAAAAAGTGTGAATGTTAGAATTCAGTCAATCTAAGTAAATTTGAGTTTAAAAATTTCCCCTCGTTAGGAAATATCTAATAATTGGAAGAATTAATATATAATTAATTTCGCAGTGAGATGTTTCAGAATCAAATTTAATTTTTTTCGAAAAAGTGCATTTGTATCCCAATATATATGGACTACGTGTCTTATATATTTTTTTATTTTATCTTTTTTTTTTTTTTTTTTTATTTTATTTTTTTTTTTTTTTTTTTGCGGTCAAGGCTTTTACACTCTGGTTCGACAGAAGCAAAACCAGATTGTAAAAGCCATGGAATAAAAAACTAAGATACTCATTCCTCCTTATTTTTGAGAGGATGAAAAATTGAACAATGTCTGTGTAAAGTTTACTTGTACTTGAAATTGTCTTGTTTGATACCTATTTGATCTCTCTGCTCCAAGTAGGCGATCTTGGATTTTGGGTAGGAGGTACAGATGCGCACCAAGAGGGTACTTGGATCTGGGTAAAGGATCGTCAACAAATAAATTACACCGACTGGAATCCAAAACAACCTAATAACTATAGAGGCATTGAGCATTGTTTACAGTTGAGGGGATCTCTTCAGTATAGATGGAATGATGATGTTTGTAATGATACAATTTATTATGTATGTGAAGAGGAAATATCTAATCCATGAATACATCTTGAGCAGTAAATTAATATGTTTCGTTTTCAGATTTTGTAAGCTGTTAGGTTTAACTATCAACCAACTGTAATGATGAACATCAAAGAAGTACCCATCGGTTATTCAGTCTCAGAGTCAGATGAAATTTATTCCGACCGGCATATTTTACATATAAGCAGTGTATAAAAAGTTTGAAGGGGCACAATCCAACACAAAATTGAGGAACATGACCCTTTATTTGAACTTGTATTTCTCAATGTAAAGCTATATCTAAGAAATAAATATATTCCCTGTTACAGTTTTCATTTAAATAACAGGCAAGCACAAAATATTAATTTTTACCAAGTTTGAAGGGGCACAACTTTGCATAAAATTAAGCCATATTCATACCTGACCTGTAATTTTTGTAAAATAGCTACATTCAACAAATTACCTGTAACAGTTGTCCTTCTCATGTTCAGAAACCACAAAATTGTGAATTTTTCTAAATTTCAAGGGGCATAACTCTACAAATAATTGAGGGCCATGACCTATATTTGAAGTTGACCCGTATCTCTTGGTGTAAAAGGTATATGCAAGAAATGAATTGATTATTTGTATCAGTTTTCCTTTAAATGTCTGGACACCACAAAATTGTGAATTTTTCAAAGTTTCAAGGGGCATAACACTGCACGTAATTGAGGCACATGACCCATATTCGAACTTGACCTGTATTTCTTGGTGTAAAAGCTTTATACAAAAAAATGAATTGATTATCTATAACGCTTTACCTTAAAATGTCCGGGAACCACCAAATTTTGATATTTTTCAAAGTTTCAAGGGGCATAACTCTGCACAAAATGGAAGAACATGACCCATATTCGAACTTGACCTGTATTTTTTTTATTGGTGTAAGAGCATTATTCAAGAAATAAATTGATTATCTGTAACGATTTTCCTTTAAATATCCGGAAACCACAAAATTTTGAATTTTTCTAAGTTTCAAGGGGCATAACTCTGCACAAAATTGAAGGACATGAACCATATTCGAACTTGACCTGAACTTTTTAGTGTAAGAGTTATATCTAAGGAATGAATCGATTATCTGTAACGGTTTCCCTTTAAATGTCCAAAAACCACAAACGTTTGAACTTTTCCAATTTTCAAGGGGCATAACTCTGCACAAAATGGAGGGACATGACCCATATTCGAACTTGACCTGTATTTCTCGGTGTAAAAGCTATATGCAAAATGAATTGATTATCTGTAATAGTTTTCCTTCAAATGTCTGGAATCCACAGGTGGGACGGACGCATGCACGCACGCACGGACAAGTGCATCACTATATACACCACCATTACATGGCGGGGGTACAAAAAATGCAAGGCAAAATTATTACAATTTTCATTGGAACAATTACCAATCCCAGCATAAACAGTATTCCGAATTCAGGCTAGGTGCCCGGGGAGAGTTATCGTCTCCTGTTTGCTTGCAACACCCGTCGCCACAGTTCCATGAAAACTCGGAATTCGGTGAGTGTCTCGATGTACATATTGATGTACATATCATGTAAAGATGTCTTGTTTGGTGATGTTGATAGTTACTCAATGTCAACTGACCATTCTGGGAAAAAAGTATCCAATATGCTTTTATAAGATCCTCACAGTCACCGCAAAACTTCCTCAATGATGATTGAAGTCGTTGTATAATATAAACCAGAACGAGTAGCTTACTTACAAGCCGTCTGGCTCTAATGATATGATAGCCATATTTGGAACTTGCCCTGGCCTACCGAATTAGCTAAGAATCAAAAAGGCCGAAAACAGAAGAAGACAGAATATTGGTACTTATGAAAGGGAAGTTGGTTATGAACGCTTGTCGTACAGTGACCTGTTCTTATGACCGTTTGCGTCGAACGGTAGCAGTATATACAAGTACGAAGCGGTTCTTTCGCTCTCGGTTGTTCGTTTGAATTCTATTTCGTGAGGATAGATTTAATGTAGGTGATCCTCAAAGTTCGGATTATTTATGGATAGTTGAACTGAGATGCAAGGTGCTTTCGTCCAATGGAGGGCAAGGTCTGGATGAACCCAGCTTTGTATGAACATTTAAATATGTCCTCAAGAAGTGGGGCACAACTGGTAACCAGAGGGATGCCAACTATTTGCTGGAATACGGTTCCCAAATTACCACAAAAATGGTGTCAATCTAAAACTCAAGCATACGGATGATATAGTCTTCGGTATACTTTTTGTTTAAATCAAAGTCTTCCTTCACGAAAGAAGTATCCTCCCGTCCTACGACAAGGTCTTTGTATCTTCTGTTCTCATTTTCGAAAGAAAGGTGTTGCGAATTATATTGGCCAGTCTGTTTTTAGCTTTGGGTAATCTTAAAATTTTATGCCCAATCAGTACCTACAATTATGAAATATAAGGATACCTTTACCATGTTTACTATTGAGTTTTGAAGACGTTTAACGTTATCTTTAATGAAAACGAAGGAAGAAGTGTTTTTGTCTACCTGGTCCAATAAAGTCGTTCACGTCAGCTTTAAATTGACATTTTTCATCGTGACGAACTTCGCACTTCGAACTTCGTACTTCGCACTTCGAACATTGAAGAATCAGGCGAGTAGCTGCCATTTACGTATAAACTCATAAGCGGAATCATCTACCTATTGATTAGTAAACTCAATGGAATTGGTATATTGCACTTCCTGTACTACTGGCGCGGTTTTTTTTTTTTTTTTTTTTTTTTTTTTTTTTTTTTTTTTTGGCAACCCATTTCTAAAATGAAAGTGCGAAGTTCGAAGTACGAAGTGCGAAGTTCGTCACGGTGAAAAATGTCTAATTGAAACGAGTTCGCGTCATATACGTGTATAAGTGCAAAGTGACCCTCTTTTCGTTAATCACCGAGTATTGACAAATACCTTCTACAAAATGATTCAATGATAATTTCATCATCTTATTTTGGTCAATTGTTACACTAGATCTTCTATCCAGATAACATTTTATTACACACCTTCTCATGTGGAGAAAGTACAAGTCCCATGCGATATTGTCATAATTTTCACGGCAAGGACATCATGCCTGTTTCGGATATGTTTCAATTATGAAAAAAACACGAAAGCTATAAGAAAATACCTTTAACGAGTTCACAACAACATTCCTTTATTGATTAATTCCCAGAAATTTAAAAAAAAAAGAAGCTTGTTCTTTGTCTTGGATCTTCTTCTAATCTTTTTGACGGTCATCTGTGTCATTCACTAAGTATGATAAATCCTCCTTTATGTACATAATATAGCATGTCTTGACTCGATTTGATTTTTTATCCATGTAGCAGTTTCGAGAGGAAAGATTTTTGAAAAGAGATTTACTTTTGGAGCGTTATTTGTTGAACTTTATTTATTTGATAGTCTTACTCGTAGTTGGAATCATTGATCTAACGTAAGGGATGAATAATTGAATCTTTAAACATCTGCCTAATTTTTCTTACTTACATAGGAGTCTTTTTCGTGGGGTTTTTGTTTTTTTGTTTTTTTTTTTTTTTTTTTGTTTTTTTTTTTTTTTTTTTTTGTTTTTTTGTTTTTTTTTTTTTTTTTGTTTTTGTTTTTGTTTTTTTTTTTTTTTTTTTTGTTTTTTTTTTTTTGGGGGGGGGGGGGTTCGTTTGTTTGTTTGTTTGTTTGTCTTTTTTTTTTCTGTTTTTGTTTTCTGTTTTTGAGTTTGTTTTTGTTCTTTGGGGGGGTAGTTTTTGTTCCTTTTTCTAAATTTTACTCATCCATAGAGGTGCAATTAGTTTTCCGAACCGTATATTCCCTAGTACTTATTTTATTTCCTATACTTATCCTTGCTATTATCTTACATGCCTCAGTTAAACCTACATAACAATCATGAAAAAATTTAGAATCAACCAATTTTTTTACAGAAAATTCCAGAAAAAAGAGAGTTTGTCCACAAATTTTCATTTCATTATTGAAAAAGCTGCTTTTTAAAAGCCAGTTTTAAATGACAAGCAGTAGGGTGACCAGCATTAGGGTGACCAGCAGTAGATGCTACAAGAATTATACTTCTTTTTACACACATGAATATTTAACATGCAAACTTCATGCCTTGAGCATAGTTGAAGTGTCGTGTCGTGAGCTACCACATCACAAAGGCAACAAAAGTGCTTTGGTGTACGTATCTTAAAAGATCTTAACAGATAATCTATGGCGGGAAAGTATACGATATGAAAATGGACATTAGATTTTCAAATGTTAGGCAAGCACATGTGTCACAATAAAATCAACTATTCATAATATTTACGGTGAAAGTACTGTAGAGTGGCGATATCTTGTCAATCTGTCTTGATATGTCAAATGTATATTTCCGATTTGCACTCTAAGGTGGAGGAGAAGAAGTAAATAATTTATACACGATATAAAACTAAGATTTGAAAACAATACCCATGGGCGACAGCCGCTGTAACCTTATTTTGAAAACAAGGGGCTGTGAAAATGTTCGTGTAAGGTTCATATATGGTTGGTTCACTGGCTGAAAAAAACGAAAATGAAAACTAAAATGTCAGATAAAATGTTAAACGAATGATGAAATAGCACTTAATTCTTAAAACGAAACTTGTCTTTTTCACTTGAATTGCACGAACACGCTTTTCATATCCTTTTTCGATCGCGAGCCTGTGCTCGAAAATTTAATGTTTCTATTTTATCTATATATTTTACTTGAATTTTTCTGTAGATGTCACGATACAAAATTTAGTTTATACTTGTACCTAGTGTTGTAACGATAGTCGCCGAAGACGCCGCTATCATCGCTGAAACTTTAAAGTTGCCGAAGTCCTATCAAAAATAGTTTTGAAAATCGATTGTCGCATTGAAGTTACTTTGACGCCAAATGATATCAGTGTGAAACGTCTTTGCTATAATTCAAAACGAAAATCTAAACGCGATTATCGGTCGAGGAGGAGCAGAGTGAAACCATATCCCGGTCGTACTAAGTCCGCCATGTCGGATCATTTTGATTTTAACCCTTTCGCTGCCAAAATAGGTAGGCTGAAACTCTATACTCAAATCAACGAGTTTGACTTGACGTCACAATGGAAATGACGTCACAATTACGGCACTACCTGTACAGCGTCGGCAAACTCCACATAGTGCGTACCAACTGCCTGCCTGTAGGCTACTACATCTGTAAAAGCTCCGTTTGTAAAAGTTGAAATGCTCAGAAAGATCGAGTGTGACTTGAAATTCATCGAAATACATGGACGGACTTTAGTCTCTACAAAACGTGAATACTTTGCTCTTCATAATGGGCACATTTCATGAAAAAATATGTTTGCACAAGTTGAGGGGATCAGTTCTTACCCTGACCATATGAAGCATGTGTGGCGTTCACGTATCCATGATGAAAAAAAGATGAGAAAGATGAAATATACCGTATATTACATCTTTCTCGTTTCGTCAGTCCTAACAACTCCTCAGTGGAAGGGGGTGCTTAGGTTGTAAAATGTTTCACGTTGTATGACTCTACTAGAAATTGGAATGAGAGAGAAAGAGAGGGAGATTATGTAATCGGCGCCAGCATAAAATTTCATTTGAAAAAAATGAAAAAATAAGTATTCATTTGTACAGTAATACTATAACATTTATTTATCCGTGTCTTCTATTTTATGCATCTAATTATTATATGCCCCGTATCTTAGATAAATGAACATTTTGGAGTTTTTTTTTCTCAGTGTATCTTTGCATATTGTCTCATTAGTAATTGTCTGACAGAAACTGTTGGGTAAACGTATACAAATCTAGCAAAAAAAAAAAAAAAAAAAAAAAAAAAAACATTCCCCCCCCCCCGCAAGAAAAAGGAAAACGATACATATAAGAGGTCCAAATATCGCGGCACATTCGACGTGCAGTGACTGTGTCATCCAATTAGAGTTCTTGGTTTCAATCTTGGAAACAGACAGACTGACGGTCACATGCTCTATGACTATGAAAGCTAAAAAAAAAAGGAAGGATCGACCCATCACTGCAAGCAAATTTTACGTAAAAAATTGAAAAAAAAGATTTCATAATAAAGATTTCGATTGGAACCTTTTTACAACGACTTACGGAAGCCAGTTCGTGCCATGTTATTATTTTTTTTACTATCTCGTTGTTACGAGAAACGTTCCTCGTAGTTACGAGAAAGTTTTCTCATAGTTACGAGAAACTTTTTTTCATAATTACGTTTCTCGTAGTTACGGAGAAAAGTTTCTCGTAACTACAAGAAAAGTTTCTCTTAACTACAAGAAAAGTTTCTCGTTACTACGAGAATGTTTTTCGTAACTACGAGAATTTTTTCTGGTAACTACGAAAATTTGTTCTCGTAACTACGAGAATTTTTTCCAGTAACTACGAGAAAAGTTTCTCGTAACTACGAGAGACGTTCCTCGTAACTACGAGAAACGTTTCTCGTAACTTCGAGATAGTAAAAAAAATGACGTACGACGTTTAAGATTGTGATCGTAGTACGTTAACATTTTTGTTTTACTTCTCTTCAATCTGCATGTAAGATGAACACTTACATTATCTGTCTCTCCTTCATGTAAACATTACATACATTTATAATTTATGTATGAACTTTCATACTAAATATACATAATGCATTCATAAAACATACATAAATTGTATGTGTTCTTTGCTTTGCATTCTTTTTTTACACTTTCCGAAACTCTATCATCGCCGATTAGGAATGAAGACGCCGTCTAACAGGATAAACTTTTATTAATGCAGATGCAAAACTAAACGTACTACAAATATGACAGAAAAGTAGTCAAACAAGAACGGTAACTCTATACAGAAATAATCACTGGCGTGACTCCTTTTCTTATGTCTTTCTTTTTACTTTTAAGAAATTTAAGAGTTCATGGAGAAAATGTCTGGCAATTATAGTTTTACAACTGAGTGCTTATAAAACGCCATTTGATAGAGTTACTTTTAAAATTATACAAAATAAAAGGGGTACACAATATACTATACTATAAGGTGTTGTCTTACACTTTCACATGAATCAAAATTTAAAATATGAAAACACTATTAACAGTAGCAAGTTGACCACAAACTAATACAACACATATTCCTTTAGGTGCGACGGAAGTTTCTTTGTCCTTTGAGGGCGCGTATAGGCATGATCACTTTCGACTTCGGAATCTGAGTCGGGAGTATCGACGGAAGTTGATTATTCTTGTGGCGGAGTGAGCGGCATGGCGAGAATTTCCGGTACGGCAGCGAGAGCTTGGTCAGGCTCTATCGGTAGTTCTTGGCGAACGTCGGTGTTTGGTATGTTGTGCGGCTGAGCGCTTTCACAATTTTGTTCGTATAAATCCTCGGCATCGTCGGAATCGCTTGTTATTTGCAGTCTTCTTTTAGGAGAAGACTTGCACGGTACACGGTAGCACTCACTTTGTTTAATCTTGTAGGAACTAGAGCGTAGTTGATTCCCAATAAATTTCTTTATGTAGCACCAATCATCATTTGTGTTGACAACAATATATCGTGGACGAGCCTTTGTCTTTTCTTTGTCGGAATAAAGATTAACTAGGTCGCCTACAGATATTAGTGCTTTCTGCAGCGGACCTTTCATATGGGACTTGGAGAGTGCACTACTGATGTGATTTGAGTCGCGATTGTCAGCTTTATGACTTATTATGTCCCTGTCGGATAGGGGGAGCTGTTCATGAGTGAATTGATTACGCTGTGTAAACAATTCACGAGCTGACAGTCCGCAGGATCGAATGCGTGAGTTTAGCCTGGCGACTGCAGTAGCTAAAGTAAGACTGGTGAAATGACCTCCACAAGGCTCCTGTCTAACTAGTTCGTCTTCCAATTCTGATATAGCCTTCTCGGCGATTGGGTTTTTGTTCGGATTTTTGACACGACCAATTTCTAGGTTGATACGGTGGTATTTTAGAAGGTCATCTTCACGCAATGCTATGAACCCTGGCGCAGGGTCGACTCGTACGACGGCATGAGGGCCATCCAACGGATGAAGTTCCATGCAAAGGCGCAATAACGCATCCCTTAATGTTTGGCTCTTTTCATCGGAAATTATGCATGCAGCGGTAAATGATGTAACAGTTTCGCGAAGTACGAAGATCAACTGACGGTTCTGTTTGATCACATCAGCGGCGAAGTTTACTCCTACAACCTCCGGTGGTAGATCTGATGACTGCTCAATGTATGATGTGGGAACCTTCTGGAGGGAAGTGCAGGTATGACATGAGTCACAGACACGGTCTATTGCTTGTGATAGATCGAGGGCATAAAACTTGCGTTTGACAAGCAAGAGCATTTGATGCTTGGTAGGGTGATCCATTCGAATATGAATCGCAGTGAGTAATCCATCCAGCACATTACGCGGAACTATGATGAGCTCATTTAATGGTCCTAGAGGGTCTTGTCGGTGAGCAACTAATAGCCCGTCTTTAGCAATTTTTGCTACATTAAGGTATCGTTTTATGTCGCGAATGTTTGTAAGCTTCTTAGACGGACGTGTTCCCTGTTTAAGGTATGCATGGACCCTTCGGAGATCAGGACACTCTGACTGAATGTTGTACCATGCCGAGCGTGTAGTAAACGGTAAGGTCTGCGCTTCATGTTGAGATTGATATTGACTTGCGGAGCGGACTACAGAATCCTCCATTTGAACAATGAAGTTACAGACTTGGCAAGATGGGTTATCACAATCAGCAGCATTTCTACTCGCAAAGTCAGATGGAACATTTGTAGATCCAGCGAGATGTAGCAAGTTGACCTGGTATCTGCTTGCTGTTGATAGAAATAATGTTACACGTGGGCTTGCTGAGAACTCACCACGACGGAGCTTTTTGATAGCCTGGACGCAAGGCTTACTATCAGTAAGTACAGTCGTTTTTTGAGTGGACTGGGTTATATATGCACAGAAATGTTTGACAGAGGCAGCTATGCCCAATGCCTCTATCTCACACGGCAGCCAAGTAACTTGGTGCTTCCTCAACTTCGCACTAAAGAAGCCTGCCAAATATATCTTATTGTCTCGCATTACATAAAGTGTGGCGCCAATGCCGCATTTGCTTACAGAACCATCTGTCACAATCCATAGTTTGTCGCTGCGTCGCGGGAGCACGATATCTTTTGTTTCTTGCAACTTCCTTTGCGCGAAGTAAAAGTGCTCTGAGAGAGCATCGTTCCATACTACTTTGTCCTTAGACTGTAATCCGGCTATAGCATTTTCCAAAGGAATCAGAGCGTGAGAACAACTCGGTAACACACGTGCAAGTACCTTGTATGCACCAGTAAAGGATCTTTTTGACATTGTCGGGTTGCTTACAGGTTGCGAGTACAGAAATCTTGTGTGGGCTAGCAGAGAGTCTGCCTTGGGTCCAAATCCAGCCTAGTATTGTGGTAGACTTTGGGCAGATTACGGTTTTTGAAGGCGAAATTCGGAGATTGCATGTGTCAAGAGACTCCATTACTTTGGTCCAGTTTTTAAGTAGTTCCTCTGGACTGTTACCCCCGCAATAAAGATCATCTGCCAATTTTGCCAAGTATCCAGCCTGTATGTGATCCCCTAAGACACGACTCATGAGCTCCTCAAGAGCTGTTTCTGAGCCCGGCATGCCCATTGCACATCTTGTGTAGACTCTTATACCTTTATAACAATACCGCAATATTTCAACGATTGCCGGGACAGAGGAATTTGGTGAAACGCACTCGTAAGATCTGCGACTATGAGATATTTCCATTGTCCTACTTTACGTAGTATCGAGTCTGTATCGGGCATAAGAGAGGGTTGTGGTTTCGAGTACCGTCCTACATCCTCAAAGGCAGTTACAAGCCTATGACCCCCTTTTGCCTTAGCTACTAGAAACGATGGATTGAGGTACTCTACTGTTAGTGAGAGCTCTTCTGGTTTGCGTAGAACTCCCAATGATTCCAGATCATCACATTTTTGTTGTAGGATTAGGAGTTTCTCATGAGAATATTGCGGTAGCCTACCCTTGCGTTGGGGTGGCTGTGTAGGACCCATGTTAATTGATGCTTCGAAGTTGCCGACGGCACCATTGTATCCCTTATACTTAGGGTCAAAAACGCTATCATGGTCACGGAGAGATCTGCGGAATAGCTCACGTTGATCAGTGCTTAGTATATGATCAGGGTCTACATTTACTAGGTCCGAGTGGTATCCCGTTACGCTCGGTTCGCTGCGTGCTGACTTCTGCGGGGAGTGATGATCAGAGCTATTGGTATTGTCACAAAGTACTGTTGGAAGTACTTAACAAAATTGTTCATTTTTCTTCAGAAGTTTAGGGTCATCGGTGTTGTTCACAACTCGAACTTTTCCGGCTATAACATCGACAATTTCTGGTTTCGGCCAGATGCAGCTTAAGTTGGTGCGTTCGATACGAGGTTCTATGGCAACTGTACCCTCTGACGGTATGTGTTCAGGTAGAGCAATGTCGATATGATCACCTGGCCATATAGTTACAGACGGGGCCCTCAGTATATGCGCTTGGGCTCTACGTATGTGATTTACTAGAGAGCACTGACTGTGGTTATATTTGATGACATGGTTATCTCCTACCATGATAACGTGTTTTGCAGGACGGATGCTGATGTCATTTGCTGACGTAAAAGGTATGCCGGCTAGTATGTCGACGTCCAGATCTTTTACAACTAGAGCCTCGATACGCAATGTTATATTGTCACGCACAACATCGAAATGGGTCTCACCCAGTGTTTCAAGAGGAGTGCAACCGTCGGCTTGCAAGGCATGTTGCTTTGTATGTTGGACTTTCACACCAATATGGTCTGCAATGGATGCAAGAATCATACTTATTTCGGCGCCACTATCGAGTGTTATGTGGACTACGTGCTGATTGTAATATGCTTTCATGACGGGGGATTGCTTTGTACTGACACGCCTTGTAGTCGGTAGGGTATCCGTTGAAATAGACTGTTGCTCATCTAGGCAATTGTCATAATCGTTTGAGTCAGACTCAAAGGTAGTCTCCTCTATAGCGGTTGATTGACGAGCACGACTCATGAACTGTCGGTCTTCCGGGGGTAAGTATCGACATGTGCTTAGAAAGTGATCATACCTCGGTCGTCCTGCTTGTTTACATAACGGACAACACTTTGACGCTTTACGGGCTTCTTTCGGAATGTTGGAGGCGGAGAACTGAGTGCGCGAATTAAATGCTGTCCTGAGAACCTTTGCATCATTGTTGCATCGGATTTCCTCTAGGAGGCTATCTAAGGCCTGCGAGATCTCGGGTTTAAGACTTGCGAGAGTTTTTGCGCGAAGCTCCGGTCCATAACGCTGCTTCACCAATGCCGGAAGATCTTTGTGAATAAGTCGCAACCATGTCAGAGTAACGAGATTTTCTAGCGACGGGCACAGTTCTCCATCGGCATCAAGCATTTCCCCATGATGACTTATCCCGTTTCCTCTTAGTAGAAGATTGTCATCTATGAAGCTCATAAGTCTCTGGTATAAATCTTCTGCACGCTCTCCTGGTTCTAAATGTATGTTATTGAAGTCGAGAAAATGCGCGCCTGTAAGTTGGAATCCAAAATGCATACGAATCGCTTGCCAGATAGTTTCAACTGATGTAGCCTGCTTTGTTATTGTGTTTCGGGAATTAATAGGACAATAGTTAGCAATCTGGCCAAGCATGAGTTCAAGGTGTGCTACTTTCTGAGCTGCGGTACGCCAATTTGCCTCTTCCCCGTCATCGACTAACCCCCGGGTCGGGTTTGCTGGGCCTTTCTTCGTCCATGTAGCACCCGCAACAAGAAATATGGCAAAGTTTGGGTCAAGAGATAAAGTGTATTGTAAATTTTGCCTCCATGCTTCGAAACTTGTGATTGTTTCATTCTTTGTAAGGGGCCATTGTTTTGGCGCTCGATGTGCGGCCATACTTGGGATGAGTACTACGATCTGTTTAGTGAAAAGTTTATACTTTTACAGCTATCGTATAAGCTGCCCTGTTATGCACTTTGCTGACTGTTTCTCTTTTCCTTTTGAGACGTAAGTTCAAAACGCTGCCACCACGCCAATTAGGAATGAAGACGCCGTCTAACAGGATAAACTTTTATTAATGCAGATGCAAAACTAAACGTACTACAAATATGACAGAAGAGTAGTCAAACAAGAATGGTAACTCTATACAGAAATAATCACTGGCGCATAGCTATAATTAAGTGCCGGGGGGGGTTGCGCTGTACGAATGTGGCGCTTAGTATGCCACAATTTATATGTGATCATTTCATATTTCATGCATGACCATAAGTGATGACAAATTAACAAAGCCATAAAAGTCCATCGAGTGCTAAAGAGTAAAAAAAAAACCTACATATTCTTTATCTTTCAACGTCCAACCTTACCCCCGCAGAGATAATCTACAAAATTGAAATAATCCATGTATTATAAGTTCGCATCTAGGAAACATTTCTCATAGACGCAAGAAGCTTTACAATGTCTTTCAATCGAGAACTTTTCTATATGTATCCTTTTGACAAGAAACAAATCCGTGTACTTATTACGCGCCAAAACTTTTTCTTCGTAAATCGCTGACGTCAAACAACTGTGACGTCATTCTGTCCGACAAAAATGACGTAACGTCAAGATCGGTTTGGTGAGCACTGCAAGATATGTAGTGTAAAATGTACCTTAATAATGCAACGAAGCATAAATATAATACATCATTGATCTATAAAAGTATTTATTATAACATAATAACTAGACATGTCGTAAATTTGAACCATCAATATTCAGTGCAAGTCTTGGTTTGCTCTATTTTAGCTTTTTTTTTAATAAAACCATGTCTGAAATGGAATGATACTTGACCTACGCCATATAGATTTACATTTGCACGAAATCTACAGAAAACCACAGTCAGTTTTACGTTTTATTGAGTTTGGAATGTCTTTACAACAAAAATTCCTATCGTTAATCATAATCTCACTCATCTTTTCCCACCAAATTTGCATCGGCCCAAAATCGGCCCTGTGGCACAGAAATCGTTAAAAAACAAAAGGGAGGCCCTCTAAAGCAAACATCGAGATGAATACCGTTGTTTGCAAGATCTGCTATTGCGAACGCCCGCACTGAGTATTCTCTGTCTGAAAAGTCCAAAACATACAACAATTTTAAAAAAGAAAAAAGTCCGATTATTCCGATGGTGCACATATCGATTGTACTCCTCAGATAGTTTCCGATAATCGATGGTAATTTTTTTTTCCCGATTTTACAACATTACTGGTATCGCATAAAATGGAATATGATCTAAAACTTTTATTTTCATTTTCAGAAGTTGTGGTTTCCGCATGTCTCATAACTGCACAAGGCGATACCATTTTCATTGAAAAATAATTCGGTAAATGCTTAAATGCACAGAGCAGCTTTTAAGTGGAAGCACTTTTACATGTTTTAGTCAGGGGATTGGGGGATCGCTTTGAGGCCCCTTGTGTTATCAAAGGGCGAATCTGTGGAATCTAATTACAGGGCAGTTTTGTACGTTAAAAGTCTTTCTTATGTGGAAGCATCTGCGCACATGTGGATGACGCAATCATATATGCAATACTCGGGAATGTTAATGACATCATGTCGGCATAGTCCAAAAATTGTATTTCAAACTATTGAAAGGAACGTGTTTTATTTCCGCATGTCCGCATGTACAAACGCTCTTGACATCACAATACAAAAGTTCTGCAGAGGATGTTGTAACCATGGTAACCTTAATTTTAACGTCATCTTTTTATCTGGAGAAACTCGATTTCAGAAAACAGGAGTGTCAATTCGGTCTTTTCGAAATAGAGAGTTACTTCCCATTTGTGCAGGTATCTGACGTCAACGCATTGTGACGTCATCAAATTCTATGGAAACTAGCATGAAATTCAGGGAAACAGGGTTACATATATGACGTTTTCAAAGGAAATTTATGACGTCACAATGCATTTACGTCAGATACCTGCACAAATCGAACGTAGAACTGTAAAATCGAAAAGACGGAATTACTGTGGTGCATGTTTGTGATAATTTGTGTTTTAATGCTAACGCGCATTAAATGTACGATAAATATACACTTTCTGTATCTTACATATCCTAACAAAACACAAGTTAAGACACTTATTCTACATTTTATAAATTTGTATTTTCTTTTTTGTTTTTTGTTTTTTGTTTTTGTTTTTGTTTTTGTTTATTCTTTTTTTTGTTTTTGTTTTGTTTTTTTGTCTTTTGGTACGATAAAAAGTTATTGATTTTGCTGCAATCACTTTTTTTTACATTTATATATATAAGTAATGTAACATTGTTTCTCCTGTGAAACATATACATGTACGTTTCATTTATATTGAAAATAATGTAATATCGTGACGAATTCTCTCCCCAAGCATAAGGGTCCCCAGTACGTCACCCATTTCAGATTCTTTAAAAGTTCAAATGATCAAAGATACAGGGCTGACCATTAAGTGACCATAACTATATCCAGATTACGTAGATAATATTGACGTAGGCGTGGTCAAATCCCCTATATATAATGGTGAGGTTGGTCCATCACATCATTTCAACCCGAAGAGTATCTAAAGGTAAGTTTGATTGATTATTTTTCATAACAAATAAAAATCTTCATTATAGGAAGCTTTGAGAATTATAATATATAAAAACAATCGAAAGATAGTTGGGTAGATGATAAACCCGACGGTCATTGCAGATAGCAAATAAATATCATGATTGATATTTTTCTTTAACTTCATTTTTTTTTTTCTTCTTTTTTTTTCTTTTTTGTATTACCTTATTCTATTCTGTTGCTTGATAAGTATGGAGTCTTTTAAAGAACGTTTAATTAATATTATTATATATTGAAAATGGACATCATTCGTAGGGAGGTGCAAAATGCACAATTTCTGGTGACAACGAGCTGTTATCTGTACAACCAGGGTTTTTCCTGTCATCATAGGGCCGAATTCGACCCTTTTCCCAAAGGCAAATAATATCTTTAGCTATTGAATTTGAAGACGTTTAACTTTTGATCCGATTTCTAACCAGAAGTTTCATATAATCATGAAAATGATTTGCAAATAATGCCGTCAAACATTTCTTTTTCATAAATGCCGTGATGTGATATTGCTGCAGAAAATAAAAAAGAAGCTTTTTAGTGCAAGAAGATGGCATTAAAGCAAACAATCATTACAAATAACGATTTCCTACTCTTTGTTTACGAGTAAAATTCCCAATTCTGAGCAGAATGTCACGAAATTTCTATCTGAGCGCCAAGGGCAAAGAGAGAGAAAAGGTTCTGTGTAGAAGATCAGATATGCACACTGCTTGTTCTTCGAGCAAAGATATATAGGATCTCAAATGAATTTTCATTTCATACGATGTATTATGAAACGAGTTGTGTGTTTCATATCCCCAAGCCTTGGCGAGGGGATATAAAACGCACAACGAGTTTCATAATACATCGTATGAAATGAAAATTCATTTGAGATTCTTTTTATCACATGATATTGCCTAAAAATGTGTATTTCTAACGTGAAATCAACGTTTCCGAGAACTATAGCGGCGAACCACGCCGTGATCTAGGGTCGTCTGCTACGCCATGAGAAGTAGTGTCCCCATCGTATTCGATATTCTGTGCGTAAGAAAAAGGTATTTCAATTTTGAATAGTATTTTAATGCAAGAATTATTTAACAACAACAATTTTAATCATTGATATTGACTCTGGGTCTGAATTTAACAGTTGACCGATATTTTAAAGGTCACATTTGTCAAGGTTTATGTGATGAGGTTCCAACCTTGACCAATCGCATTCAAGTAGAGCGATATGTAACGTGTTATCATATCATATATTTATGAAATGGCTTTATGAAACTGCATAACGGGTGTATCATGTGATAACAAAATTAAAATATGACTTTTGAGATTGATCATTATTCTTTCCCTTTCCCTTCCTGTACTAAAGTTTGAATTGGGAAATAAAAAAACTCTTTTAATGTCCAGTCGCGGGGAAAACTTGTCTCCAAGTTGCCCAAAAATACATATACATATACAAAATTTTAAACGAAGCATCCAAACTCATTTACGAAAAATACTATACTTGAAATATATCTGTAATTCTCCGCCATATCATTTGATGAATTATTCTATAACTAAGGGATGTCTCTCTCAAGGCATAGCTCTTTTCTTAGCTGGTTCTTTGGGTCCAATTTAGGTAAACTAGCTTTCCACTATGTACTGAAAATGCTGTAAAGAATATTTTTGGCAGTGTTTGAGTTTCTCAAATATGTTTACGATGATTTTTTTTCATTGCAGAATTTGAATAAAGATGATTTTGTCGCAATTTTTGCTGATTGCAGCGATAGTCCATTCAGGTGAGTACAGCATTGGTGGATCTATTTTTTTTTTTTTTTTTGGTCCAGATCCAGTCCATCGGTGGGGGTGTTAGATACAGTGTCATCGATTGTTTTTCACTTTCCATATGAGTACATACATGTATCTTATAAAATATTACAAATAAGGACTTTGTTTTTGGTAAATATGTGATTATATAGACTCGATAAATTTGTAATATCGTTCCCGGTAGATATCACAAATTTCATGGAGTCCATATCATGACATATCGACCTAACCTAAATTCCATATTTGTATAAAATTCAAAGGTTTAGTTGTAATGGAAACCTCGTTTTTTTTCAGGTTATGGACGATCTGCCAAAAGTGAGAACAATCTACTGCTGGAAAGAATTAAAGGTTAGAAATTTAAAATCTACAAAAAATGCTGAATCATGATTTAATATTATGACAATAAGAATCATCTATTGATTAAACTTGTTAAAACAAAGGAGGGGATCTCCAACAACACCAAGTTGCAGCACCCACAGCAAAACCCCAAAACACCCAATGCAAAAACACAAAGCAGACAAGCACAAAAAGAGACGCACAAGGGACAAGGAACGTCAACGCACAACACAGAAACATCAAACACAAAGGACTACACATAAACCAACGAGACCAATGGGCAACCGGTGCCGACTTAGGACGGCCATCTGCCACGGAAATAGCAGAAGGTATGGTTATCCTGGATTACGTGCGCACAACCCTCCCATTTTTCCGATTACCCAGAGGTCTCGAAGAACGCACAATTGTGGTGTAAAACAAAAAGATTAACGATGATATTCAAATGAATGTCTGGTTTAATTAAAGATGACCTTAGATAAATCTGATTTCCATATGATGAAATTTCGTTTTTCTTCGGGAAACAAGTGATTTGATTAAAAAAAAATGATCTTTTAGAAATTATTCAAAATTTTAATTAATTTTAATTAGATTCTTGAATAATTTAAGCGCTTCGACGATGTTGCAGTGGGGTTTCTTTTACACAAATTAGTAAATTTCAATAAATTCCTGATTCTTCAATACCGGGATTTTTTAAATCATTTTTTGATATTTAAGATTTCAACAACACAAAAGATACAATAATTTATATGCCTCTCTGTCTTCAATTATGATACAAATAGCAAAGTGAATTTTTCCGTCCTTTACAAAAGGTAACAGTTGAAAAAGCTCAACTTTAGGCTAATTTTGTTTCCCAAAATGCGGCGTACGCCTGTGTACACCGGTTTAAACATCTTGACCCGGCATGACCCGGCGAAGCCACTTCATTGAGACGTTTCCGGCGAAGGGCGTAAATGTACGCCGAAATGCGCCGCTTCACGCCAATTGAAATGCATTTCGGCGTAAGCCTTCGCCGAAGAAAATAACTCAAGTTGCTTCGCCCGAGTCAGCGAGTTTGAAGTGGTGTGTCAAGATGATGCTGCTCATATGGTAGCTTCAATATATCGTCCTTCCCACACGATGTTCCTATTCGGTTATTTTTGTGTGTGAGAAAAAATAAAACACACAAAGACACACACAAATAACCGAAAATAACACAAAAATAACCGAATAGGAACAACGTGTGAAAGGGCGAAATATTGAAGCTATACTCGAATGGGTTCGGTCGCACATGTCAGATTCCAATTCAGTCATGTTAATGGAAAGCCAAATGACTTACCTTTTTCATAGTGAAGTCGGAAGACCTATTGTTTTCGTAACCGTGGAAAATTGGATCAGCGATTTCTCAAGAACCCTGTAAGCTAGGACAATGAAAGTTCTCCAACGTTACGTTTGGAGTAAAAGCTAGATTGGTCTTTTTTATTTTTGGTCTCTGTTATTTTTTTATCATGTTTTTTAGTAGATTCAAATATTTGACGGGAGCGTCGAATTACTCAAAAGGACCGAAAATTTCATGTTTTGCTATTTGTAAGCTTAAATATCTCGTATTTTGCTATCTACAATTTCCATTCTTTTTGAAAGTCGACAGCCATGCAAGATATGAAATGCTAGATGCACACTGTAACGATTTATTACGATGACGTCCTTCACCGTCCTTCATATTTCCAAATTCAGAAGTTCATAGGAGGAAGACACTTTTTTGCTTATAATAGTAAACAAAAATTAAGCTTATGAAGTTTCCTAAAAATTTCAATATTATTATTTTTTATCCATATATCTGTCTTATTTAGTCTTTCTGATTTTTCCTATCTCTTACTGTTGAAAAGATATGAGCATCGAAATTTTGAGTTGGGTATTTCGATACACCTTCACGCCAACAGATCGGGCGCACACTAAAATTGGTAGTCCGAGTCCGACTCGAGAAAAGCAGTGTTGAGATTTTCAAATTCCGATTTCACGGCAATGATGAATATGCATTTCATAAATACATTTCGATATACACAATTTGATTTTAAAACAGTTGATTAATTTAGAAGAGATCAGCTACAAACCAGAATTTACACACAAAAAGTGGTAGTTTGATTCCGATTTCTAACCTACAAACCTGTTTCTAAACTTCAATAACTATATTTTGAACATCAAGTTTAATTTCTAATTCTAGCAAACGTTCGAACATAATTTTCGGTTGGTTTATTTACAAATTGATGAACAATTTCTCCAACATTCTTCCCTCCCCTCGTTTTTCGAAAACAGTTCTGTTTATATTGAACGATGTCGCCATGATGGAAATTCAAAATAAACTTTGCAAAAAGGGAAGGGGGGGGTCCAAATTTGAACCTGCACAGCGAGAACCTCATGGTATTTATATATATATATTGAACGTAACTTGTTATTACCATTTTTCTTCTCAAGAAAATTGGTTCTACAGCTACGAGCTCGCCTTTTTTATGGGGGAAGGGGGCAGGAAGAATTTGCAAAAAAAAAATCCCGGCTCTGAAAAATGCTGAAAAAAATATTCCGGCCCTAAGGGCCGGCAATTTTTTTTTTACCGGACCATGCAAAAGTAAGGATACATTGCATGATATGGAAATTTTTGCTGGCCCTTTGTGCCAGACAATTTAAAGTCAAAAAATTAATTAATATAAATACAAACTGTTCACATAGCTGTATCTACCAGAGACCTAATACGCATAGGCACAAAAATCTAGAAAAGGTTCTATTTAAACATCATACAATCTGTCTGAAATTCGCTAATTGCAAAGAGACATCTGAAGGAACGGTTATTAACTCATACTCTGTAACAGCGTGGAGTTTAACTTACACAGACATTCACAACATTTGACAATTTGTTTAAATCCGGCCCGAAGAACCGGCGAAAATTTTTCTCCGACTCTGGTAATGGCTGAAAAAATGACCTGCTCAGAAAATTGCTGAAAAAATTTTACCGGCTGGCAATAGAATTCCTGCCCCCCCCCCCCCCCCCCCAAAATCAAATGGTTGCTCACCAACATATATCGGTTTGAAAATTTAATGTTACTGCTATTTGAAAACTTAAATATATAATATAAATACATGTAATGTGACGTCCTTCATATTTCCAAACCAAAAATTGTATAGGAGGAAGACACTCTTGTTGCAACCGCAACAAGAAACCTTTCTAGTTTTTTTTTTTTTTCTTTTCTTTAATAAGTTCAACCTTTGTTTTACAAAGTCAAAGAATAAATAAATAAACCACTGTGTTTGGTAAATGACACACTACAGAAAGAAGGATAACTCTAAATTCATTGAAATCCAAACGTTTCAACTCCAGAATTTTGAGAAATATGGATCTGGTTGAAAAAAAACTGATATAATTTTTTCCCCAATATTTTGCGCTTATCTTTATGAAAATTTAAGCTGTACATATGATAGTTTACATTGTCATGAGATGTTATTGAAAAACATTGACGCTGTAAAGAATTTTTACTTCAGCCGAAAGGGAGACCGGCCAAGATCTTGTCCCACATCAACGAGCAAAGAGAGGATGGGCGTCAGTCTTGCGTAAGAAAACTTTTATTTTTCTCTTTCTTTGAGGGAAAAAGTATCACTGCTTGCACCGAAAATTGAAAAAAGAGTTATATTGTTTGTTGTTGTTTTTTAGATTCTCTTATGAATAGTCTGGGTCTTTAGATATAACCTTTTACTTTGACTACTTTTTAATCTGACAATAAAATTGTATCACATGCCCGAAAATTATTTTTGTATTGTAAAGTTCTACAATACGCTTCGCTATGACTTATTTGGCGCCGATATTTGGCTCTAATTTTAATATACTATCTTTTCCCCTATTCAGACCCTTAAATACCCCTAGTTTTTTTTTGAAGAACACACGATTTGGCCTTGCCTTCTCGACTTTGAGACTGAATAACTCTTAGGTACTTCTTTGATGTTTATCTTGATAAAGGGTTAAAATGAATGTTCTTGATATTTGCTTTATTTTTCAGTCTACGGCACTGCTATGACTTTGAGAGTAGGTACCAGTGGATTTGCTCTAGGAACAGTTGTACAAGGTAATACATGTCTTTCTCGTCAATCAATTTGGAATAGAAAACAAAGGATTTGATACAAAAGTTATATAAAGAGTAATACAGAGAAAAACAAATAACCCAATAACCCCAGACATGGCGATATTTGCATTGTACGTCATAACCGAAATCTTATCGATGGTCATCCAAGTATTGAACAAAATTGCCAGGGAAGAGTAAGCATCTCCTGTTTGCTAGCAACAAATCACACAATGTTCAATGGACACTATCAATTAAGCTATATTCCAACTGGGATTTGTCAAATCTGTTCACGATGAAACAAATTATACCCCGCAATGTCTTTTAGCTTTAATTTTATATCTTAATACCTATGTCATTTACCGAGCAGAAAATGTTCCAAGTGTCTTTTTACGGTAACAAATTACCCTTGTAAAATATGCTTCCTCAATATCAAGAAGAAATTAAAAGAAAGTCAGATAATTTAACGTTCTGTACTACTCATTCATATGTCACAACCTAAACTGAGAGTTCTACCTTAATTCTATCTCCCCTTGCAGACGGCTGCAACTTGTATCCAAGCATTTGCACTGACAGAGACGCCATCAACAAACTTGACAAAGAAATAAAAGAAATGAAAAAGAAATATGACGCTGAATATGTAAAAAGCGCGGAGGCTTGGGTAACCCTAAGGGATGGCAATAACAATAATGGCTATGTAGATTTCTATATAAACGAAGCCAAGAAAGGTGTCACAACTTTGATTGATGAACAGAAGGCAGCAACAACGAAACTGTTTACCAAGGTACCTGTATTGTTCCAAAGGTTCCAAGCTTCTTCAAAGAACATTTCATCTGAAGAATACTTAAGGACTCTTGTCAACCAAGAGGAAGCAAGTCTGAACGAATTAAATGCAATTATTCAGGCACAGAAAGATAACGAAGTCATTGGGTTTTTTGTCCAGTTTCTAGTTGAGGGTACCTTGGATGTCTTGATATCGTCATATAAGAAATCATTTAATGAAATAAAAGCTACTAGAGACTTTGGAAATAAATATGGAAGAATCCTGACTGCCGCGTTTTTAGGAGATCAAAGAGATGCAGCCATTCTTCTAGATCAGAATCACCCCGAACATGCAGCAGCTTTGAGACGTCATGGTCTAAGGTCTGATGACATCACTCTTTTTGATAAATTGAAACTGACACCAAAAGTCCTGAAAGGTATGTTTGAGAATGCAGGAATATGGATAGGAAAAGCAAAAGCCGCAGTTGCTACATCATTCAATGAATGGAGAGCGATCGATTCATGGGATGGACTAAAAAATAAATTGTCCGCATCCACGCAGGCACCGAGGAGGGGTTTACGGGCAATGAGAAATTTTGTATTCGATTCAAATTCTCGGAAATATACTGTTGATAATTTCAAGTTGGACTTTTCTTCGAAAATAATGCATTCAGTTGGTATCATTGTCGATATAGTCATGACCGCAGTGTCAGTACAAGAATGGGCGACCGTAAGCAACAAAATGGCTGAAGGTAGAAAGAAGTATCAGGATTACAAAAACGAACTTCAAACTCAACTAGACAAAATTGCCGATGAGCAGAAGGTTATGAAAGAGCAATGGACGAACATTACAGCCATATTTAAGGAACTGTCTAAACCTTTTGACGATCTCATCAACGATGCCGCTAAAAATAAAGTTTTTGCAAAGGTCCTTGGTCACGTAGGACTTCTCGTGAAACCAAGTAACCCTCTATCGAAGGTAAACCTGACAGCACTAGACAGAACAAATATATTACAAACACAGCAAGTTTATATTAATTTCTTGAAGAAATTCAACAACGATTTGAAGTCAATCAAACAGGAAGTCCATGCCAGAGATGTTTTGTATACGACTGTTCAAGAAAAAACAAACAAAAAGGATCTTATCCAGGACATCACAAGTGATGTGTCCGATATATTCAGGCTCAGCTCTTTGAACACCCTGGTAAAATTTGGTAAAGGTCTAAAGAAGAAGGATATAGTCTGCACTACTGCTATCCTGCAGATCGATCAAAAGGAATACGATTATTACAAGTTGCCTCCGTTCCGACCTATTTGCAATGTAAGTCAAGCATCCTTTGATATAATTGAAGTCGATGTATCGAAAAGAAGAAACAAGCAAATAATGGACCAAACAGTTCTTATTGAGGCCAAGAAATCTGACTCTACCCTCGCATCCTTACTTAATACGGTTAAGCTAGCATATTCTGTACAAAGAAGCCAGAACCTGAAATCGTTTGGAGCGTCAATAACTAAACAAGATATCGCCTGCAGCGTCGCTACCCAGTTTCCAAGCATCAAGATGTTTGACTACATTGATCTAACAAAATTCCGACCATCTTGTAGCGCAGTCACAAAATCTCAGTTTGACAAGATGGTGGAAGACAGCTCCAGGCTAAGGGAGCTGGATACTAAAGTTGAAGGTCTTTTAAATAGTTGCACATTGTTCAACACTTGTCCTTGTTTACAGCAAATCGCTACGGCATTCAAGGCCACAGAGACTGAAGTGAAAGCTTCCATCAAGCGAGTTAAACCTCAAATGACTGAATATTGTTCATTGTCGTGTGGTTGCACGAAACTGTAGATTTGCTTCGACGAGCTGAATAGTTATTGTCTTGTGGTTGCACGAAACTGTAGATTCGCTTCGAAGAACTGAATAGTTATTTTGTGCTTTATTGCAGTTTTTTTTCGAATCGATATTTCTATATAGTTTATTCAAACTATTCCATTCATTAAATTCATTGCAATTTTACAAGAATTTGATTCATTCTTCAGTTTGATTATACATCAAATAATGTGTTTCATATGTCGCCAGTCTACAAGAATGAGGATGTTACTGACAGCATCCTCCCAATTATTGTGATAAGGGTGTAGAAGAGGGATGGCGGACCTTTAAGAGTAACTAGTCTCATAACAGAGCAGATTCAGCATTAGCATACGTCTAAGTTAAATGTAAACGTCTTCATATTGAATAGCATCATTTAAGAACAGATAAATTGGCAACATGGACCAGACATGCACGTTTCGGGTACTTAACCCTCGTCAGTGATCCTCAAATCTAAACAATGTAATATGCCAAAAAAGTATGAAAGTTACTATGTCGAAAAAGCGTACCGAAAGACGTAGCAGAATGGGTGGGATATGATGCTACAGGACCCACGTTTTAGAAATTTCAAGAAATTTTAACAACAGAAATTTTAGAATGCGTTGAAGAAACGATCAACCGAAATTGATCGAACTTGGCTACATGTGCCCTCGGGGACTCCAGGTCCACCAGCAGTGACACTCACCAAGTGGTATAAATGTAAACGTCTTCATATTGAATAGCATCATTTAAGAACAGATAAATTGGCAACATGGACCAGACATGCACGTTTCGGGTACTTAACCCTCGTCAGTGATCCTCAAATCTAAACAATGTAATATGCCAAAAAAGTATGAAAGTTACTATGTCGAAAAAGCGTACCGAAAGACGTAGCAGAATGGGTGGGATATGATGCTACAGGACCCACGTTTTAGAAATTTCAAGAAATTTTAACAACAGAAATTTTAGAATGCGTTGAAGAAACGATCAACCGAAATTGATCGAACTTGGCTACATGTGCCCTGGCTCGGGGACTCCTGGTCCACCAGCAGTGACACTCACCAAGTGGTATAAATGTAAACGTCTTCATATTGAATAGCATCATTTAAGAACAGATAAATTGGCAACATGGACCAGACATGCACGTTTCGGGTACTTAACCCTCGTCAGTGATCCTCAAATCTAAACAATGTAATATGCCAAAAAAGTATGAAAGTTACTATGTCGAAAAAGCGTACCGAAAGACGTAGCAGAATGGGTGGGATATGATGCTACAGGACCCACGTTTTAGAAATTTCAAGAAATTTTAACAACAGAAATTTTAGAATGCGTTGAAGAAACGATCAACCGAAATTGATCGAACTTGGCTACATGTGCCCTGGCTCGGGGACTCCTGGTCCACCAGCAGTGACACTCACCAAGTGGTATAAATGTAAACGTCTTCATATTGAATAGCATCATTTAAGAACAGATAAATTGGCAACATGGACCAGACATGCACGTTTCGGGTACTTAACCCTCGTCAGTGATCCTCAAATCTAAACAATGTAATATGCCAAAAAAGTATGAAAGTTACTATGTCGAAAAAGCGTACCGAAAGACGTAGCAGAATGGGTGGGATATGATGCTACAGGACCCACGTTTTAGAAATTTCAAGAAATTTTAACAACAGAAATTTTAGAATGCGTTGAAGAAACGATCAACCGAAATTGATCGAACTTGGCTACATGTGCCCTCGGGGACTCCTGGTCCACCAGCAGTGACACTCACCAAGTGGTATAAATGTAAACGTCTTCATATTGAATAGCATCATTTAAGAAGTATATCCTGAAGATAATCTCAACAGCACTCACATATATTTTCCAATACACATAACAGCACTCACATATATCATACAATATTTTCCCTGACATGGTCGCAATAACACTTTCTACATAGGCATAACCTAGACAGTGCGTGTATTTTACATATTGTTTTCATTTTCGCGTATTAACATCGACGGCGGGTGCGGCTGGCCAACAGGGGATGCTTGCTCCTCCCGGGCACCTGGTCCCACCTCTGGCTTGCTGGGGGTCCGTCGATGCTCAATTTGGTGCTCTGTTGTGAGTGATGTTGAGATTATCGTCAGGATCTTCATTAACTCACATTAGAACACCAAATTGAGCATCGACGGACCCCTAGTAAGCTAGAGTTGGGACCAGGTGCCCGAGAGGAGTAAGTAATTTGTTGGCAAGCCGCTACCGCCGTCGATGTTCATGCACAAAAATGAAAACAATCTTTGAAATGCATAAAATACTAAAAACATGTATTACAATTGTACAAGCAGTCTTTTGAAGATTATGGTAAATATATCTAGCTAGACCTTTCTTCACTGACCACAACGGAACACACACAAAGCATTGTAACAAGTAGCCGCAGAAACGACCAACGGCACTTGGCTATTTGGTTGGTTGTGGCGTGTTGGCCGCATATAGCTGTACTTGATAAATGCGGGACCAAAATTAAGGATATGGCCGGCACAAATCGGCAAATTTTCGAGGGGATTACTGACTATGTCTGAATCTAATAAAGAGAAACTAAACGATCGGCAACCATATTACCTTGTCAAGCTGTACAATTAATGATACGACCGGATTTCCACATACCTCCGCTTCGTCTCTTCGAATTCGAGCGCCATGTTGTAAGTTTACATTCATACTTCAGGTCAAACACGTGGCACCACGCCTTGTATATGGATCAAACAAACAATTAAAGCTGACATTACGATACATGAAACATGAATGACAATCAAAATAAACATCAAACAAGTATTAAACGTCTCCAAAATCGTAAGCATCATTTCAAAGCAGGTTGATTTACAGCATGGACCAGACAAGCACGTTTCGGGTATCTAACCCTCGTCAGTGATCCTCAATCTAAACATTGAAATAAGTCCGAAATCCATGAAATTATGTAGAATATATACCGAAAGATGTAGCCAGATGGTGGTGATATGATGCTACAGGACCCAGGTTTCGGAAATGTTAGGAAATTTTTAAAACAAAAATTTTCGAATGCGTTTGAAGAAACGACCAACCGAAATTGATCGAACTTGGCTACATGTGCCCTAGCTCGGGGACTCCTGGTCCACCAGCAGTGACACTCACCAAGTGGTACAAATGTTAAACGTCTCTAAATTCAGTAATCAGTTGTTCATTCTCAAAGTCAAGAAAGCAAGGTAGAATCATTGAAATTTCCATTGCAACGGTTGCGAACTTCGGAATAAAAAACATTCCGAAATGAGATCAGGTGGTCGGGGAGAGCCAGCGTCTCCTAGTTGCATGCAGCACCCGTCGCAACAGCTCCATGAAAACATGTCACATTCGGTGATTGTCTCGATATACATATTGATGTACATATTAGGTAAATATTTCTTGTTTGATAATGATGCCAACTATTCAATCGTAATCCAGATTGTCACTGATCATTCTGGAAAGAGGGATCTAATCATGATATGCTTTAAATTATATCCCCGTAGCAACCGAAGAACTTTCTCAAAGATATCGAATCGCTTGGTTATTCGAATGAGGAAAGATTTGTCAGTGCGCTTTGTTATTCAATTATGTTGAAAAATTGGGGGATAAGATGGGAAAATTAAGAAAGATACTTCGATATCCCGACATCCACCATTTGTTCTCGGAAATTACCATAGTTTTCAAATAGAATTAAGCTCAAACAAATCATCACACAATATCCACAAAGTTTCAGCAAAATATTTTCATTGGATCTGGAAAATGTTTAACGTCTTCAAATTCATTAGCATCATTTTAGAGTAGATAAATTTACAGCATGGTCCAGACATGTATGTTTCGGGTATTTAACCCTCGTCAGTGATCCTAAATCTAAACAAAATATTAATATGGCCAATATCTGTGAAAATTATGACCTAAATATATCGAAAGACGTGGCAAGATGGCTGGGATATGATGATACAGAACCAAGGTTTTAGAAATTTGAGACAATTTTGTATACAGAAATTTTCAAATGCGTTTGAAGAAACAACCAACCGAAATTGATCCAATTTGTCTACGTGTGCCCTCGCGGACTCCTGATCTAAGAACTATGTATTCGCCTTTCTGTCTTTCCTTCAAATAAGTAACCTCATTTTGAAAAACAATCTTCATTTGTATACAGAAAGCTTGGACCTCTTCGTTTTACGGTCTTGTTTGTGTGTGGTCATCATAGTTGTGCGTTCTTCGAGACCTCCGGGAAATCGGAAGTGAGAGGGTTGTGCGCACGTAATCCAGGATAACCACACCGTCTGGTACTTACGTGGCAGATGACCGTCCTATGTCGGCACCGATTGCCCATTTGTTTCGTTGGTTTATGTTTTTAAATGTTTCTATGGTGTGAGTTGGTGTTCCTTGTCCCTTTTGCGTCTCTTTCTGTGGGTGTCTGTTCTGTGTTTTTTGCAGAGGGTGTTTTAGGGTTTAGCTGTGGGTGCTGCAACCTAGTGTTGTTGGAGATCCCCTCCTTTCTTTCACCAACATACATCAAATAAGACGAACAATATCCGTTTACGATTGGAAAATATAAATAGGTATTGAGAGCAACTTCACTTCACGTGACATAATTCAGAGAGATTGTTACATACCAAAATATCAATGATAAAACTGAAAGTCATAAATACTGACGCGTTTGATGTTTTCTTCGTAACTTGTCCCAATTCTAGCTTGCTAGGGGTCCGTCGATGTTTCATTTTGTGCTCTGTTGTGGGTGCTGTTGGGATTATCGTCAGGATCTTCTTTAACTCATTTGTGTCACACTTATGCCCTTTGCTGTGTGGAGCTCGTAAAAAAGTTCCCCGCGAGGGGTTTGACAGTAAGTGTTTTGAATATACTTCCCTGACATTGTCGCCATAGCACTTTCTTTATAGACATAACGTCAGACAGTGCATGACTTTTATATATTTTCATGTCATGCTTTATTGACATCGACGGCGGGCGCGGCTGGCCAACAGGGGATGCTTACTCCTCCCGGGCACCTGGTCCCACCTCTAGCTTGCTAGGGGTCCGTCGATATTTCATTTTGTGCTCTGTTGTGGGTGCTGTTGGGATTATCGTCAGGATCTTCTTTAACTCATTTGTCATTATGTTTCTGCTTTTGATGTTTTTTATATTTCTTTTACTCCGGATAGGTGGAAAGGTTGTGATCGTGTGATCCGGATAAATACATCATTTGCTACTCACATGGCGGATTGTCATCCTAGATAGGCATCGGTTACCTTTTCTTGTCTCATTGGTTTATGCGTAAACAATGGGCAAAATAATTATGAACTTGCACGCTAGTTCATTTTTGCACCCACCTGCCCTTGGAGATACTATAAAACCAATACTACCATCAGGTAGGGGCTACCAAACTTAGTCAGAATCCAAACTGTTTTACCTGGTGCACACCTGGTACCTGAGATATTCACCTTTAATTAATTAAAATCCTGCAGGAATTTAAAAAATCCTGCAGGAATTTTTAATTTCCTGCAGGAATTTTTAATTTCCTGCAGGATTTTTTTAAATTCCCGCAGGAAAAATAATTTCCTGCAGGAATTTTTATTTTCCTGCAGGAATATTCTACCAAATAATATTTCCTGCGGGAAAATAAAAATTCCTGCAGGATATTATTTTTCCTGTGGGAATTACAAAAATTCCTGCAGGAAATTAAAAAATCCTGCAGGATTTTTAAAATTCCTGCAGGATTTTTATTAATTAAAGGTGAATATCTCAGGTACCAGGTGTGCACCAGGTAAAACAGTTTGGATTCTGACTAAGTTTGGTAGCCCCTACCTGATGGTAGTATTGGTTTTATAGTATCTCCAATGGCAGGTGGGTGCAAAAATGAACTAACGTGCAAGTTCATAATTATTTTGCCCGCTGTTCGTAGTCTTTTGTGTTTAATGCCTCAATGTCTTTTGTGTTTAGTCTTCCTTGTACCTAATGTGTCATTCGTTGTGCTTATCCGCTCTGTGTTCTCGCAACATAATAAGGTATGTTCAAGAATACCTTTGAGGTTCCAGTGTCGATATGTTGTATTTTGATACATATGCCATTTCCTTAGTGACACTTTCATACGTTCACAATAGTACCCCGTCATAAAGAAGCTTGTCTGAAATAAGCTTTGCTCCAGCAATATTTTCTTGACGATGTGAACCTGCTTTTCATTGTCATTCTTGTTTTATTTTTGGTGCTTTGTTTGCTTGTAGGACCATTCCGTAGGGTCATTGCCGTGTGTCGCGTGGCCGTGTGCCGCTTTGTCGTGTGCCGCGTTGTCCCCTGTAGTTTGTTGAAGTTGTTTTAACTGGTGTTATTTTTTACCTGAGTGTGTGTTTCACGGTGTAGGTTTGTCTTGGTGGGAATCCCTTCTTCATTCTTACATAGCATAGAACATTGGATACAAACACAGTAGGCCGTGTGCCGCGTTGCCGTGTGCCGCGTTGTCGTGTGCCGCATTGCCGTGTGCCGCGTTATCCCCTATAGTTTGTTTGTAGGACCATTCTATGGGGTCGTTGCCGCGTAGCCGTGTGCCGCGTTGCCGTATGCCGCGTTGCCGTATGCCGCGTTGTCCCCTGTAGTTTGTTGAAGTTGTTGTAACTGGTGTTCGTTTTATCCTGAGTGTGTGTTCCACGGTGTAAGTTTGTCTTGGTGGAAATCCCTTCTACATTCTTACATAGCATAGTACTTGGGAAACAAACACAGTAGGCTGCTGCAATTATTTCTTGATGATGTGAACCTGCTTTTCATTGTCATTCTTGTTTTATTTTTGGTGCTTTGTTTGTTTGTTTGTTTGTAGGACCATTCCGTAGGGTCGTTGCCATGTGTCGCGTTGCCGTGTGCCGCGTTGCCGTGTGCCGCGTTGTCACCTGTAGTTTGTTGAAGTTGTTTTAACTGGTGTTCTTTTTTACCTGAATGTGTGTTTCACTTGTCTTGGTGGGGATCCCTTTTACATTCTTGAAAAGCATAGTATTTGGAAACAAACACAGTAGGTTGTCAAGGATGGTAAATTAATGTTTTAAACTTAGAAGTAAGCGATACTGAAGTTGAGGGATGTAACCTACTTCAACTTGAGATTACAAGCAGGAGATGCTTACTCTTCCTGGGCACCTGTTCTACTCTTCCTGGGCACCTGTTCTCACTCCCATATCGGGAGTTCGCTTCTTTTCATGTGGTGGAGGTTTTTGTTTGTTTGCTTTTGTTCCTGTTTTATCTTGATTTTGTATGCATTCGGTTTCTGATTTTCTGAATTATCGATTTTGTGCTGTATATAGGGATATGGTCATAATCCATATTTGTCATTATAGGAGATTGGATACTTCTTACTTCAATCAAGCTGAAAGAGGAGAATCTGTATCCAAAAACTTCTTTATATTGATAACTTTATTCAAAGCAATCGACTTTTACAAAATTTACATAATATACACATACTTTAAATCAAGATAATATTCATAATCTTGTCGAATAATAAATATTTATTGATACCCACTCACAAAAGAGAGATAACTGCGATTTCAAACATTATGATAATTATAGCGTTCTACTCAGTTAGAATGTATTCAGTTGTGTGACGTTATTAATCATATTGAAATTATCATGATAAATTATCATGAATTATAATGAATTTATCATGATAACTAATGCAGAATCATCACGAATTATCATGAATCATCACAAATTTATCCTGATAAAGTATCATGAATTATAATCAATTTATCATGAAAACGTGTAATGAATTATCATGAAGATATCATCATAACGTATCATGGATCATCACGAACTTATCATGATAACATATCAATAGTTATGATGGAGGTATCATGATAACAGACCATGAATCATCATAGATTTATCATGACTACGTATAATGAATTATCATGAAATTATCATAATGACAAATCTAGATGTTTCATCTCAAACACAATGAATTTGCTTATTTTTATGCCTTATGAAGTGGTTTTGCAACTTTCAATAAAACAGAGCAAAATCATCCAATTGTGAGTACAGTTCTAGAATTTACCTTCCAAATAATATCATATATCATATCCAATTGTATAATTCATGATTTAGGTGACAAAGAAGGTAAGAATCATGAAAGTACAAATTCCACGCATCTTCGTTTATATTTCCCATTCAGTCTAACTGCTTAATTATTCATACATGCAAAAAAGTAGAGAGTCATTCATGAATACTAGAAGCATTATGCAGATGATGTTCTTTTCAAATACAGTTCACTTTCACTTTCTCGTTCATTTTCACTTGAACTTGGCAGATGTCTTGCTACATGTTGAAAATACCTAAATAAACATTTAACGTTATAAATTTGACATCTTCATTGGCGAATTCAAGGAACCTAATGCATTGCCATTTCGACACATTGCTTAACGATTCTTTATTGTATAAGATTTGTTTTATATAAACTAATTAATTATCTGATATTGCAATATGTCAAAAGGCTGGTTTTCGTCAGACGAACGGACATTCTAAATTCAATGAAAATTCCTTTCAATCATCCCTCCTTTTCATTAATTTATCTTCTGTAACTATTTTTATTTCATTTGTGTGGCTTGTTGTTCTGTTTACACAGCCAATTATGACTCATATGAAATTCATGTGAAATTTACATGAACTTTTCATGCGAAACGAGCACGAAGATGAAATTAACATATTTTTTTTCCACATGAAAAATTCATGTCAAGTTTCTAGCATGAATGACATGTAAATTCCATTTCGGATGAAGTTCACTAATGTGTAGTTCATGTGAAGTCAAATTTATGTGAAATTCATGTAAAATATTTTTCACATAATTCTTATGGGAAATTTGTGTCAAATTAACATGAACTTACATGTGAAATTTACATGATGCTCATTTCATATAAATTTCATGTGAGGCACAGTTGGCTGTGTATGCCATCATGCTTATTATTTCCCTGCTGTCACACTATTGGCAGTTCTGAATTTTGAACCTGTTTCCGAAAAATAAGAATGAATGTCTATAATTGATATATAACATTTTTGTGGGAAAATCGAAATGCGACTAAACAAAACACTTTTTTACAAGAAAGTAATGTCACCTGCCTTTTGTCTGTTAACCGAAATTGAGCTTCAGATTAAGCATGGTACATACGGTTTCTTCAGTTCAGATGTCGAAGAAAAAGGGTAAATCCTTATACAATGTATTACTAAAAAGATAGGAAATGCAGCTTGTTTCAGATCAGAACTTTAGATCAGAAACTCTACATCTTTATCAGAACTTTAGATCAGAAACTCTAGATCTTAATCAGAACTTTAGATCAGAAACTCTAGATCTTTATCAGAACTTTAGATCAGAAACTCTAGATCTTTATCAGAACTTTAGATCAGAAACTCTAGATCTTAATCAGAACTTTAGATCAGAAACTCTAGATCTTTATCAGAACTTTAGATCAGAAACTCTAGATCTTTATCAGAACTTTAGATCAGAAACTCTAGATCTCTATCAGAACTTTAGATCAGAAACTCTACATCTTTATCAGAACTTTAGATCAGAAACTCTAGATCTCTATCAGAACTTTAGATCAGAAGCTCTACATCTTTATCAGAACTTTAGATCAGACACTCTACATCTTTATCAGAACTTTAGATCAGAAACTCTAGATCTTTATCAGAACTTTAGATCAGAAACTCTAGATCTTTATCAGAACTTTAGATAAGAAACTCTAGATCTTTATCAGAACTTTAGATAAGAACTCTAAATCTTTATCAGAACTTTAGATCAGAAACTCTAGATCTTTATCAGAACTTTAATTTAGATCAGAACTCTAAATCTTTATCAGAACTTAAGATCAGAAACTCTAGGTTTTTATCAGAACTTTAGATCAGACACTCTAGATCTTTATCAGAACTTTAGATCAGACTTGCATCAGAACAGAACTTTACTTCCTAGACAGCTTGAATTTGGTATTCTAATTTAAACAATCTTATAAAAAGGTTTACACAAATCACAAAAAGAAAATTATAATTTATAACATTAATGAAATTAATTTGATAAGGCTTTTTAAATAATACAATGCAACAAGGAACTACAGGATACCAAAGAAAATATTAGTTCTCTGCCATCTTTTGACATAAGACAGACAATGAAAAAAAATTAAATATTTCATGTTCTATTTTTCTCAATGGATTGGATTCAAGTGAGAATGTTTCAAATTTTCGACATCATATTCATTCTAGACACTATGTACTACATTAAGAATATATTTAGAAATCCTTATGTCTTAGAATTTTACTACATGTTCATTGGAAGATAGATGAAAATTGTTCTTTTTAGTATCTGAAAACGCTGGTATCGGTTATAGGATGTCGTTCTTTTTTCAAAATAAATTAACACTTAAATAAAATGGATAGATTTCATAATTGTTTGAATACACATGCGCAATTCCAAACTTATGTCTTAATCAGAGATCCTTCAGGTGACTATTAAACTAATATTGTAAACGAATAAGCCTTTCTATGACGCTTCGACGTCCAAGACTTCAGTGACTACTCACAGTGCAGTTCATCACGTGATATTAATACCTCAATGCGATTGGCTTAAACATGCTCGGATATAATAGCATATGGTAAGATTTAGATATTTCTCTTATTATGGAGGTAGATACAGTTTATATTTCTTGAAATTTCTTTACGAATGAATTATTCTAAACAAACATTATCAAGGCTCAATAAATTAAAATGCAGATTAAAAATAACAGAACATAGGCAACGCAAAAATAAGTACATTGATACATGCAGTCAGATAATTTGTCTTAAACATCTACACAATAATACCCCTGATTAATAAGTATTTAAATAAATATCAAATGTACGGACGAAAATCGTTATATAGTGTGACGTCCCGTGTTGTAAGATGTTCATGACGTCGAAATCGTCATGACGTCTTATGAAATAATCATGACATCATATAATTTATATTTAAAATGTATTCTCTCCATTCTTGTTGTTTTCGTCTTGCTGTGTCGCGTGTGTCATCACTTTACGGTTGATCAGATCGGCTTTCTTCTGATAAAATCGAAGAAGGTATTGGAACCATCTCCAAAAATAGCTTCTATATGGATATGCCATCAAATCGGATTAACCGGGTAAGATGGCCCATCAATCTATCTTACTCTGACAATTTCGTTAGATTCACAATTTTATAATTCTATATAACGAAAGTGACATTTGTAACGAAAAGTTCTACTTCAAATTCATCTTGAATGTGACGGTACATTGCTCTTTCTTATTCTCTTTTGCCTCGTGACCATCTTCGTACTTATTCGCCGTTGTAGTTTCATAGGCTACGGAAACAGCTTCGGCAGAGTTCGTTGACTCTTCGGGAGTTTTCGACACTTCATGATCATGTTCACTGTGATGGTGCCTCTTATGGTGGAAAGGTTGAAGACTGAATCTTCTGTGTGTTTGTTTTCTTCCACCACGCTTCTTTGATATATGAGGATTGTCCTTTCTCATAGCTCTTGTTTTATATATTTGAAGTTGTGTATAGAGTCTTTTTAACTCGGCCTGCAAGAGAAATAGAAAAGAAACACATGATGCATTCACATTTTATAATCGAATAGAATATTTCAATGTCAAACATCTTCAAATTCAATAGCATCATATAAGAACAGATAAATTTGCAGCATTGACCAGGCATGCACGTTTCGGGTAATTAAACCTCGTCAGTGATTCTCAATCTAAACAATGTAATGCTTTGGTCAAAAAGTGTGAAAGTTATTATGTCCAAAAATGTCGCGAAATACGTGGCAGGATGAGTGGGATATGTTGCTACAGAACCCACAAACTTTCTTCTCTGAGTAGCAACATCCTGTCATCGCCTGCTTATGGCGTGTTCATATCTCAGTTGATACGTTATGCCAGAGCAAGTACCAGATATTATACAGATTTTATTCTGAGAGCTAGGCGTCTTTCAGATAAGCTTCTCAGTCAGGCGTACATTTGTGACCAACTAACATCGTCACTGAGGAAGTTCTACGGTCGATATGGGGAACTCGTCAAACACTATATGATGTCCCACTCTCTAGAATGGTGGATGATATTCTGCCACAGACCATTCGAACCATCCAACCAAAGATTATACTCTATATCTTCCGATATGGAAGTAACCGGATGTGGCAATTCTACCGAATTGAAGCGACGGGTGTTGCATAAAAGCAGGAGATGCTGACTCTTCCTGGGCACCTGGTCTCACTCCCATATCGAAAGTTCGCTTCTTTTCATGTGGAGGAGGTTTTATGTTTGTTTAATTTTGTTCCTGTTTTATCCTGATTTTGTATGCCTTTGGTTTATGATTTTCTGAATTATCGATTTTTGTGCTGTATATAGGTATATGGTCATTATCCATATTTTTAAAAACATCTGTCCTATGCAGGTTCTTTCAGGGGAAAATTTTGGTCAAATTGAGACTTTTGCTCTTCATTTCATATTATTTAGATTTCCTCTTTTTCAGCCTCAAGCATCACTGGTGAGACCTAACTTGTTGAAATGCGCATATGGTGCACTGAAATTTTATAATAGAACATTCATGACAATATTTCCAATACTCGCCATCGTATATATAGTGTTATTGGAAAGACATGGAACTCGTCATTGACTCGACACATGGTCTGCAATCTCTTTGTCATAAGAGCATTATCAATTGTTATTAACAGATTAATTAACTATTATGGATAGCATCCTAGAACTGTTGAAGCCTTGATTGATATTCAAAAAAATCAAAAACACAAGGGTATACAAATGATCAATATTGAAATATATCATTTTTTGTAATCATATCAGTCTGTACATTGTTATGCAAATCACAACAAGACAAGTAATGGCTCTCATCAGCAATGCTCGAGAGCGAAATATACACAAAGAGGATACATATTATCAATATATCTAGAGCAAAATTCAGAACATGACCTAAAATTATTGCAAAGCTAAGCAATTGGAAAAGCAAGCTAAGCTATACAATGTAGAATCTACTTTGCGAGAATAAAATACCTAACTTGGCGTGAGACTAGGTGCACAGAAAGAGACATTGCTTCTTCCAACTAGATTTTGCTATACGTTTTCAACATAATATTCATTCAAATTTGTCAACAAAATGTGAGCATTCAAAAAATTGTCATGTAACTTTTTGTAGAACCCTAATCAGAAAATTCAAAGTAAAATCCTTATCTCCTGTTAGACAGACCTCTTCATATTCATTTGATGCGACGCTGACGATCAGCTTCATAGCAAAACGAAAAAGTTTTTCTTCCGAGCATAGGAAAATCGCTGTGCGGGAGTGAAACAAACTGTTCGAAAAGAGAAAGTACTTCCACTACGAGTCTCTTTTATTTCGGTTTAAAAATGATGTTGATTACAATATGTTCACCAAATATGAGCATTCAATGGTTGAATAGAAGTAATTATAGAATCCCAATCAGAAAATCCCATGTAAAATTACCCTAATGTCCGCTAAACTGGATTAACGCGATTTTGACTATTTATCATGCAGAACTTTAAATAAAATTGAATCATTCAGTGGATCTCGCTTAGTCGTAAATTTTGGTATAAGTTATATAATAGTCAGCTCACGCAATCAAAATTAATAGACAATTTTTTTTAGATGGGCCATTTCCCATGCTAATTTTTCCAGTGACGTCGCGACGCTCTCCATAGACTCAATGTTAAACTCGGCGACGTCACGCTGAAATTAGACATTGAAATCGCCCCATCAAAAATTTATAATGTCTGTATAATTTGATTGCATTAACCCTCGACCATGTAACATATACCAAAATTTACGACTAAGTGAGATTTATTAAATGATATAGATTTATCGTAATTTTTGCACGACAAAGTTATCAAAATCGCATTGATCCAGTTTCCGAGGTGAGTCGCGTGTAAAGTCCTTTTGGTCCACATCTGCTAGACTGACCTCCCCGACATCTACATCACTATTAGATGTGATCTGCCAGACTGACCTCCCCTACATTTACATCACCATTAGATGAAATAATGACGTTAAGCTTTATAGCAAAACGATACAGTTTACCTTTCGAGCATATGCGGCTGTGAAACCAGGAGCTCCGAAAGAGTAATAGCCACCTTAACGGAAATTATTCTAGAGTTCCACAAACAAAATCCTCAATAAAATTACCCGTATATCCTCAGGATCCATATCTGCTAGACTGACCTCCCCAACGTCTACATCTCCATTAGATGAGATACTGACGTTAAGCTTCATGGCTTCTGGAGGCATTGGCTCCTGAACTTCTGAGGATGAGTAGGCTCTGTTCCTGATAAAGTGGTCGTCCGGAGGACGATGGGCAAACAGCAGCTGAAATCATTTAGGAACGTTATGCATGTTAATATTGTTGATAGCTCGTCAATTGCAAACATTTTCTACATGATGCATGTGTCGGATTTTTGTTTTGACAAGCTGTTTCATGAATCAATGTGTATTTATATATCTGTTTTTAATTATATGTTTGTTTGTTTTTTCATCACATGATACACCCGTAATGCAGTTTCATAAAATCATTTTATAAATAGATGTTATGATAACACGTTATATATCGCTCTGCATGAATGCGATTGGTCAACTTTAGAGGTAAGTCTACGTAAATATATCTGATTGGTTGATACACTGGCCTAATCATCTAAACTGTGTGACAAGTGTGACCTTTCAAATATCGGTCATTTATTAAATTCAGACGCAGATTCAATATCAATGATAAAAATTGTTGTTTAACTCATCATTGCATTAAAATACAAAACATATTTTAAATATTTTTTTCCTTACGCACAGAACATCTATACGATGGAGAACTACTTCTAGTAGCGTAGCAGACGACTTCTAGGTCATGGCGTGGTTCGCCTCTAGTTCTCAGAATAGTTGATTTCACGTTAGAAATAAACAGTTGTAAGCAGAATCATATGATAAAAGAACAAAGTCTCGGGAATATATAACACACAACTCATTTCATAATACATTCATTTGCGATTCTATATGTATATTTTAATTATGATTTGAGTTTTGTATATTGTTCTTTTTCACTTGATACTCCCTATAAAGTAACGTTATTCCATAATGTTCTGACACAGGTTACATTTTTTACATTACACTTTGGAGGCAAAATACATTGGAGCAAGCATTGAAGATCCGTTATGACGCCGCAACAGACACAACGTCGTTGGAGTATTATTCGCAAGAAATGATGTCAAAATTACCACTTTTGAATATTATTTCTATAAATTACGTTCTGTAAACGTGGAATTTTAGCGAGATGACCATTGCAACAGTACGCGTTGCCGTAATTTTGGCGAAATCGGGAGTATTTTCTTTCGTCTTTTATACTGGGGGTAATTTTTGGCGAAATCGGGAGTTTTTTTCTTCAGTCTTTTATGAAGTTGTAATTTTCATGTGGTGGTGATTTTAGCAATATAAAACTATCGAGGAATAAGCGAAAATTACCCCCAGGTGAAACTTTCCACGTTAACAGTAATAAAAAAATCATTTTCATAAGGTTAGGGTGTAAAAACTTGTATCATAAATTCTGTATAAATAAAAATTTTGAGATACAGTATTCATGCAAGCTGTTCACAATGAGGACGTTATTTTAAAGAAACCTGAAGGTCTATTTCTTTTCCATGAAATAAAACATACCGAGTTTATATGTATATTCATTTTCTTCAGTTGATGAAACTTATTTAAATTTGTTAAAGGTCTTCAAATTCAATAGCATCATTTAAGACCAGACACTTTTACAGCATGGACCAGAAATGCACGTTTAGGGTAATTAATCCTCGTCAGTGATCCTCGGTCTAAACAATGTAATATGGCCAAAAAGTGTGATAATTATTATGTCCAAAAGTGTACCGAAAGACGTGGCAGAATAGGTGGGATATGATGCTACAGGACCCACGTTTTAGAAATTTAAAAACATAGTGTAATCAAAGATTACGAAGCTCACCTCGTGGCAGCAAAGTTCAATTTAATCATATCTCTAAGTACATGTATATTAAGAAAATCACTCAAGTGAAAAAAAGTAGGTCAAGGTCATTTCATGAAAGTTTGATCAAAGATACATCCAATATGCAAGTTTGGTACATGTAGCACTTATACTTTGCTCAATATTGGCCTTTAAAGGCAAAATCACTCAAGTGGAAAAAGTAGGTCAAGGTCATATTATGAAAGTTTGATCAAAGATACATCCAATATGCAAGTTTGGTACATGTAGCACTTACACTTTGCTCAATATTGGCCTTATAAGGCAAAATCACTCAAGCGGAAAAAGTAGGTCAGATGCTGCATCCGATGCATGGGTTCACCTCAGCATCCCAAGATGAATCACTTGTGCAAGTTTGGATACTGTAGCATCAGTACTTTGTCAGATACTGAACTACCCAAAAACTTTAACCAGACATTGACAAAGTCATTCAACCGGAAAATGTAGGTCAGATGCTGCATCCAATGCATGGGTTCATCTCAGCATCCCAAGATGAATCACTTGTGCAAGTTTGGTTACTGTAGCATCAGTACTTTGTCAGATACTGAACTACCCCAAAAACTTTAACCAGACATTGATAAAGTCATTCAACCGGAAAATGTAGGTCAGATGCTGCATCCCATGCATGGGTTCACCTCAGCATCCCTAGATGGATCACTTGTGCAAGTTTGGTTACTGTAACATCAGTACTTTGTCAGATACTGAGTTACCCCAAAAACTTTAACCAGACATTGACAAAGTCATTCAACCGGAAAATGTAGGTCAGATGCTGCATCCGATGCATAGGTTCACCTCAGCATCTCAAGATGAATCACTTGTGCAAGTTTGGTTACTGTAACATCAGTACTTTGTCAGATACTGAGTTACCCCAAAAACTTAAACCGGACGCGGACGCGGACGGGGACGCGGACGGGGACGGGGACGGGGACGCGGACGTCGGGGTTATAGCATAAGCTCATCTCAACTTCGTCGAGGTGAGCTAAAAATCTTAAGATGCGAATAACTTATGCTTTTTCCTCGAATTTTAGCTGAAAGAGGAATTTTGACAGAATACTTAATTTCAATGATTTCAAGAGTAGCCAAACTTTGAAAAAAAGGATTGAATATCACATATGGGACTTCTCCACAAATGAGTTAAATCAATGAAAATGATAGTACTCCGCCAATAAATATCTTTTTTGTGATACAGTCATTTACGTGCAACAAGAATAAGCCTGTGATAAACATGTAGCCAAATCTATACATTTACCATATTTACAGTCGATAGACATTATCCATTAATAGAGGATCTCGAACTATATTTTCTATTTCATATGGTATTTATATATAGAATGAGTATCATAAATACCGTAGGAAAAAGAAACATAATTCATTTTGTGATTTCATCACATGACATTCGTCGTAATCCATCAAAATAACGTCAAATTTTCCTTTTCGCTAATAACGCATCAACGTCGCCGTTTTATTGTGCAGACATCAGCGTTTTGGATATTTCGACCCAATGACAAACCGGCCGAAAAGTTATTTAATGTATTATATTAACATTGAATATGAAATTGCTTTGTGCAACTGCATAGGTAAGATAACACAAGAAATTAGATATGTAGAAATATTCTAATATACCTTGGGCCAAAATATAAAACATGAAATATACTATTACCTTAGGTCCAAATATAAGAACAAGCGTGACTGTCGCCGTGAGTTGACATCTAATAAATGACATGAGGAACATATAATCTGGATGAAGCTCCAACCAATATACATGCCTGTAAAAAACAAAAAACAAAATACTTTTCGAAATAATCAACAATACTTTCGACTATAAAAGAACTTTTTATTTATTCAACAAGTTAAAAGTCATGTTTGTAAAACATTAATGCCCTCCTACCCCTTCTGTGATTAAAGTCCGTCACAACTTTATACTTGATTTTCATTTGATGTGTCTGTACACAAAATTTCATTTCAATATGTGAATCCACTCCAGAGGTATTGAACGGAAACTGATGTCGTGGACCGACAGACCGACCGACGGACCGACAGACAGAAAGTCAGATAGCGGCAAAGCAATATGTCCCCACTTCTTCAAAGGGGGGCATAAAATTTTTTGATTGAACCCAAATATGAACTTGACCTAGAATTTTATTTGATGTGTCTGAAAACAAAATTTCATTTCAAAATGTAACTCCACTCAAGAGATATTGGACGGAAACTCTGAAATTTTGGTATTTTTCGACGTGCAAGGGGCATAACTCTGTCAAAATTTTGTTCATCGGACCTAAATATGAACTTGACCTAGATTTTCATTTGATGTGTCTGTATACAAAATTTCATTTCAATATGTAACTCCACTCAAGAGATATTGAACGGAAACCCTGAAATTTTGGTTTTTTTTCGAAGTGCAAGGGGCATTACTCTGTCAAAATTTTGTTGATTGGACCCAAATAAGAACTTGACCTAGATTGTATTTTGATGTATCCGTATACAAAATTTCATTTAAATATGTAACTCCACTCAAGAGATATTGAACAGAAACCCTAAAATTTTGGATTTTTCGAAGTGCAAGGGGCATAACTCTGTCAAAATTTTGTTGATCGGACCCAAATATACACTTGGCCTAGATTTTTATTTGATGTGTCTGTATACAAAATTTCATTTAAATATGTAACTCCACTCAAGAGATATTGAACAGAAACCCTGAAATTTTGGTATTTTTCGAAGTGCAAGGGGCATAACTCTGCCAAAATTTTTTCAATCGGACCTTTATACGTAGACCTGGATTTTCATTTGATGTGTCTGTATACAAAATTTCATTTCAATATGTAACTCCATTCAAGAGATATTGAACGGAAATCCTGAAATTTTGGTATTTTTCGAAATGAACGGGGCATAACTCTGTCAAAATTTTTTTGATCGGACCCAAATATGAACTTGACCTAGATTTTTGTTTGATGTGTCTGTATACAAAATTTCATTTCAATATGTGAATCCATTCCAGAGATATTGAACGGAAACTGATGTCGCGGACCGACCGACAGACCGACCGACCGACCGACAGCGGCAAACCTATATGTCCCCTCTTCTTCGAAGGGGGGCATAATTAAAATACTTAAATCGCATCCATATCGTTTCTGGTTTCATAATGTCATCTGTCATAATTCATACATATACAAATGTCAATCTTATTTCAGGAAACAATCTTTAATTCGATTCCACGAAGAAAAAGTCTATATTGAAAGTTCTTTTTCGGAGTTCGAGTACCATAACACGACAGGATATTTATTTCTTCATTTATTTTTATTTGAAACATTTTGAACTCGTGTAGCGCCTCAATGATTTTTTTTCAATAGCGCCTGAATGCGATGAATTTCGAATTTTAAACGGACTCCGAGGAGATTAACCTTAAATAAACTATTTTCTTTCATGTTTTAAATCTATGATGTGATTATCTCGTTTTATCAGTCTGTGTGTTCCCTTTTTCTCTTCCTTGTGTTTTACACCGGTACCATGATCACTTCAACGTCATAATGTGAAGGTTCTACTTCTCTTGCTGTTTTGTCTCTTGCCGTGTGTGTCTTCTCTGCGTTTTCACATGGGGTGTTTTGCTTTTGGTGCTGCAGGCGGGGCTCGTTGGAGATTCCATTCTTTCTTTTTCATCATGTATCAGTGTGTCTGCTTTAACATCTTGTTTGTTAATTTGTTGTGGATGTCTCTGTATTTTATAGAGATTATTTTGTCTGCATATTTTGGCCCCTTGTCGTTGGTAGAAATTTCGCAGATCATTACAAATATCACTGCATGTATGTCGATTAGTTGTGTGTCGAAAAATAAACTTTTGATTCCACAGAGTGGACTGTTTTTCAAGTGGATGTACTTGCTCATACAAGGGGTTTTGGAGCCGCCATTTGGCCCCAAATACGACCGGGCGAAGTCATGATGAAAATTCAGTTGATGAAATCCCCGCTGATGGATTTACACATTTTCAGAGTAGTTTTCTACATAAGAAATTACCCTTTGTACGCAATTTTCTCTGGAATTAATTTTTTGCTGAGCTATGTGGAAGCACCTGCGTATTTGCATATTTTTTTTCTTACTTTTGATGCTTGCAGTTAGTTCAAAGCAAGGATATTTGGACAAAGATATGATATTGTTTTTGCATCGGGTGTTTTGGTGTTTTGCTGTTGATGCTTCAACGGGGTCTTGTTGGAGATCTCCTCCCTTCTTTTATTCCGAGAACAAAATCAAAACTGTTGAATTAGCAAATATAGAATTTGATACACTACAAATAAAATGACGAGAACATTGATGTTTTCACATTGCAATGCTTCTGCTTTGACATTTTGGAGGCACGCTTTGCGTGGACGCTATTGTGTCGTGTTGAGGATGTTTTGTCTGAAAGTTTAAATTATATTAGTGTAAGTTGGCCTTGACTAATAAGGATTAGAAAGAGTATTTATTTATTTGTGTTTCATTACGAATATGTAGTACAAAGCAAGTGCATGTACAGGTATGCTTCATTGGATGTATATGAGCATCAAATACGAGAAATACACTTTATCTGTAGAATAATCAGTAACAAAACACAAATTATGAAATTCAATGCATATATCAACCACAATTGACGGTTTTGCTTTCCCTTTCAAATGAAACGAGATTCTGGTCAAGGCGGGTTCAGTTTGCAGGATAGAAGCGGTAGATCTAGGTTGTTTCCGAGCTGAATATAATTATGCTCAATATATGTAATTCTTTTGAGTGTCAATTCCTGAGTGTTTGTTATATACGATAGTTATGTGTATTACAGTTTCTATGCTTTTTATGCATGTTCCTTTCTGCATGATAATTGCTGCATTTCTTTTAAAAGAATTTTTCCTTCTTAAGGTAGAGTATCCTTCAGTTCAGAATTGCTGGTAATTTTTAGCCTGGATATCCTATTTTTTCTCATTAGAATATCGTTCAGATCATCAAACTAATATGGTTTAAGGTCAAGGAACTTTTATAGTTACATTTTATCAACTCTGGAAAGGGATTTTTCTTACTTTTCCCACAGGGTCCAATTTTAGATTTCAAACGGCTTAAGGTCTCGGTATAATCACGATACCACGAATTATGTTTTGTTTGTATATAAGATTTAACATAAGCTTTGATTGTATCGAAATGAAAATATTGTGAAAGTTGCTATTTAGGAAATATGAGCATCTGAGACCTGAGGGATGCTCTACCTTAAGTTTATTTTTTCCGTCATAATTAAATGTAATAATCAAAGGTCCCAATCCTTTATAAGTCCCCTCCCCTGAAGCTCCCTGGACCCGTACATGCTGAAGTCATATATATCAAAGAAATTCTATTTCAAAGGAACAGATGATACAAATCGATTATATCTCTGCCGTCAAGTATATTATGTATTCACATTACTAAAGTACATGAATAAGACACAGATCCTACGCAGTTACAATTACGTCGATTCTTTACGTCATGTCTTTTATTTCTGTATTGACCCCAGCTATTCAGGATTCAAACTATTCTAACGTAATCCTAAAAGTATCTCTCTTTTAAAAGGACAAATTGCATGCACAAGACATTGCTCAGAATGAAATATCTTGTACGATATAGACACAAATTGTGTATCGACATAAACATGTTATACTAGTACATGTATATCGTATATCTGTACCCTACATCCCGTTTTCTTGTTCTTGAAGCTTATTATTTCATTTTTTGATCAGCTACAATATTGATCATATACAGATTTGAATCAATCGTAGGTTTTGTACATTCTTTGATCTTCAAAGGAAAATTGCAAATGTTTCCACTTTGTTTTCGGCCCTTAAAAATACTACGGAGGATTCCCCAACAACACGACGTTGCAATGATCACAGCAGGGACACACGCATTTGACGAGAAAAGGGAACAAACAGATTATGATAAAAAAAAATCCGTACAGCCACGTAAAATGCATGTCTGGAATGGCAGACTGATCAGATTGGTGATCATATATTACAGTAGCTTTCTGGTTACAAAATTGTTTTGTTATCAATTACTTAATAAGGCTTTTCATTAAAGAGTCTATAACAAATAAGGAACATCTTTAATATAACCAAATGTGTCTGTCGACACGCAGTTTGAGGATCATATCAGAATAATTTAATTTCATTTTGTAAGCGCAATATTCATTGGTTTAAAAATTGACGTGATACCTTGTCAGCAGAACTGGAAGTTAGCGCCTGACAACGACAACAGAAACGCCGTTAGCAACGCGAATTAAAAACTAGAAATTAACGTTTTAAGGCAAAAAATGAAATCATAAGGAATCATCGAGGTATCAACACAACACAATTGAGGGAAGCGCTATGCGCACGATGCAGTGTTCCCTAAAGTTTTTGTGTTGATACCTCGATCACTAAAATATATTTAACAATGGTTCCCTGATTTTCAAAGTCGGAGTTACGTCACACAGAGGTATTGTTGAAGATAAACCCTTAAGAATAAGGAAATTTAACGGAGGATTTACCCGGAGTTCATCATAAAGCATATATTTATATAGCTTTATATTTGAAATTTAAGTCTATAAAAGGAAAACACCGGTGAATGACCTATTGGCTCCCCTATCGCAAGGGAAAACAATTATATTACGAAGCATGAGTAAATGTATGTACTGTAATGTGGGAAGCAGTATGGTTTTATTCTATTATATTAAAAGGCGATGTGTTTTTGTTTTTTTGTTTTTTTTTTTTTTTTAGTTTTTTTGTGTTTTTGTTTTTTTTTATCCAAAAATATGAAAAGTATATGTATTATTAAGTATGAATGAGATGTTTATTATTTCCTTAATGTTTGGATAGAGATCAGAAAGAAAACGTGATAGCAAACCTTAAAATATAATATACAATAGATATAACAGCCTCGTAGCATATTGCTGCTGAAACATAGGTGCCTTCCGAATACTCTGAGGGTGCCGAACGGACTCTATAGCACATGTAGATCCCGAACATTAAAAATAATAACTCGGCTGAAAAATAACACAGAAATTCAGTTATCAAGAAAGATATTGGAAGAATTACTACAGATTTCATGCAACATATAGCGTATAAATTACGCGACAAATATTTTAAATGTAAATATATAATCAGAAAATAAACATGTCAAAAATGTTTTCAGATCTGGTTTGCAATGATATCATTATCGTAATTCCCTTGGCAACTTCAAGATTTCAAGAAAATTGCTTTTGAATAACATTCATTTAATGATCTTTTAATTTGACCAAACGATTGATGAAATTCAAACGGTATATGATATAAATTATGCAATGCATTTTGAGTGTAATAATGATTAGTATTTTAATACTTATAAAGAATTGCAAATGAAACATCTTTAGCAAAGTAGAATTGCAATTTAAAAAAAGCTTGCAAAGTTTGAAAAAAAATTCCTCCTCAGGTTTTTTTTTTACAAACAATTGTTTGCAATTTAAAAAAAGCTTGCAAAGTTTGAAAAAAAATTCCTCCTCAGGTTTTTTTTTTACAAACAATTGTTTGTAAATTATATCAAGAATTGAAAAAACCCTTACCTATCTCAATGACGTATTCCCACCATCCTGCTTTGCACATTAAATACTTAAGTTCATCATCTGGCGTATAGCCAGTCTGTATTATATCTTTGCCTTCCCTAATATGGTCAAAGGTCACTGTTGTCCAGGCCGACATATAGCCAATGACAACGACCATTACACAGCATAAATATTTTAATAAGTCTTTGTCCCTGACGTGGACGCGATGTGCTTTTCTTGACTGAAACTCTGCTAGCAACCTGAAAGGATTTGGTTTCCGTTAAAAGAGTAATACTTAAAAAGCTTAACAAGAGCCCCAGGGGGCACAACGCTCACCTGATACCCATGCACGCTCTAATTGACATACTGACATTGAATACTGATAGTGCCAGTACCAGGATTTTAGCCCACAACCTTTCTAACAAGATTTTTGCCGGATGCAGACAAGTTTTTTTTTTAGACAACCTTTAAAAGTACAAACAAGAGAAAATAGTCACATTTCAAAACAACAACTTTTTTACTGATTTGAAAAGATGGATTATGCGATCCAAAGTCATATGCCCAGCTAGTATAGTTCGATTATGCAACATCAAAAATAAAATCATTTTGTAAAATTCCACATAAATGTGCAACAGAAACAGAATAAAACAATGAAATGATTTCATAAATTAAGTTTATTTAAAATTGAACACCAAACCTTTCATTATTAATGGCTAGTATGCCAGAAAATAATAAAGCCTGCATGTGTTTGTGAAACACGAATGCCCCGCGGTGGCATCTTTGTTGGTATAAACACCATTTTCTGTTAAGTATGTGAGAGGTCAGGGTCAGAGTAATGTTGGTATCAATGGAAAGATCTTGTCACAAAGAATACACATGTACAATATGAAAGCCCTATCACTAACCATTCAAAAGTTATGCCCAATGTTAAAGTTTTTGAAAAGTAGGTCAAAGGTCAAGGTCAAGGTCACGAGGTCAAAAATTTTGGTATCAATGGAAAGGTATTGTCACAAGGAATACACATGTGAAATGTGAAAGCTCTATCACCTTCCTATCAAAAGTTATGCCCAATGTAAAGTTTTTCAGACAAACAGACAGACGGACAGGCCAAAAACTATATGCCCCCATATCTTTGATTCCGGAAGCATAAAAAACAAAGACTTTTCGGTTTTGCCTTTATTCATATTAAATTATACAGAAATCTATGAATGAGAGCTTTTGAATAGTATTGATTTCATCTTAATACATGTAACGTACAGTCAAAATCGTGTTAATCCAATTAACACAGACAAGTTGTTAGCGGACAATATTAATTCAAGTGAGTTTTGCAGAAATTGAGCCAATTTATTTTCCAAACAGCAGTGTACGGTGTATCAAACCTCATGACCCAGTGAAGCCACTTGGACAAATTATTTTCGGTAAATATGCTGAAATGCGGTGCTTGGAAATATATTTTTAGCATATTGAATCAATAGTCGTGATAAATTTAACTTCGAACTTGATCTTGTCTTTTATGCAATCTACAGATAGGTTTGAAAATATGCAAAATTCGGAACATTTTCGATGAGGACGCAGAGTTCCTGTAAAAAAAGTGAAATTTGCGAAAAAAGGACATGCATGACCCCCCCCCCCCCCCCCTTTTTCTTTAAATTTTTATGCATGCCAAAGATTCGCAATCAAAAAAGACCAATTTTACAGACTTCCGGGCATTTCAAGTCAGTCAAAATTTTTAGTGTGCACCTTTTTATTTCCTGTAGTTACCCCTACTAAAGGGGCAAGGAGGTATTGAACCAATCAAATCTGTAACACAAGATATATGGCGACTATGTTTACCATAGATACAGAAATAAGACAGAGAAAATAATCATTAAATAGGGAAATTGTTCTGAAATATGCATGTATGAAAAAAAAGCAATCCAAGGAATGCTTGTGTCGCCTGCGTAGCGGATTTTTTTTTTATTGAAATTAGGTCAAATATCAAGGGCAAGGTCACTAGGTTAAAAATTATGGAATGTTTAGAAAGGTCTTTTCATAAGGAATACAAATGTGAAATATCAAAGCCCTATCACTTACCACTCAAAAGATATAGCAAATCATAGATTTGTTGAAAAGTAGGTCAAATATATAGGGCAAGTGCACGAGGTAAAACATAGGTAATCACAGATTACGAAGCTCACCTCGTGACAGCAAAATTCAATTCAAACATATTTCTTAGTACATGTATATTGGCTTTTAAAGGCAAAACCACTCAAGCAGAAAAAGTAGGTCAAGGTCATTTTATGAAAGTTTGATCAAAGATACATCCAATATGCAAGTTTGGTACATGTAGCAGTTATACTTTGCTCAATATTGGCTTTTAAAGGCAAAATCACTCAAGCGGAAAAAGTAGGTCAAGGTCATTTTATGAAAGTTTGATCAAAGATACATCTAATATGCAAGTTTGGAACATCTAGCACTTATACTTTGCTCAATATTGGCTTTTAAAGGCAAAATCACTCAAGCGGAAAAAGTAGGTCAAGGTCATTTTATGAAAGTTTGATCAAAGATACATCCAATATGCAAGTTTGGTACATGTAGCACTTATACTCTGCTCAATATTGGCTTTTAAAAGCGAAATCACTCAAGTGGAAAAAGTAGGTCAGATGCTGCATCCGATGCATGGGTCCATCTCGGCATCCAAAGATGAATCACTTGTGCAAGTTTGGTTACTGTAGCATTAGTACTTTGTCAGATACTGAGCTACCCCAAACTTCTTATCCAAATCACTCAAGCGGAAAATGTAGGTCAGATGCTGCATCCAATGCATGGGTTCACCTCAGCATCCAAAGATGAATCACTTGTGCAAGTTTGGTTACTGTAGCATCAGTACTTTGTCAGATACTGAGCTACCCCAAACTTCTTAACCAAGTCACTCAAGCGGAAAATGTAGGTCAGATGCTGCATCCGATGCATGGGTTTACCTCAGCATCCAAAAATGAATCACTTGTGCCAGTTTTGTTACTGTAGCATTAGTACTTTGTCAGATACTGAGCTACCCCAAACTTCTTAACCAAGTCACTCAAGCTGAAAATGTAGGTCAGATGCTGCATACGATGCATGGGTTCACCTCAGCATCCAAAGATGAATCATTTGTGCCAGTTTGGTTACTGTAGCGTTAGTACTTTGTCAGATACTGAGCTACCCCAAACTTCTTAACCGGACGCAGACGCGGACACGGACGCGTGGGGTTATAGCATAAGCTCACTCAACTTCGTCGAGGTGAGCTAAAAATGATGGTATGTGAAGAAAGGTCTTGTCACATGGAATGCAAATGTGAAATATCAAAGCCTATCACTCAGCAATCAAAAGAAATAACCAATCTAAGATTTTTTGAAAAGTAGGTCAAATATCTAGGTCTTGGTCATGAGGTCAAAAGTTATGATATGTGTAGAAAGGCCTTGTCACAAGAAGGAATACACATATGAAATATCAAAGCTCTATCACTTACCAATCAAAAGATATAGCAAATCTTAATTTTTTTGAAAAGTAGGTCAAATATCTAGGTCAAGGTCATGAGGTCAAAATTATGGTATGTGTAGAAAGGTATTGTCAAAAGGAATACACAAGAGAAATATCAAAGCCCTATCACTTGCCAATCAATAGATATAGCCAATCTTGGTTTTTTTTTAAAAGTAGGTCAAATATCTAGGTCAAGGTCATAAGGTTAAAAAATATAGTATGTGAAAAAAGGGCTTGTCACAAGAAATACACATGTGAAGTATCAAAGCCCTATCACTTACCAATCAAAAGATATAGCCAATCTTAGATTTTTTGAAAAGTAGGTCAAATATCTAGGTCAAGGTCACGAGGTCAAAAAATATGGTTTGCGTAGAAAGGTCTTGTCACAAAGATTACACACGTGAAATATCAAAGCCCTATCACTTGCCAATCAAGAGATATAGCCAATATTAGATTTTTAGAAAAGTAGGTCAAATATCTAGATCAAGGTCACAAGGTCAAACATTATATGTGTAGAAAGGTCTAATCACAAGGAATACACATGTGAAATATCAAAGCCCTATCACTTATCAATCAAGAGATATAGCCAATATTAGATTTTTAGAAAAGTAGGTCAAATATCTAGGTCAAGGTCAAAAGGTCAAAAATTATGATATGTGTATAAAGGTCTTGTCACAAGGAATACACATGTGAAATATCAAAGCCCTATCACTTACCAATCAAAAGTTATGGGGTGTGACACCCAAGTGTGACAGACAGACGGACAGACGGATGGACGGACAGACGAACAACTGACAAAGTGATCCCTAAGTGTCGCTGTGCTTCGCAGGCGACACAAAAAGTCAACATCTTAAAAATAAATTCAGCGTATATTTGATAGCATATGTGGCCAAGTTAATTCGAAGTATGAAAATAAGTACACAAAGCCAAACTAGCTATAGCTTGTCTTATTTAAAAAATCATTAAAAATCTAAAAGTTGATATTTTGACAAAATTCTTTCACCGTTTCATTTCTAGCGATAAATATAAAAATAAGAGAAAAAAAAAAACTGAAAAAGAGAAAAAAAAATTGTTGGGGTCCCGCCGGGGTTTGAAGCTACTCCCCATGGGTCCATTTGGCATGGAAAACATACATTATACCTATGTACAATCTTAAAAAATATTCCTTAAAAATCCAAAAGTGGATATCTTGACAAAATTCTTTCAGTTGTAGGGTACCATGCATGAGTACCTCATACCTACAAACTGTCATGACAATCTGAAGAGTGGTTATAGAAAAGAAGCAGAAAATGTATGAAAATCAACCCCCCCCCCCCCTTCCTTTTTACATAAGAAAAAATTCATAAAAAATCAAAAAAAGAAATTTTCAGCATAAAATACATATCAAAGCATTAAGTAAGTTAAATATGATAAATATGTAGTAAATGAGTGTGTAAAATCATACACTTATTGAGTTATTTAAAGAAATAGTGCAAAAATTTGCATTTCTGACAAAGTCCGAAAAGACGTCAAAAACGCGTCAAAAATTTGACTTCGAAGTGGAACCAAAAATAACAACACTTCTTAAGACATCTCTCTAGATCATCCTGATGCTTTCGGTTTGTCGATACATGCTTCGGTTCTGAAGAAGAAGTTTGTCAAAGGAGGGTACCCCCCGTGACCTACTTTTGGCTGTGGTGGCGCCACCTGTTGACAGATCCGGACGAAAAACAACAACACTTGTAGGGGACCATGAGTACTTCATACCTACCAAGTTTCATCAAAATCCCTTCAGCCGTTCTTGAGAAGAAGTTTAAAATGTGAAAAGTTTACGACGACGACGGACGACGACGGACGACGGACGACGACGACGACGACGACGACGGACGACGGACGACGGACGCAACACTATGACAATAGCTCACTTGAGCCTATGGCTCAGGTGAGCTAAAAAGAATGAACGACCGAAATCATCTTTGAGGAAGTTCTTCGGTCGCTATGGGGATGTAATAAAAGCATATGAGATCCCCCTTTCCAGAATGATCAGTGACACTCTGTATTGTGCTTGAATGACTGTCATCATCACCAAACAAGAAATACTTACCTGAAGTGTACATCAATATGTACATCGAGACACACGTTTTCATGGAGCTGTTGCGACGGGTGTTGCATGCAAACAGGAGACGCTGACTCTCCCCGAGCACCTGGACTCATTTCGGAATGTTATTCATTCCGAGGTTATAATGGAAATTCTAATGATTTTGCCTTGCCTTCTCGACTTTGAGACTGAATAACTGATAGGTACTTCTTTAATGTTGATGTATCTAGGATGTGTTAGTGCAGTAGTGGTTTTTCCCCGGGTAATCAGGTTTCCACCTGCTCCAAAAAGAAGGGAGGAGATCTCCAACAAGACCCCGTTGCAGCATCAACAGTAAAACACCAAAACACCCGATGCAAAAACACAAAAGACGAGTACAGCACGAGACGGAAAAGAGACACACGACATGTAAACATCAAACACAAAAGACTACACATAAACCGACGAGACCAATGGGTAACCGGTGCCGACTTTGGACGGCCATCTGTCACGCAAGTAGCAAATGGTGTGGTTATCCTGGATTACGTGCGCACAACCCTCTCACTTCTAAAGACCCCCCTCACGCCAACATCTAAGCCAACATGAGACATAAATACAATTTGTAACTTGTTTCTTAAACGTTGTGATAAACATCACAGAAGCACCCATCATTTATTCAGTTTCATAGTCGAGAAGGCAAGGCAAAATCTTTACATTTTTCGCAGGAATGGTTGCGAATCTCGAAATGAACAAAATTCCGAAGTGAGACCAGGTGCCCATGGAGAGTCAGTGTCTCCTGATTGCATGCAACACCCGTTGCAACAGCTCCATGGAAACCTTTCAAATTCGGTGGTTGTCTCGATGTACATTTTGATGTACATATCAGGTAAGTATGTCTTGTTTGGTGATGATGACAGCCATTCAGTCACAATGTAGATGTCACTGATCATTCATAAAATAAGTTTATATTACAAGATATGCCTCATCAGACTTCAGTTGCAAAGGGAGAGGACAAGAAAAATGAAAAAGTATGAGAAAGAAATGTAGGTGGTGCCAATGAAATGAAAAAAAATACGGTACTGCAAGGTTTTCAATTTATCTAAATAATGATGAAAATAGGGCAATACTGTCTTTGTATTTTGAATATACTGGATTCTTTAATTCCTACATAACCGGTATGACCAATAAAATGCAATGACCATTATAGTACGCGTTAATGGCATTCCTTTGAGAAATGACCAATTTCTCTGTAATCTCCTACAACTTTTGTTTTGATCATCTAGTTTTTACATGACCATTTTGTCTTCCCTTCGGGTATGTACATAGACCTTTTTTTATATCTATCATATCATCGACAATCTTTAAGAATGTGATCGATCTATAAATAGAACATTTCGATCCTAACAAGCACTGCATCTCGTTTTGGTTTAACTTTATAGATGCCAACAGGATACTGAACGTTTTGCAACAGTAAATCAGGGAATGATTTAGCGTAGTATAGAATATAATCTACCTATATATCTTTAGCACTAATGCGCCGTAAACGATGGCAAACCCTACTTCCCTGAACCACGGGATAATAATACAAATCGTCGTTGTAGGCTCAAAATATTGAATTATTACCTGCAAATATACCAAAAAATAGATTATAATATGTCTGAATAAGTTCGATTTATTTTGAACAGATTCACATTACAAAAAGTTCTTCTTATACATGTTGCATTTTCTCGGTTTTTTTCTGATTTGTACTTTAAAAATTTAGACATTAATACTTGAACACTTTCCTTTGTCTCGTACTTTTGTATCTTGTCTTTAAGAGACTAGGCATGCATATTCGAACACTCTGTTTTGAATCTCATACTTACAGTAGTATAAAGTAAAATGGCACCGAGAAGTATAATTTCCAGTAAGGGCCACATACCCGCAACCATTACCTGAAATGACAAATTAAAGAACAATATAATAATGATTTTTAACACAATCAGAAACTTGTAGGGATTGACGTTTACAGTACTGTAATCGTAAACATAGATGCAATATTACACGTCCTTGTGTTTACCGTCTTCAAATTCATTAGCATCATTTTAGAGTAGATACATTTACAGCATGGACCATACAATGCACGTTTCGGGTATTTAATCCTCGTCAGTGATCCTCAATCTGAAAAAATGTAATATGGCCAAAATCTGTGAAAATTATGTCCTAAATATACCGAAAGACGTAGCAAGATTTCTGGGATATGATGCTACAGGACCCAGGTTTTAGACTTTCAGACAGTTTTTTAAACAGAAATTTTCAAATGCTTTTGAAGAAACGACCAACCGAAATTGATCGAACTTGGTTACATGTGCCCTCGGGGACTCCTGGTCCACCAGCAGTGACACTCACATGTTTAAGACATATAAATTTTAAGTATGAACAGACGTGCACGTTCCGGGTGCTTAACCCTCGTCAGTGATTCTCAATCCAAACAATGAAATATGGCCAAAGACTGTGGAAGTTATGTCAAATAAAAATACCGAAAGACGTAGCATGATGGTTGGGAAATGATGCTAAAGAACCCACTTTCAGTAATTTAGAGAAAATATTTTAAATTAACAGAAAGCTTATGATGCGCTTGAAGACACGATCAACCGAAGTTGATCTGAATTGGCTTCATATGCCATCGTGGACTCCTCGTCCACCAGCAGTAACACTCACCGAGTGGTACAAATATTACACGTCTTCAAATTCATAGCATTATTTAAGAACAGATACATTGCAGCATTGACCAGACATGCACGTTTCTGGTAGCTACTCGTCAGGTGTTGTCGCAAAAAAAGCATGAAAAAAACAACAAAGATGAGGAGAAGATCTAGAATATGACGTCATGGCAGTGATCACAACTGAACACACTCGCATTATACGAAAAAAGGAACAAACAGACGGAGACAACGAAAGGAGTCGCATCGTAAACGCAATATAAGTTCTGATCGTGATGTAAAAGAGAGAGGGGATCTCCAACAATTTGCAGCGCCCACAGCAAAACCAAAAAAACCCAATGTGAATTAAGATCCTGCGTAGAGGACACAACAACATAGTCAAGTTAGAGAACGAAATGGAATTTTAACACTTCAAACATCGGGTCGCGGGGAATTGTATTACCATCTCCACACTACATCACGAAGTAAGTCAATAACGTTGACCCATAATATTGTACATTTCTTCAAACATTGATGATTTTTCGAATAATTTATTCAAGTATCATTAATTCATATTCTTTGATTGTACATATATATCTTGACTCGCCTATTTTTAATAAACTTCTACTGAGACACAAATTTTGCAACTGCAACTGAAACAATGAGTGAACGTCTCATAATATTTGAACATAAGAGGCAAACTATAAGGGTGAACATCTTGATTACCAATATAAAGTACCCAAATAAAAAGACAATTCTAGTGTATAACACATAACATAGATAAGTAGTTGTCGACCGACCCGTGCTCCTAGTGACGCTCGAACAAGCAACCTTCCGGTCATTGGCCCGATGCCTCATCCACTAGACCACGGCGTCGACAAGAAAAAGTCAATTCTTTACATTATCTTAGGTTACTTATTCAACATATCAATATTGTAATATATGTTCAATAATAATAAAGCAAAGCACCATATGCGCAATCAAACAAGAAATGTATCATCAGTGACATTTGAGACCCAACTAGAGGAAATCCGATGAATGAATATATGGAATATACAACTTCATGAAAACTTGTTTGTAATACAAGGCGCTCACATACAGTTTCGGCTGGTTGATTGTATAGTTTGTTAGACAATTTCTACTAGCACGGAGGGTAACCTCGCAACGCAGAACAATCGGTTTTTCTATAATTTCGTGTGATATAGATTATTTATCGCAAAAAAGGGAAAGTGATGCAGTGTAAGGATGCCATAGCTGTGAGTTTTAACCAAAATAAGAGAATAATATCTTTTTATAAAGCTGTAAAAACAATCGGCGTGATTCATGTAGATGAAAGTGAAAGTAGAACGCCGATCGTTTTATGCGCTATCAAAAGCTAATATTCACTTAATTTTGGATACAACTCATAGCTAAGACATTCTTACACTGCATCACATTCCCCTTTTTGTTATAAACGATCTATATTGCAAAAAAATTGTAGAAAAACATATTGTTCTGAGTTGCGAGATTACCATCGTGACTAGCCTTGTCAAACTACCGGTATAAGCATGATAAGTAGCCTCTGATCTCGGTCCTTTGATTTTTCGCCAAGACTGGATTTTGTTCACTAGATTTTTTTTCATTTGTTTGACATCTCCGACATCACTCATTTTTATGTTTTCTTTTCCAAATTTAATTTTCATCACCCAAAATACTGTTCTCATTTTAAATTAAAATAAAATTTCAATTATTGTGTCAGGGTAAATACATGAATTTTTCTCACGGAGATTACACGAAAAAATTGAAAGTATCGGAAAAATCACTGACCTCTCTAGTACTTTTATTATGGATAATCTGAGATTTTAATCAATTTATTGATTTCTGTAACTCACCCTAATAGAAATTCAAAAGAATTAATAGCCATTCTCTGTAAGGACCAAAATCGTTCGGCACGGCATGTCATGGATTTTGATGATTTTCGGTATAATGAGTAAATATTAAGTACTGACCATGAAAGTAACACTTTTCAGCCAATGTGACCTCTGGTTGCCATGGTAACGAGGTCATTCTATTTATAGCACTTTTGGGACCCTGAAATAAGCCAGCTCCGGAGACTTCGTTGCCATGGATACCACTGTAACAGCTTGTTCATCTTTATGTAATCTATTCTTCCTGACTTCCATTCTTACTTAGTACACTTAGATATGTGATATTTATTACAGTAACCTTATTGTATTAAGCCAAAATAAGTCAAGATGAAGCGAAAAATAGAGGTCAAAATAAGGGCCAATATAGTGTGTTTTTTACCATTTTCAATCTTAAATATCACAAAAGGCACCAATAGGAGACAAGTGATTTTCATCAATGGAAATGTATGTTTATTGACAAATAAAATGATCGAAAAATTGGAGTGGGTATTTAAGAGTTTTACCTAAATTCTGTCGTCAAAGACCGTTGCCATGGCAACATTAGACCTTTTTGCTTGTTTCATATTATCTTTGAAATTGATTTTATTCCTCTTTAGAGCTACACAAGATTGTCAAAATGTATGCATGTATAGATATGACTTATAACTTTTACATAAGAACAATTAAAATGTTCAAGGTCATTGGCTTGATGTTCAAGGTCATTTATACTTTGAGACTCAAATTTTGCATAAAATATTGCTTTTTTATTTTTTTTTTTGTTACCGATTTTAGTGATTTTTTTATTTAAATATTTTCATAGGTCATATATATTATGAAAGCACATAAATATAAAAAAGACAAATCTTAGAATTTATTGAATTGTCGCAATTCAATAGGAAAATATTTTTCCGTCAAAAAACAAGAAAAATACAGATTTCGTCCCTTTTATATCAAAATACTCACCAAGATTTAGATATTCGAAGATGTGAAGAAGCATAATCAATAGTTCTAAGAAATAAGTGATACATTTATCATTTTATGGCAAATAACTGTTAAGTTCAATATTTCAAGGTTTCTAAAATATTGACACCTTCATTTTACGAAAAATCAGGATTTTTCGTCAAATCTGGTCACTTAAAGTTTAATGACCTTGAAAATTCAGTGGATGACCTTGAAATATTTTCAAGGTCATTTTTATATCAAAACGCCTCTGATAGATGTATACATGAACTTCTGTTCCAATATCATGCGTAGATAGTTTGATAGAGGTTGTGTTTAAAATCATCGTATTGAAACCTTTCAGCCGATTGTTGCCATAGCAACTCAATTTGATGCTGCTTTGCATATAAAAGGACAAATTAGCCCAATTAATTTTTTATATTCATGTAGAGTTCAAAGATGATACTAATTGGATAACTAGAATTTGGACTTCAAAAATTGGTGCTTTTATGAAATTTTCAACCTTGTAAAACAGTAAAAACATACAGAAAAGGGTCTTTGAGTGCCCAGAACAAAGCCTTTTGATACCCTGTTTTGGCCCAATTTTTCATCTTGTATACATAAGGCATCCGAGATGAATGTAAAAAACTTTAAAAATATGCATAATAATAAGGATTAAAAGAAAATACTCAAAGCAATTTAAGATTTAAAATGTACCTGTTTCCATGGTAACGAAGCCTACAAATATGCCTTGTCCTATAGATTTTCCCGATTTTTGAAACGTCAGACACGGTTACCATGGCAACGACAACCTTTTTGAAAAAACTAGGGTTGATTTACATACTAGTACTTCATATTGAACTTCCATACCAAAAATCTCAAAAATCCATGACAGGCCGTGCCAACATGTTTTGAAATTCTTTGGTTCTTACAGAGAATTGCTGTTAATAAAGTATTATTGCACCTCGCAAAGTTTTAGATCAATAGCGGTCACTTTATAGAGAATGGCAGTATATATCTCCCAGCATTGAATGCATATTGGTCTCCTTTTCTTATGTGTGCTGTCTTTTGTGTTTGAGTCAAAATCTTTTCTGTTCTTTCTCTGTCCATAATGTTGGAGTATTTTCTTCATGTCTACTGTAGTTTTCCATTGTCTGTGCGTTGATTCAGTACTGTAGTTTTTCGATACTGTAGTTTTTCGGTACTGTAGTTTTCGGTACAGTAGTTTTCTATTGCCTGTGTGTTGATTCGGTACTGTAGTTTTCCATTGTCTGTGTTTTGATTTGTTACTGTAGTTTTCCATTGTCTGTGTGTTGATTCGGTACTGTAGTTTTCCATTGTTTGTGTGTTGATTCGGTACTGTAGTTTTCCATTGTCTGTGTATTGATTCGGTAATGTAGTTTTCCATTGTCTGTGTGTTGATTCGGTATTGTAGTTTTTCGGTACTTTAGTTTTTCGGCACTGTAGTTTTCCATTGTCTGTGTGTCGATTCGGTACTGTAGTTTTCCATTGTCTGTGTATTGATTCGGTAATGTAGTTTTCCATTGTCTGTGTGTTGATTCGGTATTGTAGTTTTTCGGTACTTAAGTTTTTCGGTACAGTAGTTTTCCATTGTCTGTGTGTTGATTCGGTACTGTAGTTTTCCATTGTCTGTGTATTGATTCGGTACTGTAGTTTTCCATTGTCTGTGTGTTGATTCGGTATTGTAGTGTTTCGGTACTTAAGTGTTTCGGTACAGTAGTTTTCCATTGTCTGTGTGTTGATTCGGTACTGTAGTTTTCCATTGTCTGTGTCTTGATTCGTTACTGTAGTTTTCCATTGTCTGTGTGTTGATTCGGTATTGTAGTTTTGCGCTACTGTAGTTTTTCGGCACTGTAGTTTTCCATTGTCTGTGAGTTGATTCGGCACTGTGGTGTTCCTTACTATGCTCATTGATTGATGATTCCAAGTGTTGTCATTGTTAACTATACTCCGCTTCTATTTTAAATTTTGGAAAGCCAAAGTCATATTTTTGCGACGGGTTTTGCATGCAAACAGGAGACGCTGACTCTCCCCGGGCACCTGGTCTCACTTCGGAATGTTGTTCTTTCAGATGTTCACAACTGTTCCAATGGGAATTCTAATGATTTTTATTGCATCATGATGCACAATTGTATCAACCATGGTCATTAGAGCATATTTCGGAAGTTATATTTTCCGTGTTTCGATACAATGACAACAGTACGACGAAATTTATTTATCTATATCATATATACTTTAGGTAGATCATTTTGAATTAGTGGGGCACTACAACAATTATTTAAGAGGTGGCGCAACCTACGTTAAGTTCCGTTTTAATAGTTGGACTTTGTACAGATGTTGTCCTTTCCTTCACGTTATCACCGTCTGTCTATCCAAATGTCTCGTCTTATGCGTGCGAGCCGCGATGATCGCTGCAATTGAATCTATATAACGCAAAAACACGATCGGCGTTTTACTTTCATTTTCATCTATTTCATCTACAAGGATCATGCCGATCGTTTTTCAGCTTTACGAAAAAGATAATATTTCTCTCTTAATTTGAATAAAACTCATAGCTAAGGCATCCCTACACTGCATCACATTCCACTTTTTGTGAAATATTATCTATATTGGACGAAATTACAGAAAAACCGAAACGTTCAGCGTTGCTTTAGCCCGCCGAGAATAATTTTAGGTTGCCTGCGGACGTATCGGTAGGCATCTACCGAATCAAGTCACGTGGAATTTTCGATAAACTAAGCAATCTCTACACACGTGCACACGGGACAGCTTATGTTTACTACACCCTAAAGTATCCTTTTTGAAATGATCTCTAACATTTTTTTTTAATTCATTATGAAACAACTTTTAAAACGCGGAATGCGACGATAACGCGAAATATACACTGCCTTTATCAATATGGTGAATAATGAGGTCAAGGGTCACGTACGGGGCCACACGATCAGTGTTTACATGACTGAGTAAGTAAAACTTTGAAAATTGGAAATTATTTAACACAAGAACAGGTTCAATGCATGACACAAAAGTTTCAAGAGTCTTAGAAACGTAATTGTTGAAATTTGTGAGGAAATGTTGATTCACTCGATTTATACATTTTTGGGCGTAAGCATGTCACAAATCTCAGGTCACGTGATACCTGCGATTGCTATAGGCGAAACTCGCGTAAAAATGGGAAAAAATATAATATTTTGGAATCTTTCTTTCTGTCAAAAATTGACATTTCTATTGAAAAATTGCAAAAATTGATGACACACGAATTTAGCTAGGAAATTTTCTTGAATTGAAAGCAGTATGTTAAATCTTCATATTTTCAAAACAACGCAACAAAACTGCTTCTGAATCATTATTTGAAAACAAGAGGAAAGTATTAGGTTGGTACTTATCAAAGGTGGGTAGTATACCGGTATGAGTTGTCTTCACAAAGCCTACTTGTAAGAACAAAATTATCCATTGTAGGTGGCGCCACTCCAAATAATTATTGCGCACTGCACAAATTCAAAAAGGATAAAATAAATACAATTACACTATGAACGATGTCGTACTATGATTATCGCATCGAAACCTGGTACATGTAAATATAGAATAAAATGTTCTGACGTCGTATAATCAATCTTAGTAGAGGTTGTATTTTGTCGACATGCCTACATGTAAGATGCATTTTGATATGATTAAGCTCTATGTTGACATGATAATGCCACATGTCGACAGAATCTGAAGAAAATATCTTGCGAATTGGCAAAAGTATGCTACTATACGTACGAGTGCGTTTTATCAAGGTAAAACAGCAGCGCGTTCGAATATATTCTTTTTTATCCCGAGTGTTCGATAACTCCAACTTGCGAACTTGGTTACCCTTTTCAGCTGTTACGATGTGATGTTTTATCTGGGAAACTTTAACGATTTTTTCATCGGCAAAGCGGCAGATTCAGTTAAGTACGAGGCATTACATAACATATACCAAATGTTCGAAGAGTTTTGCTTAAACATAAAATCAATTGCTTAGAGCAGACAGAAACGTTTTCTATGACAGTCGGTAAAATATCGGAAAAATATGCTGTGAGAATACTTTCCAAGTCGGTAATAACTTCTTTAGATAATAACCGAATGCTTAGATTGAAATGTTTAATAGTCGCTTGAATTCATGCCCAACTACGTTACAGTCCACAGTGGCTGATATAGACAAAAATTTCAAAGCGTGATCTCACCCGTCAGGGAGGAGGTGTTTGTTCCAGTCTATGATTTAAAAAAAAAACATATTTAACAGGAAATTTTAATATCAACAATTTTGACGAATTCTAGGAGGAGGGGGTCATGACCCCCTAACCTCCACATCCCCGACCCTGGATCCGCGCTTGAATCCATACATTTGTAGAGGAGTACAAAAGGTAGAATGAGACTCTCATCTCTTTGAATACCTCTTGTTATCTGAGAATTCAAACAAACTAAAAGCATTTCAAAAAATACATTAAAGGGGTGAAGGTTCATAAAGATTTTGCGATATCTAATCAAAGGCTTTTAAGCAATGATGGATTCTTTTCTTTGTAATCTAACCTTGGATTTACATTAGGCTTTCATCTTTAAATGTTATTCTAAAGTACATGTACTAAACAGGCGCTGACATGCGGCATCCAGCGCAATCTATAGTGAATTTCGTTTTTACACTTTTCACTCCTTGGAGATTATCCCTATTTCGGAAACTCGTCTTTTCATCCAAACTTGTCATCAAAATTAGATACGGTTAACATCTTAGCACCATCTCTCCTATGCTAATTTGGTCGCAGTTTTCATATTATACTACTGAATCGACCGTAAACAAAATTTGGAGTTGCGCACTCTCTGCAAAGTAAATGCAAAAAAATTTTTAAAACCAGAGGGCGCTGCTGTAATACATTTGAATGTCAGAAAATCACTTCCGCATTTAATGAGTACCACTGATAAGGGTTTACTACCCGAAACACGTGTCTGGTGCATTAAAATTGGTTTGAAAAAATAAATTGGAACACTTCAGTATTTCTATACAAATATAATGTTGTCCTAAGGTCTTTCACCGATGTAATGTTACGTACTGTTTTTCACGCCCCATGCTTTGTGTGTTCCGCTAGGCCGCTGTACTCGCATCAACGTCGTCATGATGGGGAGTCCTACGTTAACTTTATTTATGGGGCATGTTACTTACAAATCATCCAATTATACTAATATTCGTGGAATGAAAACACAAACCGAGTTGAAATGTGCATGTATATCAAAATAAGCGGGGCCATTTCAAAAGAAAGGAGGGGATCTCCAACAACACCCGGATGCAGCATCCACAGCACCCACAGCAAAAAAACCAAAAACACAGAATGCAAAAACACAGAGCAGACACTCACAAAAGGTGATGCAAAAGGGACAAGGAACACCAACTCACACCATAGAAACATGAAACAAAAGCTAACAAGACCAATGGGTAATCGGTGCCGACTTAGGACGGCCATCTGCGACTCGAGTTGCAGACGGTGTGGTTATCCGGATTACGCGTGCACAACCACTTTTACGATTACCCATACGTATCCAAGAACGCACAATCGTGGTGTAAAATAACCTCCTCACTGTAAGATGAACATACAAACAGACAGCATGACGCACACACATATGGATATAAAAAAACACAGGGCAGACAAAATATAGTCCGTGCTCTTCCGGCTGTAGCGAGCTCATGCATGTGATCACCTGAGAATTCCGACTGACATTCAGAGAGGACATACTGTCGGGGCCAAGTCTTCTCTAAAGAGGTTTGGACAGGGCCTCTTATGGAGTCCTATCGTCACAGAGTGCATTTCTAAAGAATGCTGGTACAAGACTGCAGATTGGTCAAGTACCAAGCCGGTCGGGGCCTGTCGTATCTATATATGTTCGGACAGGGCCCGGCGTAGAAACATGGCGGCACAGTCAGTCAGAATGCAATTTTTAAGAATGTATTAGTAAAAGGCTGTAGATTGGTCCAGTACCAAGCCAAGTGTCCGTCTATTGACAGAAGGATCATATCCATTGTATAAAAGGCGTTTGATATTCGATGGTAATTCTGTCTACCTTTGATCCTTTTTATTTTATTAATTATGTCATCATAAAATGAAGGTTGTGAAATACCCAAAGTAATATACTCTGTTGCTTGTGTGGGTCCCAATCAATGTCAAAAGGTATTCTTTTTACGTAGCGTAGAAATTTTAACATTTTGCTATTATTTGGACTGAAGGAGACAGGACTGACCTAATATTGGGAATAACAAAAGTCCCAGTGTTGATTTTGACAAAATATTGAAATCTATGGTCTATAACATTAACAGAACATTTTTCCTTAGCTGCCTTTTTGTCACATGATTTTTCTCAGCTTTAGAATTTCGCTCTTCATATATAATTTACCTATTTTGATTCCCTCTCTTTCGGTCTCGAGCATCACTGATGATACGTTATTTTTGGAAATGAGCATATGGTGCATTGAATTTTTACGATGTAACATATAATGCAGTATTGATTGCATAAGGTTGTGGTCCTGAATGAATATTAGAGTTTGTGCGATTACAGAACCTAATAATTTCCTACCCATCTGATTTGAAGGATGTGGCATGGCAGGCGATCCTTACTCTTTCTAGGTACCGGGTCTGATTAACCCTATTCCTGTATTCATCAGGCCCCGTATTAGTTTCAGCCAATGACGTCACAGTATGACGGTCACGTGGGGACCTACTTTGACGAGTAGACAAAATGTCGCATTAAATTAATCTGAACATTTCATTACGTTCTTTTCTGAATTCTAGGATAAGAAAGAAAACTTCAACCTGAATACGTCGCAGTGATCACAGCGGAGCACACATACATGCGACAACAAAAAGGAAACAGACAGACGGAGACAACGAGCACACTGGAATTGCAAGATCAACATTGAAGTGTATAGAAAATAAGTGGCTAAATTTGCGTTTTGTCACGGGTATGCAATACACAACAAGTGCATTTATCGTATATATATATAATGCGCGTCAGCTGCCCCAAGACCCTTTTACTTTTTATATACATCACGCCCCACCCCCTTAAAGTCATATCCTGTATCCGCCCCTGGATATCGTTTCATATCTTCACATGTTCAATAAGTTGTGATTGATAATATAGCTACAGCACCTTGATTTCCTTTTTCAAATGTGCTCCGATAGAAGCATTCATTATGTTGGCTGATGTCCCAAACAACTATTCCATAAGAGACCTCATTTAAATCTTTAATTTCTCTTCAATTCATTTAGTGCATCTATCTTTTAATTGGCTCGAACTACTTTTCAGCATGTTCAAAATACATATCGCCCGCTTCCAACCGATTATTCCAATGTATGTTTGCTGAAGCGGCTTCCAACTGGCTACTTTAGATAAGAGCAAATTGACCATGCTAGGTAAAACATAATATGTAATGTATATTAGTTGTATTTCTAACGAACAAATCTTTGTAAATCAGAGAGGAATATGTACTTTGAGCCTGTAGGCCTCATACCTATAGTTGAATGAAAATAAGCTGGTGAAACTTGTGAAAACTAAGAATCTCAGACAAAGTTGAATCAGTAAAATACGGATGTATGGTTTCAGATATTTAAGAAAATATTCAAATTTTAAGGAGAAAAAAATCGGTTTGAGAATGTTCAGAAGGAAAGGACAAATTCAGTATTAGATTACAACATGGTTAAATGGCTCATTCAGAAACGTGGTGTTACATATTTTATAAGTTTTATTTGAAAGTTTCCTAAACTTTTTGTTTCTTTGCAAAATTTCTTGATATTTGAATTCCTTTTGTACACAAAAGTCTATAACACATATTGTGACTTCCTAGACCTCAGATATTCTGTGAATTATCATCACATTGAATATGACGTCACACTTATAACGTTATAATCAAACTTTCTGATAAAGATGAAAAATGTTTTTTAAAAAAGCCCTTTAAATCATAGAGATTATTAAAATCTCTTTGACATTTTCACCAACCAACCAACCTCCCCCCCCCCCCCCCCCCCCCCGTCCCCCGTCATTTTTATTACGACAACAGAAATAATACGTACCCTGGTTTTGCGCAGGCGTAGAACGACTATTCCAATAACAATAGTCACTGTCACAGAGAAGCTTTGAATTCCTAATGGGATCCCGCGTAATAATATATCGTATTCAGCCATGCATGGAGAATCGTCAGTACATTCTATGCAACCTTTAGCACACGGAAGACAATGATAGTCCTCTCCAGAAAAATTATAACTAGAGTTGGACAAAGAGTTTAAAAATTCACTTTCTATATAAAAACCAGAAATTTTGTTGGAACTATTTTTCTCTGGGTAATATAATCCTTTCCTACACACGCACATGTAATTCCCATAAAATAGTCCCGCGTTTGGCAGTGGTTTACACTGAAACAGAAATAAAAGAATATTATCATATTACATCAAGATTTTATACGCAAAAATGATCTGTTACATATCTTATTTTCGAACTTTTCTGTTGGTTGTTTTATTCGAGGTTTCAAGCATGCATTCATTCAAAAGTTAGGGAAACTGTGGAAAACCTCACCATTCACATTCAAAAAAAGACTCCGTTGATTTGACGTCATCAATTTATGTGTTCTTTACGTCACATAGTTTTGTTTTCAAGCGTCTTCTTGAGGTCGACGCAATTTGAATTTTAAAGACTGAGTCATATCGCATAAATGTTTCATTCACTGTCTTACCTCAGTAGTTTCGTGTTGGCACTTATCGGAGTTAGAGAAAAGGCTCTCGTCCGTAGCACACTGGTTAATAGTGGTTTTGTATAAATCAATATCAATCATGACTACTCCCCTGAAACAGAGCAATTATCAAATCAATTAATAAATCGATTTATCAAAACTGAAACAGTCTTAAAATGAGAGCAAAATGCCACAGGCATCAGATTAAACTTCCTATAGAGAAAAACTTCATCCTAAATGCGGTTTTCTTCTCTTTTTTTCCCCTCTTTCTCAATGCATGACAGCTACCAAATTTAAAATGACAAAAATTATCAACCAAACCATTCTTACTATCTTACATGTCTTATTCTCTATATTTTAACAATCAGTTTGATTTTGATAAAAGAGGAGAAACAAGAGAAAACGGCGAGTAAGAAGGGTTTTTTTTATTTCTATATAAATATAAATCTGGTGCATGCGCGGAGTATCAACACAGACAGACAGAGTACTAACACAGACAGACAGTGTTGGTACAGACAGAGTACCAACACAGACAGACAGAGTACCAAAACAGACAGAGTACCAACACAGACAGAGTACCTACACAGACAGACAGAGTACCAACACAGACAGACAGAGTACCAACACAGACAGACAGTGTTGGTACAGACAGACAGAGTACCAACACAGACAGACAGAGTACCAACACAGACAGACAATGTACCAACACAGACAGACAGTGTTGGTACAGACAGACAGAGTACCAACACAGACAGACAGAGTACCTACACAGACAGACAGAGTACCGACACAGACAGACAGAGTACCAACACAGACAGACAGAGTACCAACACAGACATACAGAGTATCAACACAGACATACAGAGTATCAACACAGACATACAGAGTACCAACACAGACAGACAGAGTACCAACACAAACAGACAAAACCAACACGAACAGACAGTATCAACACAGACAGACAGTATCAACACAGACATACAGAGTACCAACACAGAGAGACAGAGTACCAACACAAACAGACAGTACCAACACAGACAGACAGAGTACCAACACAGACAGAGTACCAACACAGACAGACAGAGTACCAACACAGACAGACAGAGTATCAACACAGACAAACAGAGTACCAACACGGACAGAGTACCAACACAGACAGACAGTATCAACACAGACATACAGAGTACCAACACAGACAGAGTACCAACACAGACAGAGAACCAACATAGACAGAGTATAAACACAGACATACAGAGTACCAACACAGACATACAGAGTACCAACACAGACAGAGTACCAATACAGACAGACAGAGTACCAACACAGACAGACATTTTAAAATAGGTTAAGAAGGAATTCTTTATTTTTTTAATTTTTCACTGTATAACAGCATCTTGATCCATAACAATACTTCATCATGTTCATTAAAAACAAGCATCCATGGGTCAAGAGCTGTGTAAATTTTCCAATTTGAATACATTTTTTTTCTTATTTTGTTTTAATTTTTTTCACAGAATCCAAGACTACGGATAATTTCAGACCCGTCCTCTCCCCGATATCCAGTCACCACACTTGTCATGTATTATTAGCAGTTACAAGAATTATCAAATAGGGCAAAGATAGATATCATGTTAGCTTTGTATACAATGGACGTCAGTAAATCTGAATAATGATCCACCACCTCCCACCCTCTTTTATATAATCCCTCCCACTCGATCATGTTATAAAACAACTCAATCAATGCAGAATAAGGAGCGTATGCAGGATGATTGATACAATACTATATATTGCATAGGCGAATCTAGAGAATTTTTTCCAAAGAGGGGAAGGGGGGGGGTTTCCAGCAAATGATTTTGAAAATAAATAGACGTAAAAAGCGGGGGAAACGAGCATTTTTTGGGTAAATTCTAGGAGGGGGTTCCAGACCCTCTGACACCCCTCTAGATCTACGCTTGTCTAAGGGATCTTCGAAAAGGTAGTACTTAGTGAGGTATAATGAGAGGATTTTTTTTACTCTATATCCATAGTCAATATATATATAAAACATTATTTCACTGTTTTGCACAAAATCAGGAGAATCTTATCACTGCGGGAACGAACTAATTATCTTCGATATGTTTGCTGAGTATGGAAAACATTTGAACATACTTCGTTTGAAAGGAGACTTTTCATTGGTCACGTACATAACATAAATGTGTTGTCATTTCATGTCAGAGTTTTGGTCTGTACAGCGAGTGTGCGAGGAAAGAGAAAGAAATATCATTTTCTATTTTCATTGTAACAGCAATTCTGATTGGTTAAAAAAAAACGGGTAAACTATATACCAAACATTTCTCAGATGACGTAAACGCGGACGACAATATTTTAGAAAGTTAAGAAATAGTGCTGGATTACGGATGCATTATAGAAAAATGAAAGATCGTTCGTAAGAAATTTCATGATACGAAATGACTGTAACTTGCTTTTCGTTGGATGAAGGTCTGTATCCTGCACCATAGTAGAAAAAGTCGGGACGACTAAGCCGTTTCTTCTTGCAGCTTTTTTATAGGTGTCTTTTTTATGACTTTTTTGTACTTTTTTATCTTTTTTGGTACTCTGGTCTTTTTATCCCTTTTTTTAATATGTCGCTTCTTTAGATTTATGGTTGTTTCTGTTTTTCTTTATGTGTCATTTTTGTTTTGATGGTAATTTTCCCTTTTTCTGAGAGGGCGGAGGTTAAAGCTATGTTGTCCAATAAGTTCAGTTGTCACGTGACAGCAGACCTAATCTTTGGCGGACTAACCAGTGTACCCATTATATACCTCAACACATTTCCTTAATCTCTACTTTTGCTACGCCCCTGAATAACACTTTGTCGTGCCTTGTGACACACATTAGAAGTCATTCTCGTCATGTAATAACATAGATCGATACACGAGAATTTCTCTGGCAGACGACCGCGACCGAATGTCCTCTGCCGTCAACGCGTCTGAAACCAAAGAAATCAATATCTTAACGATCGGGGTCTTCCATCGCTATTTTGATGTACTGACGCAGATGGTTATTATATCACTGAAGATAGTGAATTCTTCACCTCTATAGAGATGAAAAGAAGGGTAGTTTAGGAAGAGGGGGAAAGATACCAATCTTTCAAGTTGAGGGCGCTTAGCTATCATCGCTAGCGTTGTCCTTTCGTGAATTCGCGTGTTATTTACAGGAAAGGGGGGGGGGGGTCATTACATAAATTAGGAAGAGGAAAGTCAGATTTTGAAAACAAAATTAATAACATAGGAAATAATCATTCGGGATTTTGACAAATTTCCGTAACTTCAGATCTGCTGTTTTCTCAACACGGACCAACTTTCCGACTCACACTTTTTTATGACCTTTCCTGCTAAGGGATATGTATTGAGGGCTGGAACTATTTAGCCGATAGGTCCCAATGTATATTGAATCTGTAGACGAACGGACCCCTTTCAGCGGCATCCTTGTACATGTATATTTTAGTGCGTTGTAAGGGGAATAAGCACGCCCCCCCCCCCCCCCCCCCCATTCCCCTGGAATTTGCCGAGGTTCTTTCTTGATTTTCTCGTTTAAACGGTTTTTTCCGTAAATTCTGCCTGGATAATAAATAGGCTGGTTCCAAGCCTCCACCACCATCCCCGCCAATCCTGGTATATTTAACAACTGTGGATATTTCGGCTGAATTATGGTTCCTTACACATGATACTATACGGACTTAAAAGAGGGATACCCGGGTCATTCCAGAAAAATTAGGCAAATTGGATTGAAAAAAGGCGGAAAATATCTTACAGTTTTTTTGTGCCTTTTTTTTTTTTTTTTTTTTGTTTAAAAATGTAATGCGATGTTCAACGAAAAATGTTTCAGTGTCAGTAGTGATCAGTTATCTCAGCTTTTTGAGAAATGATGCCTTGGACTTATCTATACTAATACCCATTTGTCATTTCCGTAACGCTTTGATTCAATCCAAAATACTAACAACAAAACACTCATAACTGTTTTTTTACTACTTATTTCGAGAAGGATCCATAAACTGTATGTTTTGATTTGGAAAGAATAGCATTTGGAGGAAGTACTTGCTATGGAAAACAATTGGAGCCGAACCCCATTTATCCTTTATTATTTATGTGCATTCACCCTGAACATTGTTTTTCTTTTGAGGAATTTTCGTTAAATAAGGACTTGTCCGGTAATATTCTAGGTAACAAATAATTGTATTTCTGTACATAATAAGAGAAATGACGAAATAAGGTATGAACGGTAATGACACTTTGTAACGGAAATGACAGGTGGCATTACGGAAATGACTTAACAGAAAAGTAAGGTGGTAAATTTACTCATAGATTGGAGATTTTCATTTGTCTTCATTGAAATGTTTTAATTGTAGAAGGAAAATGGAAGAATACACTTACTACCTATCCTTAGAAGCACTTCTTTTATGAATAAAATACACCGATGGTCATTTCCGTAACATCGATGTTATTACCGTTATTTACGTAAAATATTACGGAAATGACGATTACGGAAATGACAAAATATTGAATTTCCCTGTGTGGTACCTCTCTGCTTACTTTGACAAACATAATTAAGGTTGCAATGTCTCCATGCATGTATTAAGATCGTTATCTAAAATTCTAATATGACTTGATTCTTTTTCCCTATTAAGACAACAGACGCGAGCCGGGCTCTATTCTCCAATATAGGCCCTATAGCGATAAGCCACGCCTATCCATTTTCTGAAAGCAGATAAACCGGCAGGAACTGGTTTTTACCAAGAATCGAAATGTCTAAGTTTGGTCATCATTAGAATAGAAATAAAAAAATGACAAGCCGGGCTCTATTGTCTCATAATGCCCTCGCGTCCTCAGCCAATCACATTTATCACCTCGCCGCTGACGCGGCTCGGTAATAAATGTGATGGGCTGAGGACGCTCGGGCATTATGAGACAATAGAGCCCGGCTTGTCATTTTTTATTTCTTAAAGAAAATCATTCATAAAGATAGTCAGAATGTTAATAAATAATGTACGGTAATGACGAATAATAAGTGTACGGTTCGAAAACGGCATCTATCCGGTAAGATTTAGTTCAATATTGTGTACATTTCATACTAAGTTCTGTTCCCGCGCATTTCCTATTTGGTTTACGTCAAGTCTCTGCTTTTTCAGGCGCCGCAACTCGTACATCATTTGAAATTTTTTACCTTTTATACAGCATTACGGAAATGACAACAAACTTAGGGACAAACATATTTCCTCAATTTTCTTTTTTGAGATGTTTCTTCTAATTTCACCAGTGATATTTTCAGCAAGAATCTGATATAAGAATGATAAATGGTGGCCATTGTATAAAATACAAGCATGATTTATATCTTGAAATATACTGCAAAACCACCCAAGGACACATCGGGACATGGGGTTTTCAGTGATCTTGGGTATATAAGGTGTGAATTATTTTCTTATTTCATTACTTACATCCAAACCTTGTGTTGGGAAATACATAAAATGATCATAATTCACAAAACGTATAGAAAAGTTTCAAAAATTAATAATAATTTTCAAATATTAGCCCTTGATCGCCCGGGGACATCATTTGCCAAATTGTTTTTGGAATGACCCTTCCACTTTTAAAAAATCTACAATATGCATGCTAATTTTTCCATATCTCGGGAATGGACTCCACTCTCGGACGGGTCGATACCCTCTCCTTTGGAAAGTTAAATTCACAAGCCATACATATACATGTAATATGCGTTGTCTCTTGCGCAAATTAACCTTACACCCCCCCCCCCAACCCTTTCCAACAAAAGAGCGCTTACATGTATAATCTTTCTGTTACTGACAGGAGAGCGATTTTGTTTGCCAATATATGTTCTACATGTAGGACTATATATTTAATTATATGTGGCCCTATATTTTTAGCCTACAAGAGAAGATTATCCCAGATTGAGGTTTGTATGGCGGGAAGCTAAAATTGCAATTATGACAGTAGCATACCATATAAAATAGAGACACCAGCGAGGATTTAGAGGATCTAGAGGGGGGTGTTCGGCGGGGAGGACTGCTTTTAAAGAATAGTTATTACCCTTTTTTTCGGTTTCTACGTATATAGGCCTGACTCCCTCCCCGGATTGGCTAGACACCCTCTCTCTTGGAAAAAAACATAAATCCGCCCTTAGGACAGGTTTGATCGAGCATCTATACGTTTTGTTGGTAACATATGTTTCTATTGACATATTGATAAAATAATAATTATAAGTGTTTGTTCGATGTATACAAACATAAAATGATTTTCCTATAGTGTATCATGAAACGATACTTGTTTCAATTTGAATCGCTAGCTATTTTTTGTATGGTGGAGGTTCAATTGCACCTAGAATGTTTGCCCGGGGGATGGGTGGTCAATAAGAAGGGGTATATTTTCGCCTCAATTACCCACTTCGCTTTATCCTAGAGCCCAACATTTACATTTACTTTGGAGGGGTGGGGCGGTAATTGGACGGGGCTGAATACTAGTAATGGTTCTGAAAGAAGGGGATAGGTTTCTTTTTCTATTTGGCCTATTTTCGCGCCCTTATCAATATAATAATTGAAATGTTTGTTTTCATCTTTGGGCATCTTAAGAAGTCCGAACAAGTTTTGTAATAAAATTATGCTACATGCTGCACATCTTGTGCAATCAAGGCAATGGCGTCAAGGTAGGTACAACATCCCTCTTTCTCAGTCCCTTTCCTTTTTTTTTTTTTTTTTTTTCTTTTTTTTTTTTTTGGTTCTGCTTCAAAGTTAAAGCTATGACACAAGATTTCGTCACCTAACTACATTGTAGTATTGTACGTCGTCTTGATTTCTTATCCTGCATTCGCAAGTAAAAAGCGCGGATCTAGAGGGACTTTAAAATGTCTTGTTAGGGGAACTGGAAGAGGTTAGGATTTGCCAAAAAGTGAATACTGTATTTTTCAGTTTGTTTTTACGAACATTTTATTTCAGATTCACATCTTGGACCACTTGAAGGACAGGACCCCCACCCCCTTCCTTTGAAAAATTCCTCTAGATCCACTCTTGATCCACCCAAACCATCTTTTCACAATTTAACCAGATTTATGAAATAATGGTTGTTCGATTCGTCTCAAAGGTGCCCGATTCCTAATTCAAACCTTCGATTTCGACCTTGACCCAACCTTAAGTTTGTCTTTCTATCCCGAAATATCGATGTAAACACATTGGGTGTTCATGGTATTATAATTCTTGTTGGTCACGTGCAAATTCCGTGAATCGCGAAGCTTTGCACGTGTCCAGCCAGAATTTTACTACCATGAACACAAAAAGTAAGACAGTTACTATTACTTATATTTCCATTTGTACTAAATATCAGACACCCCTTTCAGCATTAATAATGTGCGTATTAAATGTTATCATGGTTATAACGTCAAAAGTATCTGAAAGTTGGTAAATTCTCCGTACTGTCAAAAACTAAAGCGTGACGTCATAGTAGGCAACCAGAATTATAGTTTATAAATCCCTTTGCCTAACGAGCGCTTAACATGGCGATTCTTCTGCAATGGAAATATACATTTGTAATTTTCGCTTATCATTACACCCCCCCCCCCCCGGCCCCGATTCCTGTGAATGACGTCACTTTTAGGTAAGCCTTCTTCGCACATTTCTGTATGAATATCATTTAAGATGACATGTGCCAATGCAATTGCGATATTAACTGGACAAGTCCATTCAGCATTTAAAGAAAGGAAAATCTCGTAAGCTTTCCATTAATAACAAGTTTATATTTATGAAATTTTGGATTTCTGTTGGGGGGGGGGGGGGGGTGAACCCGTTGTTGAACATACGACGTCATTTTGCAATTGACGTCATATAACAAAAATGAATAAGGGGGGGGGGGGGGGGGTGTACCGTACTAAAGAAAGAAAAAAAACGCGCACACACACACATCCTCACACACAACGAAAATAGCATTTCCTCATGCTGATATAAATTCCGTAAATTTATTCCCCCAGACCGCCTCATACAAAAAGTAAAACTCCCTCGTATATATATATATATGAAAACGAACATCTAGTACAATGAATAGAACGACTTGGAACGTTGATATTTACCTGAATTCAGGAATACGATTTGGTTTGGGTTTGAAAAATGGCACCGAATACGTTATAATCCACCTCTCAGTGTTCCAGCAATCGTAATAGGGCAAGGTCCAATACCCGTCCTTGACCTTGACACTGGGCACAGATTTTAAGTTTGAGAAATTCCGTCGAGCTAAAATGTTGAAAAACTCGGCGTCCGTGTAATTGAACTTTTTGTGAAGGTTTTCAAAAGGGGAAACCACTGATGATGAAGCTTGCTTGGAAACATAAGGGAAGAAACTCTTGAAGGCTATGCCCCCGCCGACAATTTGTGAGTTATTGTGAACTGTGTATTTCCATAAAGAATACAGGGTTTTGATATGCGAATCATCAAGTGTGTGTTTTATTTCACTTTTCTCTAAAATATCTGTGATGGTGTTTGCGATGAGTACGGTTTGTTCAGCCAGAAAGTTGAATTGCTTTGAAAAAATAGATTTATCAAATGCGAAACTAAAATTTCCTAAAGTTGCAGCGCTGCGCGTCAAACATTTAGACTGAACCAAAGCTTTATTAGTGAACGTCCTGTTTATATAATCCAACGCCAAAGTTGCCTGAATTGAATCCTCGCTAAATCTCGTGCCTCGTAACGTCCTTTGCGTGACTTGATCGTTGATTGCACCAACTCTTGCTGTCACGGGGTCAAGGACGAACAAGAAAACTAATTCTAAAAATAGCCAGATTAAACAAAATACCCGCCGAAATACAAGGCCGCATATATTCATTGTAATAATTTAGATCACACGAAAACCTCTCGTAATTCCCTCTGATATACATAGGTTCATTGAAAACTACACTTCCATATATTACATATTCCACATATTTGGAAAAATGGTACTATGTATATAATATATTCACAAACAATGCCCTAGAAATGGTCACCAGATTCGCAACAAACGATTTCTCTACGACATCACCATGGTAATTTAGAAATTATCATGAATTTTTTCCCTTACTCTATTCATTACAAAATTCCTTGATTCTGGATCTACAATTTTCTTTATGATAATAAATACAGTACGTAAATACAGCATCGATCGGCTGCGAGCAAGTTCCCATCTTGCTTTTCTCTTACTCGTCAGGAATTATCGTCTGCTCTTTCCTAGATAGAGAAATTCCAATATTTCAGCTCGAAGCCTCGTAAAAACAGATAAACTCTAAACAAATGCATATTTCTTTGAAACCCTTCGATAAACGTGTTCCTCTGTCGCTACATTCCACCTTTCACAACATACGCACATCAAAATCGTTTGCTTGCGAATTTCCTTTGACCAAGCCGTTTCTGAGGAACTGTACAGGTTTACTCGATCGAGCTTATTTCTGAACCTCAACCAGACATTTTCCATACAGTTAAAGGGCTGTGATGTTAAACATATGTAGCAATTTCCACATGAGATCTTTTTTTCCGAACAGAAGCATCAAACCATCCGTCTGCTTGTTTCCGAGCCGATTCCATAGACCCAAGGTCAATCTGTCAAATCATTTCCAAAGGAATAACGTTCCTGCTTGTTTCTCACATGTCCGATATTAAAGAAGTCGTTATTCTTTCCATTTTATCTATATAAAGGACTTCGTTGGAATCAGAATAGAAATGCACCTTGAAGCATCAAAACTAAACCCCGAATCTGCGGCAAAAGCAATTGAAGGGATAAACAAAGATTGTTAACATAAAATCTATATATCTCCACTACGCCGCTGCGTCCTGTATGATAATCATCAAGGCAGCCTGCCGCTGAATCACGGGACCTCACATCCAAGTCAATATTATTGATCCGTTGTCTATACTAATGAACCCTGCATCCGCCTGCGTTTTCGTTATTAGTGTCGTGTAATGGTTTAAACTGCCGCTCTTCTCTATTTGGAAGTTCCAATTACATGCGCGTATCTGGAAGGATAGAGGTGGTAAGGGTTTCCGTGGATTTGCCAAACAAGGTGGGTTTTTGTTTTTTTTTTTTTTTTTGGTTTTTTTTTTTTTTTTTTTTTTTTGGTTTTGTTTTTTTTTTTTGGTTTTTTTTTTTTGGTTTTTGTTTTTGTTTTTTTGTTTCAGAGAAACTTCTAGAACGCAAGATAATTTATAAATTCATACAACTATCATATTTGGTGTCATAACATCGCCCATTACTTGCTGCTATTACAATACAACACATATACATGTAGCAATAAGCTATGGGTAATATTTAGGCGCAATTCATAATAAATTCATAGAGTTAGAAATTCTCTTCCTCTGACACGGGCCTAATTATGGGACGATCCACCGATTTTGTGGGATAAAGGAAACAAACACAAAATGATTAAAGCAAAATAAAGGAAATGCAAAAATAACCCCCCCCCCCCCCCAAAAAAAAAAAAAAAAAAAAAATGTGCTTTAACTTATATTTTTTGTCTCAAATATTCATCAAATGTATTTCCACCCACTGTATGTCTGATAAATATATTTTTGTAATGAAAATTTATATTCGAAACATGTAAATTTGATGCACTGAATTTGTCTTTAGTTATATCATACTACAGAAGTTGCTCTTTCAATCAAAGTCAGTTCATCAAATAATTCAGTTTTCATCAAAGATAAACTATAATCGAGCAAATAAATTCTGAATTGAAAATTAAACGATTTTTGACAAGGTTCTTGAACGTGTTTTATTTTTAACTGGAACGTATCTTTGAACGTGTGTATAAATATTCATACATGTATTGAAATATATGATCTGTTGTAATAATCTAGAGCACCATATGCGCATTCCAACAAACAATACATCATCAGTAATGATTGCGGCCAAAAGTGAGGAAATCCATGTTTAGAACTTATGAAGAACAAAATTCTAAACATGACCTAAAATGTATGTCATAGAGCCAGTTAAGGACAGAGCTATGCCACGAGGGAGATATTCCTTCGTTTCAAAATAATTGATCAAATTTAGTGTCAGAATATTTACAAATATATTTCAAGTCAGTGAAGAAGCACAGTAAAACTAGGTTAACGATATCCTTGGGGGACTAACAGTCAACCAGCAAAGGTATTGAGATGATCATATGTTCTATCAAAATAGCTTATTTGAAGACGTGTTACAGTAATATTTTTATCACTTGGTGAGTGTCACTGCTTGTGAACTAGGAGTCCCCGAGGGCACATGCAGCTAAGTCCGATCAACTTCGGTTGGTCGTTTCTTCAAACGCATTCAAAAATTTCTATTCACAAAATTTTCTCAAGATTTCTGAAAAGTAGGCCCTAAAGCATCAAATCCCACCTATCCGGCTACGTCTGTTGGTATTTTTGGAAAAGACTTCCACAGTTTTTGGCTATATTGCAATCTTTGGATTTAGGATCCCTGACGATAGTTTAGTACCCGAAACGTGCATGTCTGGTCCATGCTGCAAATTTATTTGTTCATAACTGATGCTACATGTATGAATTTGAAAACGTGTAACATTTGATAAAATGAAGTTCTACATAATATTTATTTTCGATCATGATGCCCAAATAAGCTCAAATATCAAAAGCATAAAAATCAGATAACAAAAAGCATTTTCTATCCTATTATGAAAATCAGAAAAAGTAAGTAATAAATAGTAAAACTTGAAAATAGAGAGTTCAACTGATGAACTATATGTTGCATTTATTTTCCCGACATTTTCGTAAGGGATTTTGAAACTAGATACCATCATGACGGATAGATTGAGATTTCTTTGAGTATAAGTTTAAGATTTTAAAAGAGCCACATATCTTGCTGATTTTGTGTCTTTTCTCATGTAGAAATTGAAAGAAATGTCACTGATGAGACATCTACTCATAGAAATGTGCTTATGTTGCACTGAAGTTGTTACGATAGAGCGTCAATATTGATCAGTTCAACCACTACCTACATGTAGAAATGAGCATATGAACCACTGAAGTCAACCACTATAGGTTGGTATCTCTACCGGTAGACTCTTTGAGGACATGGTTCTTAAACCTTTGGAATCACATTTCGGGTACTTAACCCTCGTCGGTGATTCTCAATCCAAACAATTAAGGAGGTATTGAACACTTGGACGCCAAATTCAATTTTTCTAAAAATTTCTGAAATTATGTATTTCTTGTCTGTCCTTGACTATACAAACTTACACTTTATTCTATCCACAGGAAAATTTTCTACGAGACTTTAAAATATGCATCAATCGACGTTTTCGGGAATTTTTTAATGACGTCATAATATTGAAAGTGTCATTCCAGTTCTCGTAAAGCTATTGGAAATTAATTTTGATTTAACTTCCAAAATATCCATAAATATATTGCATTTACATATGGAAAAGATCAAATGAATTGTGTTTTAAACAGAGGCAGGATACCTGAATAAAAGATGACACTGTCGCTAAAAAATTGCAATTTCGAGCCAATTTACTGTAGTTGCTAGTTAATTATTAGGAATCCTGTGGGTGAATCTTTGTCAAAAACTATCATAATTATCAAGAATGTCCAGAGATGATTTCATGATTAAATGGGAAAAATTGAATTTAGGATTAAAATATTACAAGGCTTTATATTTTCCAATTTTTTTTCAAAAATCGTCCATTTTCAATGAAGTGACGTCCGCTTTCCTGTAACGTAAATTTGTCAACGAATACACTGTGATGAAGATTTAATTTTTTATCTTATACATGCTAAGTTTCAATGCAATACGTTTGGTAATAATGTTTTTCTTGCATTTTGAATGCGAAGGTTTGTGACGCCATTTTCCCCGATAACGTCAAAATGACGCAGTGGTTTGCTCATGGATAAAACTCCCAAAGTCCTAAATTTCGAAAATCGCCATAATTTCTTCAAATGCCGCCGGAAATTATTCAAACTTCATCAGGATACTCAAATGCGTATATCAATCAGAGTATCAAAGGTTTTAAGGGAGTTAAGACTGTACTTTTCCTAGGAAGCGAGAAAACAAATAATACCGCCGCCATCTTGGTGTTCAAACCCTCCTTAAATACAGTATCATTTTATCATTTTTCTGATTTCTGAAGTGAGCTGTGCGAACAATAACTACATGTATGTATCTGTGCTTGAAGACTATGCCCCATGAGATGAAAACATGAGATCGATATTATGTTGATAAATCGAGCTTCTTCCCGCTTTCTGCACGGAGTAAGCCACTATCACAGAGCTTCCATAGAAAACGTATTGATTAGACTTAGCTCTCATTTCCTCTGATTCTTGTAAAATTCGACCCTCTGACCACGTGACGACCTTGTCAATTTACGACATTTATGACCTAGTTAATAGAATTACCAAACAATGGGAGTATTAGATAACTTTTCATCGTTTTTGAGTTTCTTGTTATTTTGTCAATAAAATCTAACTCCAAAAGCATTTGATATATCATTATACTTTGTATTTGCTTTTTCAAGGTACGCACATTCTGTTATGATTTGTATCAGCTATAACTTTTTTCGATATATTTTTTCGAGATATGTGATGATTTATTTTATGATGCTCTACATAATGAACAAACTCTCAGTATGCTATAAGTGACATTAAGTACAGGATAATGTATAACACATTACAAGGTTAGAGTGTTCACATTTTGTGAAACCTATATCTCAAAAGGATAAAGATTTGAACATGATATTGCGATTATTTATATATACCAATAGGACATATCAGTACCTATTAGCCTTAGTATAGAAAATGTACGTCCAGTCAAAATTTCATACGTCGAAGTAGGTAGTAATTATGAAAGATAACTAAAACAAATTGATTTTCAATTGCGAAAAGTTCTGAAGACTGAACTCTTCCCTTCCCTTTTGTTTAAGCTAAATAAAGAAGGAAATGGACACTAACAAGGGATCCATTCTTGTGATGCTAAACGTCTTCAAATTCAATAGCATCATTTAAGAACAGATAAATTTGCAGCATGGACCAGACATGCACGTTTCGGGTACTTAACCCTCGTCAGTGATCCTCAATCTAAACAATGTAATATGCCCGAAGAGTGTGAAAAATATATGTTTGAATATGTTTAAACTAATACGCACGGCACCCTTTTAGCCGCCATCCACAACGCATCCTGTTCTTGATTAAGTTGTCCGTCGTGTTTCTATGAAGCTTTGTTGTCTCCATCTGTTCGTCCTATTTTCTTTTCTCGTGAGAAAGTTCTCTTTTATATTTTTCAAGAATTTGTCAGCCTTTTGATTTTAAATTTTGGATTCTAATTTCGGGTTGTGTCTTTGATTTTCATTCACAAATCCATGTCGATTTCAGCAATTGTCAATATTGAAATATATGTTCTATAGCACCAATTTCAGTAGTACTTCATGTCAAACAGTTTAAATAAAGCCAAAGTGAATTAAATACAAATTCAAATTCTTTATTGACTTTCATCATATCGACATATATCAACACAACACATGATATGCATTAAATGAACAAATGGTTATGTGTGGTTCACATGTACATGTACAAAGTATAATCAATCAGTCATATAACATACACTGATAAAATATGTTAAACTGGCGTTTTACAGAGTTTTAATTTCCTCTTGCCAAAATGAGCGGCTCCAAAATTTGTGTAGGGTTTATTCAGAAGCGTGTATACGTGAAAAAATGGCCAAAAATCGTTGGAGGGTAGGCGCAAGGAGCTTAATTCTAAACATATTTGACCGAAAAAAAAAACTATGCCGAAACCCCAACTAAGGACAGAGCTATGCAATGAGGGAGATACCCCTTAGTTTTATAAATTTAGGTCGAATGCTAAATGTCTGCATCACAGGGATTTATCACGCTAATACCGTTTGCAGTATTTACTCAATATATATGTGTTAAAGGGATCTAACTCGACGTTTAACGAAAAATCGACAAGTCATCTTTAAGTCTTAAGAAATAGGCTAATAAATGTCAAAATCTATTTTCTGTGGTATATTTCGATAGATTAATTCATACTAAATCTTCATACGAAATTTGAAATCAGTACCTCCCTTACGAGCCGAGATATGCCCAATACCGCTCTCTTATAAGTGCCGCATTTCTAGGTCGTGATAAATCCCTGTGGTCTGCATGAATCCCGTTTTGATATTGATAATATCAGACTAGAAATGAGTATTAGATATTTTCTGTTTGCCATCAGAGAAAAAAGAGAAAATTCAACTTTAGAGATGATCGAAGTTTATTCACGATCGTCCTACAAAAATTGGTACTAAAGAACATACATTTCAATATTAACAACTTTAACTGTTATGATATTTTATGCAATTCTAGACTGATTATATTGATATTGAATTAAATGTTCTGTCACTATAACTTAGTGATAGAGAGCTCGGCGTCTTTCAGATAAGCTTCTCAGTCAGGGATACGTTTGTGACCGACTGACATCGTCACTGAGGAAGTTCTACGGTTGATATGGGGAACTCGTCATACACTATGATGTCCCACTCCCCAGAATGGTGGATTATATTCTGTCATAGACCATTTGTACCGTCCAACCAAAGATTATCCTTTATATCTTCCAAAATAGAAGTAACCGGATTTGACAATCCTACCGAATTGAAGCGACGGGTGTTGCATGCAAGCAGGATATGCTGACTCTTCATTGGCACCTGGTCCCACTCACCTTTCGGGAGTTCGTTTCTCTTTATGTGGTGGAGGTTTTTGTTTGTTTGCTTTGGTTGCTATTTTATCCTGATTTTGTATGCCTTCGGTTTATGATTGTCTGAATTATCGATTTTGTGCTGTATATAGGGATATGGTCATTATTCATATTTGTCATTGATAGAAAGGAAAGGGGATATTCACCAACCGGACATAGTTGTGCACAGCACCAAAGCTAAGCACCAAAACATCCAAAACACGGAGTTAACAAGCACATCGAGACGCAAACTTGAAATGCAAAAAACAACACATAAACCAAAGAGACCAATGAGCAATCGGTGCCGACTTTGGACGGCAATCTGCTACGCGAGTTGCAAATGGTGTGGTTGTCCGAATTATGTGCGCACAATCCTCCCATTTTTCAGTCACCCAAAGGTCTCGAAGAACTCACAATTGTAGTGTAAAATAACTTCCTCACTGTATGATGACCACACAAACAAGACAGCAAAACGCAGGGCCCCAAATTAACACAGATGAATACATGTATGTAAATGGATATGAAAAAGGGCGCGTACTAAATACAGTCCGTGCTCTGCCGGCTGTAGCGAGGAAATACATGTAATCACCCGAGGAGTCTGGCCGACATCACAGGCTGCCGATGTTAAATTTATCTATTAAAAAATAAAAACCAACGTTTTGTTGTTTTTTCATCATACGTACAGGGAAAGAGGAAAAGGAAAGTTACAAAAATCAAGGCGAAAAATTGAACCTAAAAATGTTGACAAGTTTTTTACCTGCTGAATCGTTTATTTTAATTTTCATATGGAAATCCAGGCATCGTTAGATTCGTTGACACTTTAGCTATTTGATCCACTAACACAAAAGTCGAAATAATGTCACCAGAAGACACAGCAACGCCGTTTTTCTGCTCCCTTATAGAACCTCGACCTACTTCACCTCCGCCATTGTGTTTGAAAAAACGGGATCGCAAGTCATTAGATACACATCGTATTTTAAAAACCTTATAAATGCTTTTAAAAATAATAAAACAGCATAAGTCTAATTTAGAAAAAAAGACAATCAAATTTAACAAAAGATTGTATTTTATTTTGGCATTTTTAAAACTTAGTATATCTTATTTCTGTTTCTTCAGCCCACGTGATTAGCGATCACGTGGTATCAACAGCAATGGCAGGGGTGAAGTAGGTCGAAGTTCGATAATGGAGCAAAAAACGGCGTTGCTGTGTCTTCTGGTGACATTATTTCGACTTTTGTGTTAGTGGATCAAATAGCTAAAGTGTCAACAAATCGAGCGATGCCTGGATTTCCATATGAAAACTAAAATAAACGATTCAGCAGGTAATAAATCTTGTCAACATTTTTAGGTTCAATTTTTCGCCTTGATTTTTGTAACTTACCTTTTCCTCTTTCCCTCTACGTATGATGAAAAAACAACAAAACGTTGATTTTTATTTATTTAATAGAAAAACATCGGCAGCCTGTGGCCGACATTCAGAGAGGACCGGTGGTTAGGGTCCTGTTTTTTATTTTGAAAGAGTAGTCCCGCTGTTAGCGTACAAGTCTTAAGAATGCGCTGGTACAAGGCTGTCAACATACATTTGTAGATTGGTCAAGTACCATGCAGGTTGTCCGTCTGGTGCCACTAGGATCGTATCGACGGTTTAAAAGGCGTTTGATGATTCTGATGCATTTTCGATATTTATGCTGTTTCCCTTTAATCCTTCTAATTTTGTTTAATATGTCAACATAAAAGGCATATTATGAAGCACACAAAATAATCTCTGTTCCTTGTATAGGTCTATATTTCTAAAAGAATGTAAACGTCTTCAAATTGAATAGCATCATTTAAGAACAAATAAATTGGCAACATGGACCAGACATGCACGTTTCGGGTACTTAACCCTCATCAGTGATCCTAAATCTAAACAATGTAATATGCCAAAAAGTATGAAAGTTACTATGTCGAAAAAGGGTACCGAAAGACGTAGCAGGATGGGTGGGATACGATGCTACAGGACCCACTTTTTAGAAATTTCAAGAAATTTTGATAACAGAAATTTAGATTGCGTTGAAGAAACGATCAACCGAAATTGATCGAACTTGGCTACATGTGCCCTCGGGGACTCCTGGTCCACCAGCAGTGACACTCACCAAGTGGTATACATGTAAACGTCTTCAAATTGAATAGCATCATTTAAGAACAAATAAATTGGCAACATGGACCAGACATGCACGTTTCGGGTACTTAACCCTCATCAGTGATCCTAAATCCTAAATCTAAACAATGTAATATGCCAAAAAGTATGAAAGTTACTATGTCGAAAAAGGGTACCGAAAGACGTAGCAGGATGGGTGGGATATGATGCTACAGGACCCACTTTTTAGAAATTTTGATAACAGAAATTTAGATTGCGTTGAAGAAACGATCAACCGAAATTGATCGAACTTGGAGCTTACAGTAATTTTTTATAAAATTTCCAGAAAGTCTAAACTAATTTATGAGAACAGTAACCTTGATCTTAAAGTTTCTTGATAATTGTATATTTCTACTTTGAGATCAAAAATATTCATACATGTACATGCTGTAGTGTACCAGGACTAGCTGTGGTATGTAAATGCCATATGACGGTAGTCTTGGAGCATGACCGTCAAACCAGGGGAAAGTTACTATGTTGAGTACAAAATCATTGCTGTTGTCATACTTGTATGAATCGTTCCTTTTACAATATTGATATTGAGGCCCAAACATGATGTTTCCGTGTTCGTAACGTTTGCCTTGTTGAGTATCTGTTCTTGTGGATAAATTTCATTCTTATAAGTTATGGCGTTCATATTGGAGAGGTGAAGAAATGAAGAAATCTCGCCCTACTTATTTTCATTTCATTGGTTTGTATCGACGTTTGGCTTATTTCATGACATTTTTCATCATTTGACGAATTTTGGGTGTTTTGTAGCCGTATATTTCAGTGCAATGCTTTAAAATCGAAATGTTTAATTGATATTTCAAACAACCATACATTTGATATCTTTGATATTGAATATAATTAAAATCTGAACCACTTGAAAAATTGGGCCGATTTTCCAGTTAACCGAACCTTCACCTTTTACATGAATTTCATGTTTGGCATAAATGTCAAGGTACTTAGGTACTTTCCGCTGTGGCCAGTGCTGGGTAGTCTTGCTTGAATAAATATCAAAGAAGTACCTAACCGTTATTCAGTCTCAAAGTCGAGAAGGCAAGGCAAAATCGTGAGAATTCCCATCGAAACGGTTGCGAACCCCGGAATGAACAACATTCCGAAGTGAGACCAGGTGCCCTGGGAGAGTCAGCGTCTCCTGATTGCATGCAACACCCGTCGCAACAGCTCCATGGAAACCTGTCAAATGCAGTGCATGCTTGTCTCGATGTACATAAGTATGTCTTGTCTGGTGATGACGACAGCGATTCAATCACAATGTACAATGTCACTGATCATCGGAAGCAACGGATGTTTCATGCAAGCAGGAGATACTGACTCTTCCTGGTCTCACTCCCATATCGGGAGTTCGCTTCTTTTCCTCTGTTGGAGGTTTTCGTTTGTTTGCTTTAATTGGTTCCTCTTTCAGCCTGATTTTGTATGCGTTTGAAAACGTTAAACATTTGTTTGCCTTCGGTTTATGCTTTTCTGAAATATCGATTTTGTAATGTGTATGGGGATATGGTCATTATCCACATTTGTCATTCCACATATAGAATTATAAAGTAAATATTTTTAGAACTATTAAATTTACAAGGGCTCAGAAAGCTTCTTCCTGGTATCGGAGTCGGGAAGATACAATATAACAGTTCGAAACTCCAAAACTCGTATCTGCTTAAAACTGTCACAGAGATACATGTAGAAAAAATGTTTAAGAACATCATCGGCACGAAGAACTCATTTAATGCACCAGACATGCATTCCATCCTAATCTACAGCGCATTAGCTAAATACAAAAAAGTGGTGACATATTTGATTAATCGCTTGGATAATTATTAGTAATTGAATACATATTCAGTGATGCGCATTTTGTACGAGATCAAAATGATAGAGTACGAAAAAAGAAAGAAATAAAAATTTTATTTTTTACAAAAAGACAAAAAGTACCAGAGCGGTGTTTCAAAGATGTTTTACGATATCCTACAATTCTAATTATATTTGATTAGCTTATTCGAGCTGAAGATGCGCATTTTGTACGAGGTCAAAATGAAAGAGTATGAAAAAAGAAAGAAATAAAAAAATTTTTTTTTTTTGAAAAGACAAAAAATACCAGAGCGGTGTTTCAAAGATTTTTTAAGGTATACTACAATTCTGATTATATTTGATGAGCTTAATTAAGCTGAAGTCCAATTACAGTGGAGTAAGCACTGTCAAGGTTTCGTTCATTATTTTATCAAACCTAATATTCCCAATTAAAACGCGCATTTCACTTCAAATAATACGGAAGTGTTCCAACACTATACCTTCATGAAGAAAATTTCAAACCAATTTTTCTGCACCAGACACATGTTTCGAATATTAAATTCTCATCAGTGATGCTTCAAGCGGAGCCACCAAAATACATTTCAGTAGCGCTCTCTTTTATTTTTTGAATTTAGTACATTTACTTTACAGAGAGTATGCAACTCCAAATTTCCTGTAGGGTCGATTCAGTAGCATATCCAAATAAAATATATGTTCGAAATAGCATTGGAGGGATGGTGCTAAGATGTTAACCTCCTTTAATTTCGATGATAGTTTTGAATGGAATGACAAGTTTTCGAAATTGCAAAATAATATTTATGATGTCAAATCGGAAAAGGGCCGAAACGAAGCTTCTTTCAAGCGACAGAGCTGGAAAGAAGTTAATTAATACACTTCTAAACATCTAGTCACGGGGAACGATTTTAACTGCTCCACACTGCAACAAGAAATAAGTGTTTATAATTATGATACGGAAGTGTTCCAACTCTATACCTTATGTTTTGTTGTATAGCGCGTACTTTACTATTACCGGATTTGACACGTTTCTATTTCACAGTCACGGCGAGTGTTGCATGCATTGAGAGGACGCTCACTCTGTGAGTGCTGTTGAAATTGTCGTCAGGATCATCTTTATCTCATTGGTGTCATACTTATGCCCTTTGCCATGTGGAGCACGTAAAAAAGTTCCCCGCAAGGGGTTTGACAGTTAGTGTTTTAAATGCCTTGAACTCCCTGACATGGTCGCGATAGACATAACATCAGACAGTGCGTGTTTTGTAGAAATTGCTTTTATTTTCGTGCGTCAATTTGGGGATGCTTATTTCTCCCACGTACCTGGTCCCACCTCTACCTTGCTAGGGGTCTGTCGATGCTCAATTTGGTGCTCTATTGCCTGAGTCTATTGTCAGAATCTTCTTTATCTCTTTCAAAATCTTTATCAAATTTCAAAGTGAGAAAATGTGTTCGTGAAACACGAATGCCCCCGTCGACATCTTTGTCAGTAAAAACAGCGTTAATGTAGATGATACTCCAAAGTCAAGGTCATTATTTTGTTTTTTGGTATAAAAGTTCTTATAACATAGTGTCATGTCCAAAATAATCTCTGTTATAAACCTTTAAAGGAGTAGTTTAATTACATCTTTTTCGAAATATTTTTATACAGGAAAATGTTTTAAATGAGAGAAAAAAAAATCAGGAGAAATAGGCGTGGGATATATCACTTCCAAATCTCTCAATAGGACGATGGCTACGAAAAAAGTCAAGGCCAACCATATAAGAATACCAGAGAAGAAATACCAATCGTACATGTTGCTCAGGAGTGTAGGAGGCCCGAGAGGATTAAGCGTCCTCTGACTGCATGCAACACCCGCCGCGAATGCCAAATATTAATAATTCAACCGTATTAAGTATACCAGAAAAGAAGTATCAATCGTAGTTCAGGCGTTAAAGATCCAGGGGAGTATGGCATAGTTGTCTAAGTCTCCATTAACAAGGCAATTGCAAACCCTCGAATGGAGGCAGGACCAGGTGCTCGAGAGGGGTGAGCGTGCTCTGGCTGCATGCAACACCCTCCGCGAATGCCAAATAGAAACAACTCCAGTGAGTTGAAATGGGAATAGATTTAATTTTTATTCATCTTACAACTAATACAGACCATTCATTCGTTGGTGAGGACCACCCCCCCCCCCCCCTCTCATCGAAAAATTAAGTGCATTGTATCGTAACTAAAAGGAATCACACAAACGCATTAAGAATATTTATTTTTAACGCACAAATATTTGAGTTTTCTCAAATATAGCGTTCGGTCTTGAGGCAACTCTTGATTGAGGGGGGTGTCGGCGAGTGAGCTATTGTCATAGTGTGGCGTCCGGCGTCCGTCGTCCGTCGTCCGTCCGTCGTAGACTTTTAACATTTTCAACTTCTTCTCAAGAACGGCTGAAGGGATTTTGATGAAACTTGGTATGCATAAAGTACTAAAGGTCCTCTACCAAGTTTGTTCATTTCGGCTCGATCCCTTCAGGGATGGATCCAGGGCGGGGTCAAATAGGCCCCGGAGGGTACCCCTCTTCAAAAATCTTCTTCTCCAGTTCCACTGAATGGATTGAAAAACTAATTGTATCTATGTGATCTAGAAGGATGTATGATTCAAGTTTGTTCATTTCGTTAAAATCCGACAACTAATTTTTGACGCGTTTTTGACGTCTTCTCGGACTTAGTCAGAAATGCACATTTTTGCACTTTTTCTTTAAATAACTCAATAAGTGTATGATTTTACACACTCATTTACTACATATTTATCATATTTAACTTACTTAATGCTTTGATATGTATTTTATGCTTAAATTTTATTTTTTTGATTTTTTATGAATTTTTTTCTTATGTAAAAAGGAAGGGGGGTGATTTTCATACATTTTCTGCTTCTTTTCTATAACCACTCTTCAGATTGTCATGACAATTTGTAGGTATGAGGTACTCATGCATGGTACCCTACAAGTGAAAGAATTTTGTCCAGATATCCACTTTTGGATTTTTAAGGAATATTTTTTAAGATTGTACATAGGTATAGTGTATGTTTTCCATGCCCAATGGACCCATGGGGAGTGGCTTCAAACCCCGGCGGGACCCCAACAAAATTTTTTCCCCTTTTTATTAGCTCACCTGAGCCAAAGGCTCAAGTGAGCTATTGTCATAGTGTGGCGTCCGGCGTCCGTCGTCCGTCGTCCGTCGTCCGTCCGTCGTAAACTTTTAACATTTTCAACTTCTTCTCAAGAACGGCTGAAGGGATTTTGATGAAACTTGGTATGCATGAAGTACTAAAGGTCCTCTACCAAGTTTGTTCATTTCGGCTCGATCCCTTCAGGGGTGGATCCAGGGCGGGGTCAAATAGGCCCCGGAGGGTACCCCTCTTCAAAAATCTTCTTCTCCAGTTCCACTAGATGGATTGAAAAACTAATTGTATCTATGTGATCTAGAAGGATGTATCATTCAGGTTTGTTCATTTCGTTAAAATCCGACAACTAATTTTTGACGCGTTTTTGACGTCTTCTCGGACTTAGTCAGAAATGCACATTTTTGCACTTTTTCTTTAAATAACTCAATAAGTGTATGATTTTACACACTCATTTACTACATATTTATCATATTTAACTTACTTAATGCTTTGATATGTATTTTATGCTTAAATTTTATTTTTTTGATTTTTTATGATTTTTTTTCTTATGTAAAAAGGAAGGGGGGGGGGTGATTTTCATACATTTTCTGCTTCTTTTCTATAACCACTCTTCAGATTGTCATGACAATTTGTAGGTATGAGGTACTCATGCATGGTACCCTACAAGTGAAAGAATTTTGTCCAGATATCCACTTTTGGATTTTTAAGGAATATTTTTTAAGATTGTACATAGGTATAATGTATGTTTTCTTACCAAAAAAGAAAAGAAATTCTCAAATCGCACCGGGTTATACACATTGATACTACTTTTGAATGAAGAAAATTTATTTGAATCACAAAAAAAATGCCGTAAAGATTAAAAGTACACAACTTTTTTAATATTTTTTCAAAGCCATGCACCTGGTTCCGGACCGGAATTATTCGAATTTTATGATCTGAGGACCCATTTTCACACGTATTCTTCCACACATGTAGATGTCTCACACACTTTAAAACTATATTCAAAATTTTATTTCATCTATCTAGTAAACAATCACGGGAAGACAATTGAAGATAAACATTGTGTGTATTTTCCACCAATTGTTGAAAATAATAAGAAAATAATCGGAACTATTTGACAGGACAATGACCTAGATATGAATTAATTCATCTTCGTCCCCAAGGCGCATCGTATTCCGCTAGGCGCTTCATTGCAATACAAACCGCAAAGCAGTACTGCGATATATTTCAGGAGATACAGTGCAAACGGAATAGATTTTTATACTTGGAACACTTTCATAATCTGTATCTGTATCTGTATGGGTACGTTGAATTACCAATACTGGCTTGTGATCAACGGAATGAGAGAGCGCATAAACTTACTTAATCGCGCTTCAGGCTGAATCTAAAGCCTTCCACAGTCCTTGACAGCACTTGATGGTTATCCAGTTCGTTCCACTCTGTGACTGTACGTATGAAGAATGAGTTCTTCCTGATGACGGAATTACATGTAGGTATGTTAAAGCAGCGAGTATGGTTTGAGCTATGAACAACGTTCATAATGGTTATCATTCATGTACTTGGAACACTTGCATATACTTGTTATCATGTATAAAGTTTGCTCGAATTTCCTCTGTCTTAGACTCTCTTAGATGAAGTAATTTACGGACTGATTTCTTGAAGAAACGTCTAATGAGTAATCTCTTCCTCTGGATTTTGAGAATGCATAGGACATTTAATATCTGAAATACTTGAAAATAAATAATTCCGTTCAGAGTTCCTGAAATCTTCCAATGAAATGTTGGACCACAGAAGCTGTTGTTTTAATAGAGAAAATAAATTATTATTCACAACCTTAAGCCACTGTGTTCGTCATCTTGTATGTATAATATTTCTAAGAGGAACACAGAGGCCTGAGGTTGTGAATAATAAAACATTTTCTCTCATAAAACGACAGGATCCTGTGTTAAGACATTTGGGAATTTTTATCTGTTCAAATAATAGATACATAATGAGTTTTTATCAGACCAAATAACTTCTTGTCGGCAAATCCAATGCAACCGATACATTTCATGAACTCTCTCTGCTAACAACTTGCCCGTGTAACAGACCTATGATGAGGTAAAACAATTAGTTAACAGTGTTATGGGTCAGAATACCCCAAAACGCCAGCAAAAATCAGACAAAGACAGAATATAAATTTACAAGTTTAATTATGTACAAAATATATATATTTCAAATGATTACAACTTACAATTACAATGTCCGGATCAAAGTGTCCGTTACGGTCCACAAAGTCTATCGAATGTATGGTTTCCGGTAATCACAAACGTTCTCGAAAGATCAGTGTCCAAACGTTGTTAATGGATTAAAGTCTCAACAAATAAAGTGTCCCAGTATATCAGAATAGATGAATGAATCGAGTCTACGAATGTGTACGAATTCCCTTAACACAGTTCCTCGGAGGTATTTATATCTAATACCAATGAATTAACCAGAAGCTTCTAGAACAATGACTCATTACAAATGATTAACAATAGAGTAAATTCTAGAAATCACAGTCATGTGATGATAATGATGTAACAAAGAACATACTGGAATATTCTCTAATGAGATAAACATGACATAGTAAAATCTAGAAAGAATTATTATGAAATCATAATACAACATGACTAAGTACATGTAAACCTACACATAAAGTAAAACTAAAATAATACATGACCCACAACACCTCCCCCCTTAAAAAAAGTTTGAATGTCAATGAAAACTTAGGTGGTAAATTCTTCAAAAATCACTCATGAAACTCTCGATAGTGCATCTGCAATCACATTGTCTTTGCCCTTGATATGGTTAATAATGATATTGTACTCTTGCAACAATAAACTCCACCTTGTAAGTCTTTGATTCTTGTTTGACATTTTGTGCAAAAATGTGAGAGGGTTGTGGTCAGTATACACAAGAATGGGATGTAGAGTAACATTCAAATAAACATCAAAATGTTGTAAAGCTAACAATAATGCAAGACACTCTTTTTCAATAGTAGAGTAATTCTTTTGACATTTTGTCAATTTCTTTGAAAAATAACAAACAACTCTATCTACACCATCATCATTTTCTTGAAACAAAGCAGCCCCGATTCCTACGTCACTGGCATCAACAGTAAGCTTAAATTGCTTATCAAAATTTGGAGCTGACAGGACAGGACTATTCATAAGAACACATTTGATTTTCTTAAAAGATTCGTCACAGTCATTGGTCCATGCAAAATTCACTCTCTTTTGTAACAGATTGGTAAGTGGACCAACAACTGACGAGAAATTTGGACAAAATTTTCTGTAAAATCCCGCCATTCCTAAAAATCTCATGATCTCTTTCTTATTGGTAGGAATCGGGAACTTTGAAATAGCTTCCACCTTGGCCATGATAGGAGTAACAAAACCTGGACCTACTTTGTGACCCAAACATTCTACAGTCGCATGACAAAATTCACTTTTCGCAAGGTTCACTGTGAGGTTTGCTTTCGCCAGTATGTCGAAGAAAGTACGCATGATTCGGAGATGATCATCCCAGGTGTCACTGTAGATGATGACGTCATCGATGTACGCCTCGCATCCTTCGAGATGATTTAAGAGCAAATGAATCATCCTCTGGAATGTGGCTGGTGCGTTTTTCATACCAAAGGGCATTACTTTATATTGGTATAGCCCATCTGGAGTCGCAAATGCCGATATTTCTCTGGCTCTCTCGGTAAGCGGGACCTGCCAATAGCCTTTAAGCAAGTCAAATTTACTGACAAATTTTGCACTGCCAATTTTATCGATACAGTCATCGATTCGTGGGATCGGATAAGAGTCAGTTTTGGTGACTGAATTGACTTTTCTAAAGTCCGTACACAATCGGTAAGTTCCGTCTGGCTTCGGAACCAGAATACATGGGGAACTCCAATCACTATTGCTGGGTTCAATAATGTCATTTTCAAGCATGTATTGAATTTCTTTCCGCATGTATTGAAGTTTTATCGGGTTTAACCGATAGGGATGCTGTTTGATAGGTGACGCATCACCCACAATGACGTCATGATGAGATGCATTCGTCTTTTTTGGAACGTCCGGAAAGATGGTCGTATATTCCCGCATTAATTGGTGCACTTCATCTTTTTGATGCACGGTCAAATGTCCGAGTTTCACTTCCGGATTAGTCAGAATTTCGGAATTCTTCAAACGGACACTTTGAGCGAAGTCTTTTTCGAAGGTCTCTTCATTACATTCAGGTTCAACACAATTTTCTAATGTATTTACATTGGCCAAAGTGGAAACTGGTTTTACAAAATTTCGGTCACTTCTATCAAAATACTCTTTCAACATGTTAACATGACACACTCTTTTTTCTTTTCGCCGACCTGGTGTCTTAACCACATAGTTAACATCACTAATTTTACTTTCAATCTCATAAGGACCGAAATATCTAGCTTGCAAAGGATGACCAGGGATAGGCAAAAATACAAGAACTTTATCGCCTGGTTTAAAAACTCTGTTTCTAGCATCTTTGTCATACCATGTTTTCATTTTCATTTGTGAGGTTTTGAGATTTTCTTGAGCCAATTTGCAAGCATTAAATAATTTCTCTTTGAAATTAGACACGTAGTCTAAGAGATTCAAATCGCTAGTCTCAGTCAACCATTTTTCCTTCAATAACTTCAATGGCCCCCTGACCGTATGCCCAAAAACTAGCTCAAAGGGACCGAACCCCAGGGACTCCTGAACCGCTTCTCGTGCCGCAAACAACACGAGGTGAACCCCTTCATCCCAGTCTTTTCCATACTGGTGACAATATGTTTTCATCATAGTTTTAAGGGTTTGATGAAAGCGTTCAAGTGCCCCTTGGGACTCAGGATGGTACGCAGAAGACTTATACTGCCTGATACCTAGCTCATGCATAACCTGCTGAAACAACCCTGACATAAAATTCGAACCCTGATCTGACTGAATAGCCTTGGGAGCACCGACGAAACTGAAAAACTTTGTAAGGGCCTTAACTATGGTCTTTGCCTTAATATTCCTAAGAGGTATGGCTTCAGGAAACCTAGTCGAAGTACACATAATTGTCAGTAAGTACTGATTCCCTGACCTAGTCCTAGGCAAAGGACCTACACAATCAACTAACACCCTACTAAAAGGTTCCTCAAAGGCTGGAATGGGTTGGAGGGGAGCAGGTGGTATAACTTTATTGGGTTTACCTACCATCTGACAACTATGACAAGACTTACAAAACTCAGACACATCTTTTCTCAACTTAGGCCAGTAAAAGTGACTTAAAATCCTATTATAAGTCTTATTGACACCTAAATGACCTGCCATCGGTGTGTCGTGAGCTAAACTCATGATGTCCCCGCGATACGCTACTGGAACAACTATCTGGTGAACGACCCGCCACACTTCATTAGGGGGTGCATCGGGTGGTCTCCATTTCCGCATGAGGATGCCATCTTGTATGTAGAAGCACTCTCCGACTTTGTCCGCTTCTTCTCGGGGAAGGGCCCTCTTACTTAGTCGGATGATCTCCGGATCTTTAGTTTGCTCGGAGAGGAGCTGCTCACGGCTTAAGGTATCTGTATCTCTGTCTAATGGCGGATGGGAATCATCACCAGGCACTGTCGGAGACTTGTCAACATGAAGTGGTACTGACGTCTCAGGTACGTTGTCATCAATAGTAGACATGAATGTGTCAGGAAGGGTTATATTTTCGGAGGGATGTTCCTCGTTAAGTGCAGAAGTACTCTCAGCCTCTTTTAGTCTGTTCCTGGCCATCGCCCTGGTAACTGCGCAGGCTGGGTACAAGTCGTCGTCTTCATCATCGGACACGACATCGGACGTGATTTTCTCACAAACAATCGGATCGGCTACAACTTTGCCGCCAGCTAAATCGTTGCCAAGCAACAAGGAAACGCCTTGAACGGGAAGAGTAGGTCGAACACCTACGATAACAGGTCCAGTAATTAAGTCTGACTTCAAATAAATTTTATGAAGGGGAACATCAATGACGCCTAGCTCCACACCCTGTAATAAAACTGACCTACCAGTAAAAGTGTGCTCAGACAAAGGCAATGAACCCTCTAACAATAAAGTCTGGGCAGCACCAGTATCTCTCAAAATCTGAACAGGCAACGCTTCGCTAGAATCACTGAGTGAAACAAATCCCTGTGACAAAAAGGGCTTATAATGATCCTCCACAAAATCATCAGAACTGGACTTAGAACCCTGAATCTCAGGAGTGTCAGAACAAATCGAATCTAAGGCTTTCCTATCATTTCTAACAGACGCACAGGCCTGTGACTTAAGTTCTTTTTTCTTCTTAAGCTTCAAACACTCACCAATAACATGACCTTTTTTCTTACAATAATTGCATGTAGGAAGCGACCCCACCCCTGGGGATGCCTCAGAACGCTCGGACCTAGGTCCGGACGTAGAACCACCTTGAGATGGTGACTGGGAACTAATGGACGACTGAGACTCTTGTAAATTTTTCTTTGGAAAATCTGAAGTTTTTGCGCTATCGCTAAATTGAGTTTTTGACACAAAATTTTTCTTATGAGTGAGAGCATACGTATCAGACAAAACAGCGGCTTCTTCAACAGTTTTTACATTTTTGTCTTCCAAATGAGTTCTTAAATCTTGATGTACACACTCTTTGAACTCTTCTATCAGAATTATTTGACGCAAATTGTCAAATGAATTGGGAATTTTCTTAGATCGAAACCACTGATCAAATAAATCTTCTTTTTCTCGAGCAAATTCAACATATGTTTGATTTTCAAATTTTTTGTACTTTCTAAACTTTTGTCTGTACGCCTCAGGTACTAACTGATATGCTCTCAAAATCGTGTCCTTGACCTTGTCATAGTCTGAACTCTCAGCAATACTGAGCGCCGAGTACACTTCAGCCGCTTTGCCAATAAGTACGCTTTGTAACAAAGTTGGCCAAAAATCACGTGGCCACTTCAGATTGGCCGCGATTTTCTCAAAATGTGGAAAATATTTGTCCACGGACTTTTCTTGAAATTTTGGTACTAATCGGATGTTTTTGGCGGCGTCGAATTCAGACTTGACAAGCGAAGGAACAGGATTTTCCTTAGCGCTTTTCTCTAACTTTAACTTTTCTAACTCAAACTGGAGTTCTTTCTCGTGCATACGTTCCTGTTTCTCTCTTTCTTCCTTTTCTCTTTCAAATTGTCTTATTTTTTCTTCTTTTTCAAATTGTCTTTCTTTTTCTTCTCTTTCAATTTGAAATTGTCTTTCTTTTTCTTCTTTTTCAAATTGTAATTGTATTTTCATTTTCTCTAATTCAAACTCAAATGTTGACATTTTGGTTTCGCTTGAAACAGGTTCAACAGGAAAATCGTATGACGAAAAGATTTCCTTAGCTAAAAGCTCTTTAGCCACAATATTTCTAATTTCTTGTTTTCTCATAGAAGATTTTACATCTAACTTCAAGTGAAGACCTAAACCAATCAAATCATCTTTCTTCAATGATTCGAACTCTTGTACAGTCGGCGATTTCAAAAATTCAGTGACCGAAAATACCATGATTGATTTCTGCTGGCAAAAGTTTTACTACAAAAAATTTTCCCTTTAAAAAAAACCGAACTTTATGTAAATTGAAATATGGAGAGATTACGATCCCGGACGAGCCCCCAATTCTGTTATGGGTCAGAATACCCCAAAACGCCAGCAAAAATCAGACAAAGACAGAATATAAATTTACAAGTTTAATTATGTACAAAATATATATATTTCAAATGATTACAACTTACAATTACAATGTCCGGATCAAAGTGTCCGTTACGGTCCACAAAGTCTATCGAATGTATGGTTTCCGGTAATCACAAACGTTCTCGAAAGATCAGTGTCCAAACGTTGTTAATGGATTAAAGTCTCAACAAATAAAGTGTCCCAGTATATCAGAATAGATGAATGAATCGAGTCTACGAATGTGTACGAATTCCCCTAACACAGTTCCTCGGAGGTATTTATATCTAATACCAATGAATTAACCAGAAGCTTCTAGAACAATGACTCATTACAAATGATTAACAATAGAGTAAATTCTAGAAATCACAGTCATGTGATGATAATGATGTAACAAAGAACATACTGGAATATTCTCTAATGAGATAAACATGACATAGTAAAATCTAGAAAGAATTATTATGAAATCATAATACAACATGACTAAGTACATGTAAACCTACACATAAAGTAAAACTAAAATAATACATGACCCACAACAACAGTAAATAACGATCTCGTAGGTCTGCTAGATGGACAAGCTTAACAATTTCATGGGCCTTTTAATTTGTTTCAAACTGGGAAACCTTAGAGAAACCACTTGAGTTGTTGAACAGCGTATGCTGAAATGCGACGCTCCTTCTCGCCGTTGAAATATGCATAGGCAAGAAGCGTCGCATTTCAGCATATTTACTTAAAATTATTTGTTCAAGTGGCTTCACTGGGTCATGAGGTTTGATACAACATACACTGCTTTTTTGGAAAACAAACAAACTGGCACAATTTCTGCACAACTCACTTGAATTGATGAATATTGGATCAAAACGATTTTAACTGTACGTTTCATGTATTTGAGATGAAATCAATACTATTCAAAAGCATAATTCATAGATTTCAGTGAATAAAGGCAAAACCGAAAAATCTTTGTTTTTTATGCCCCTGGAATAAAAGATTCGGGAGCATAAAGTTTTTTGCCTGTCCGTCTGTCTGTTTGTCTGTCTGTTTTCCAAAAAACTTTAACATTGGGCATAACTTTTGAATGGAAGCTGGTGATAGAGGTTTCATATTTCACATGTGTATTTACCAAAATTTTTGACCTCATGACCATAACCTTGACCTTTCACGTACTTCTCAAAAACTTTAACATTGGGCATAACTATTGAATGGTTATAGTGATAGGGCTTTCATATTGTACATGTGTATTCCTTGTGACAAGATCTTTCCATTGATACCAATATTACGCTGACCCTGACCTCTCACATACTTAACAGAAAATGGTGTTTATACTAACAAAGATGCCGCCGGGGGCATTCTCGTTTCACAAACACAGGCTTTATAATTTCTGGCATGCTAGCTATCAATAATGAAAGGTTTTGTGTTCAATTTTGAATAAACTTAATTTGTGAAATCATTTCATTGTTTTATTCTTTTTCTGCTGCACATTTATGTGGAATTTTACAATATGATTTTACTTTTGATGTTGCATAATTGAACTATACTAGCTGGGCATATGACGTTGGACCACTTTATCCGTTTTTTTTTCAAATCAGTAAAAAAGTTATTGTTTTGAAATGTGACTATTTTTTTCTTTTTTGTACCTTTAAAGGTTGTCTGAAAAAAAAACACTTCTCTGCATCCGGCAAAAATCTTTTTAGAAAGGTTGTGGGCTAAAATCCTGGTACTGGCACTATCAGTATTCAATGTCAGTATGTCAGTTAGAGCGTGCATGGGTATCAGGTGAGCGTTGTGCCCCCTGGGGCTCTTGTTTTACATTCCGTCGTATTAATGTTTTCATGGTTTGATCACTGTACTTTGTTTTTATAAGATTCGCCCCACAAGTTTCAATAATGCCTAAAACTTGAAACACAATAAAGAATTAAAGAGATAGTGTATCCTTCTCCTGATTTTGATATTAATCCTTCAAAGTGTATGGCGATATGCTTGTAGTAATTTTCTTTCCCTTCCTCTATGTAACATTCCACAACGTCCAAGGTCTGAGCGTATTTGTGACGGCATACAACGAATGTGTGTACACATATCCATTTATATATGCTCTAGCTAACCATAGATATGAATTAGTACTCAAAATGCTCATCTTAAGGCTTCAAGTAATTTTACTGTTTCATGTTGCAGTATGGAGCAAATTTGACGAAGGGAATGAGAATGTTAACGCATGTGAAAGGTAAAGACATCAAAGATGGGGGAACAGGGTGAAAGGGAGGTGAGGAAGGGGGCGTTAGGAGAGAGAGGGGGAGGGAGGAGGGAGTGAAGGAAGGAAGGAAGGGGAAGGGAGGGGGAGGAGGGAGGAAGGGGGACGGGAGGGGGAAGGATGGTAAGGGTGAAAAGGAGGGGGAGAGAAGGGGCGGGAGGGGAAGTAAGGGGGAGAGAGGTAGCCCCTGCCCCCCCCCCCCCCATCAAAGCCTTTCTGTGGTATTGTTTGATAAATGTACAAAGTAAAATTAAATGTCCAAACACAACCGCCAGAGAGCATCATGTCTAAATACAGTGTACCATCGCATAAGTGAAGAACCTTAAATATGAAAGCAAAATACTTTGTAGAAAAGGTTTAGTAGTAAATACTGTTCGCGTTATTATTTTCGCAAGGGGGATTTCTCGATTATAACACCAAGATGTTACGCTTTGTGGAAATATTCGCGATATTAATGTCTCTGCCATTGTAAGAATACAGCAGGGTTATTTTCACGTGGGGGGATTCTGCAATTTCATTGATTCGTGCACTTATTTCCACGTTGACAGTATGTTAAAAAAATTGGAAAACATATAGATATGAAACTTCGTTTTGAAAATGTAAATAATTCAGGTCATTTCTTGTTTTTCTTTTTTGCTTCATTTTTAACTGATTGATAAGGAGGATATCCCCAACATGGTGACATCGCAGTGGTTACGGCGGAACACACACTCATGAGAGAGAAAAGGGGAACATACAGAGGGAGACTACAAAAACAATATCATAGCATCATACAAACATAAAGGACAACACTGTATGTATTCATTATGAATTATTTCCAAAATATATTCTGACTTTATGAATAAGAAATTACAGGTCAAGGTCACTGGTTGAGAACGGTTAAAATCCGGAATATATTTCAGTGAGATTTACTGCCGAGGTCAATTGTTGGACACAGTACAGCGATCAAGACTTTTCCCAGACTCAAAAACCTTTGTTGATATGAGCTTGAGAAAATCTCCAGGTAATAGAAATTTAACATTTTATGTCATATTTAATCGTAAAATATGGTCATTACATTCATTCCTGATGCTCATTAAATTCTTCGATTAAAAAGGAACAAGGAAATATAGAAATTCACCCTCCCAAATATGATCTTAAAAATCCTATGTCACAACACCCACATGGCACAATAAATGGTTCAACAAACATAATCAAAGCATACACGTTATAGATACATAGAACACGTACGACACTCCTTTTGAAAAATCAAAGGTTCTACCATCGAACATATAAATTATTTGATTTAACGGAGTTCCATTTCTTGTTCTCATTTTGTTTCATTCTTAGATGAGACACAGAGAGCCTTCATGGACCTAGGGAATTCTTCCTATGGTATATCCAGGTCACGGCTCAAACATTTCGTCAAGGAATACTTCTCGGGTCCAGGAGATGAGTTTGAGCCTTGGACTCCGGTTGACTACACAAATTTGTAAATATTTATGGTTTAATTATATTGATGAATTATCTGAATTATCTTTGAAAAATACACTATAAATTCTTTTTTTACCCATAATATAACAGAAAAAAACATATCAGAATATATCAGCTTTGTTAAGGTATACTTTCTTAATGTCTGTTACAAAACAGAAAAATATATACACTTCATTTAGTTGTGTTTAGTTATTAACTCCTTCCAGGAAAACTATCTTAGAAAATAAGTTGAATGTTTAACGTGATGAATGAAAGTTTCGTTAAACTATCCAAAGGAAAAGAAATACATAGTACTTAGTAAAAATGAAGTTCACTTGAAAATACATAGAAGTTTAAATGAAGTTCACTTGAAAATACATAGAAGTTTAAATGAAGCGTAAATGAAGTTCACTTGAACTTTTAACACACAAATTCTGCAAGAAGAAGCAGCTTTCTTATGACAGAAGTTGAAGAAACTGAATTCAGTCAGAATGTAGGGTATATCGATTTTGTAGACCACGATTTCTGAAGAAATTATCAGATCCTTTACTCAGAGACTTTGGTTGGAATCTATGCAGGATTTGGAAGGATTTAGGTAGAAATGTAAGTTAAGTTCCACAATGAAAATAATTGAAAAGTTTTTAGAAATAAATTTGAATATGCATCGTTTAACAACCATAACAATATGAGTAGACTCATTACCTATATAGATATGCAAGTCATTACTTACAGATCATACAGCACTATTACTTTGTTCGGCAAAATTTGTTCAAACTTTACCAGAAAAATTCAAACTTGATATATTTTGTACAGTCTTGCTTTTTCTTTAGATTAAAACTGAAGTGAGGGACCATCCAGAGCGATATTCCTTGATATATCTACCTCATCCATTCATTATTCCGGGTGGAAGATTCAGAGAAACCTACTACTGGTATTATTATTAACCTAGTCATCTTGTGACCTGGTATGGGATTATACCAGGTCACTAGGCTTTATACCGTGAGATGCGAGGCCGAGTCCGGTAAAAAACCTAGTGACCTTGTATCATCCCAGCGATTACCTATTTTGATTATATTCGTGAATCTTTTGGACGTCATTAATTCAATTATAAACTGAAATGTATAAAGTGCTATTAATTTTTCGTGAAATCATATATCAAATATTGTAGGGATTCGTACTGGGTATTGAAGGGTCTACTTGCATGCGAGATGACAGACACAGCGAAAGGAATGCTCCTGAATTTCGTTCACTATATCAAAAGGTAAGAATCTTCTATTTCATTGTCGAAATGTTGCACGACAATGATGTGTTTTGTTGTGCGTTGACGTTCCTTGTCCCTTATGCGTCTCTTTCTGTGCATGTCTGCTTTATGTTTTTGCATTGGGTGTTTTGGGGTTTTGCTGTGGGTGCTGCAACCTTGTGTTGTTGGAGATCCCCTCCTTTGTTTTGTACCACTGTATAAGAATCAAACAAAAACCCGAAGATCAGAATCTGAGCCTTAATAGCGATTATACAAAATTATGAATAATTCAAAAAACCAAACAGAGAAACTAATTGAATATTAGATATACATGTAATACATTTCGATTCTTTAATATTTTAACTACTTAAATATTAGATATACTTGTAAATTGAAATATCTTTCTGTGCGTGTCTGCTCGGTGTTTTTGCATTGGGTGTTTTGGATCTTTGCTGTGGATGCTGCAACCTGGTATTGTTGGAGATCCCCTTCTTTGTTCAAAAGTACCAAAATAAACACCGGAAAAGTGCCCATTAGTTATCCAGTCTCAAAGTCAAGAAGGTAAGGCAAAATCGTAAGAATTTCCATTGAACGGATGCGAACTCCGGAATAAACTATATTCCGAAATGAGACCAGGTGCCGAAGTGAATTCCAAATGGAGATAAGATCATATGCATGGGGAAAGTAATGTTTATTATTTGATATCATTTTATCATAATAAATGGTTATAATATTTCTCTATTTTTAAGGTATGGATTTATTCCTAATGGCGGAAGAATATATCAGTCGAAAAGGTCTCAGCCACCATTTTTCATACCGATGGTGTACGATTACTACGCGTACACAAATGATACACAATTCTTGGCACAGGTCCTTCCCTACATGGAGGAGGAATACAGATTTTGGATACAAAATAGATCGGTGGAAGTGAGGAAGAAAGGAGAAAGATTCACCGTTCAAAGATATGGCACAGAGCTCAATAATCCGAGGTTGAATGTTTATCTATTCGGCTTTTTTTTCTATTTAAAAAATATATATGATGTCTTAGCGAATTATCACAATTTGATTTTCAAAGGGGTCAAGAAATAAAGATTTCTAGATAAGAGGACCTAATGATAATACCATAAACATCATGTGAAGAAAGAACTATAGTTAGGCAACATTATCCAAAGTTCAGACATTTGTTAATCTCACTAAATAGCATTTCCTTGGTCTTGGTTTTGTTAAGGTAATGTATACCTGACCTTAAGCCTGAAAGAAACAAGCTAGAGACAGACTTTCAGATGATCGTAGAAAAAGGGGAAATATCTACAAAAAAAAGGAGTTCATTTGATTTTTCGCAGCAAAATAGTTAAACGCGCTCAAAATTTTCGGTGCTCACCTTCAATTGCGTCCCTCAAATCTTTTCAGACCAGAGTCGTATATTGAAGATATTGAGACAGCGAAATTCACAGAGGAAGGTATGTACAATGTACATTATTTGACGGGACTCTATGACGGGCCCAGGACCATGATTATACTAGTATGCCTAATGCAAAAGACTCTTTGTTGTTATAAGAAGTTTTTTTTATAACTGCAAACAGAGAGCAAAGAATGATTTCCGTTGCCGTTTAAAAATGGGGAAATTCCGACTCTTTTTATTTTTGCCCAATGACAAAATTGCAATTCAATTACTGTTACAGTATACGTAGAAACCTTCGCTTCTTTTGCGGAACTTAAAAAGATCCGGGAATCATTGTCTATGCCAAAAGGTTTACTTTTTAATTAAACCGAGAAAGAATGTACCAGCGAATGGTTCTTCGTATACAGTAGGGGGAGAAAATCACATAATTGATTCTTCAACAAAATATGTAAGAAGGCTTAAAGACAGGACTACTTCAAAGATATACTTGTCAATATTGAAATATATGTTCTATAGTCCGAATTTTGTAGTACTAGACACGTGTTTCGGATATTTCAATCCTCGTCAGGAGTACTTCATGCCAAACAGTTTAGATAAAGCCAAAGTGAATTTTCCTGGCGCAATCTACAATACAGAGCTGCTTTAATTTCCTCTTGCCAAAATGAGCGGCTCCATATTTTGTGTAGGGTTGATTCAGAAGCGTATTTAAGTGAAAAATATGGCCAAAAATCGTTGGATGGTAGGCGCAAGGAGCTTAATTCTAAACATGACCGAAACCCAGCTAAAGACAGAGCTATGCAATGAGGGAGATACCCCTTAGTTTTAGAAATTTAGGTGTAAATAATATATATTAGTCTCATACCTTCCTTTACCAATGAATACGATAATACAAATAACCATTAATTTTGCTCTTTTTTCTTCAGATCAGAAACCGGAACTATACTCAAACATTGCATCGGCAACAGAGACCGGGATGGGATTCTCATCTCGCTGGTTCTCGCGGGATGATGGAAGTCTCAATTTGAATACCACAATTACAAAGCAAATTATTCCAGTCGACCTAAATAGTATTTTATGTATTAATGAAGGGCTGTTGACAAAGGTTTCCTCCGTTTTAGGTATCTTCATATTTAATCTATTGTTAAAAAATCAATATAAACTTTCATCATGTTCCAAAATTCTTTTCATTTGTATACGACTGGTCATATTTCTCAATTTTAGGCGAGAAAAGGAAAGCTGCAATATACGCTGAAAAATTCAGACAACGGAAAATTCTAATGGAAAATGTATTTTGGAACAGTAAAAGAGGAATATGGCAGGACTTTTCATTGGCTACAAATACATCACGTGATTACTTTTTCCCGTCAAATATATTCCCTTTGTTTGCTGGATGTGTTGAAGATAAGCAACATAAGATGCAACGAGTGCTGAAATATCTAGAGGTACCGATTTTGATTTTTTTTTTCAAATGCGAGGATTTATTTTCATTTGAAAACTGGGTAACGATGTTGATAACATGGCACCATTCAGTCTATTAATCAAATTACCTTGTGTTTTAATGTCTGCTTTTTAGAGACTTCTTCTAGATCAAATCGTTTTCAAAGTGTACATCAGTTGCCAATTTCATATCTTTAATTGAGTTTTACCGTTGTGATCTTAAAGTCACGCTCCCCCATCCCTCTAATGTTTTGGTTACGTTTTTCATTTAACTCTGCCTCTTAAATGCCCCATCAGGAAATTTGGTTACGCTCACTCTTACCAAAGTTGATGCTTTAAATTAGTGAACGAAACAAGGGCTACCACGCTACACTATATCTTCAACTTTGAATCATTTTGGCATAAAACAAAAACGAATTGGTTGCAATAACATCAGCAAACACGTAGTAGACAAGCAAAAAAAAAAAGAACGCAAAAGGGACAAGGAACACCATATACGACATCATCAAAACGCTATATAAACATAAAATACTACTCACACAAGACCGAGGGACAATCGGTGCAGGCTCACGACGGCTATATGCCATGCACATGAGTAGTACATTTTGTGGTTATCCGGATTACGTGCGCACAGCCCTCCTACTTGTCCGGTTACCGAGTGATCCCGAAGAACACACGATTGTTGTGTATGAAAGCCTCCTTACTGTAAGATGACTACACAAACATTAGACAGCAAATGCAGAGGTCCAAGAAATAGACGGATGACGGCAAATGCAGAGGTCCAAGAAATACACGGATGACGGCAAATGCAGAGGTCCAAGAAATAGACGGATGACAGCAAATGCAGAGGTCCAAGAAATAGACGGATGACAGCAAATGCAGAGGTCCACGAAATAGACGGATGACAGCAAATGCAGAGGTCAAAGAGATAGACGGATGACAGCAAATGCAGAGGTCCAAGAAATAGACGGATGACAGCAAATGCAGAGGTCCAAGAAATAGACGGATGACAGCAAATGCAGAGGTCCAAGAAATAGACGGATGACAGCAAATGCAGAGGTCCAAGAAATAGACGTATGAATAATGTAAATGGATATCAAAAACACACTTCGTACTCCCCTTCCTGCAGCAAGCACATGCATGCAATCACCCTTGGAGTCCGACTGACATTCAGAGAGGACAGTTGATCGGGGCCTTGTCTTCTGTAGCAATGTTTGGACAGTCTTAGAGTCTCGTCATCTTGATCAGTTGGAGTGCAATTCTTATCAATGCGCTTGTATAAGGCCGTACATTGGTCAAGTACCATTCGTCGTGTGACATTAGGATCATATCCACGAAATGAAATTTCGATGGAAATTCTGTCTACCTTTGGATCCTCCTTACTTTCTTTATTATGTCACTATAAAAGGCACGTTTTGAAATTCCCAAAGTAATGTACAATGGTACGTGTAAAGGTAAAAAGGCATAAAGAACAGGGATTTATCTCGCTTCCTGCCCTCTTGATATACACTTTGTACTATGAGTTATTACATTACCCATCGTAAATCAAGCAAGCGGGAAGTGGGATAAATCCCTATGGCATAAAGTATTATCAGAAGTATGTATGCCTGGTGCACCGCACCGTATTTAGACTGGTACACGCTCTGGTTCCTTCGTTTACGCTACGCCACTCAGTGTTTTTGTAGGAAGTATAAACGAACAAAGAAAACCAAGAACGGTGGCCAGTCTACGCCGTATGTAGAAGGCTGTACTCTGGCATCAGGGTTGGACACTTCCGTCATCTTCATTATGAGATCTTGCCATGTATTCTAGATCTCTGAATACATTCACCTTTCAATGAATGTCATGGCGTGTTGCATGCAATCAGGAGACGCTTACGCTCCCCGGGCACCTTGTCTCACTTCGGAATGTTATTCATTTCGGGGTTCACAGCTGTTCCATGGGGATTATCTCGATTTGACATTGCCTTCTCGAATTTAAGACTGAATAACTGTTAGGTACTTCTTTGATGTTTATTCTGGAACAAGACTTACTATTGTCCAGATCCTGTATATATGCTCATGCAGTTTCATTTACCTGACCCACCCTCTTCATAACCTTTGTCTTTTGAAATGGGTGTGTATAGATTTTGGAACTAAAGTTACCAACAGGACAGGTAATGTTAAACGTCTTCAAATTTAATAGCATCATTTAAGAACAGATAAATTTTCAGCATGGACCAGACTAAGCGCGTTTTACAGAATCAGTCTTTCCTTTCTAGACAAATGGAATACTGGACTTTAATGGAGGCGTTCCAGCTTCCCTGATAAATACAGGAGAACAATGGGACTTCCCTAACGGCTGGCCGCCCATACAACATGTGTTCATACAGACCCTAACACGATCCAGCAATCCAAAAGCTAGAGTGGCTGGTCTCCGACTTGTCCAGAAATGGCTTTGGAGCAACTACCAAAGTTGGAACAGAAGCCGTGTTATATTTGAAAAAGTAATTATAACATTTACTTCATCCTTCTTTGCGGTGTGAATTACTCCTTTATTGGTATATTTCCAATTTCAACCTTTCATTTGGTTTGACATGTAACGCAAAAGCAAAAGAATACATAGAATCATTAATTTGCAGAAGCGCTCAGAAAAAAAAACCACAAATATTTACGACCAACCATTATCTATCAAGGGTTCCGTGCGTTTGCACAACACTATATAAACGTACATAGAGAAATACTCTGGATTGAAAATGACATTGAACAAGGAAAAGATCTCTGACAAGTCCAAATCGCTGATGAAAAACGGGAAAATAAGTCAAACCAGATTCGGTTGCAGTACCCACAGCAAAGCACTAAAACACCTGATGTGAAAACACAGAGAGACGCAAAGCAAGAGACGTTAAAGAGACATACGACATAGAAACACTAAATACAAAAGACTACACATAAACCAACGAGACCAATAGGCAATCGGTGCCGACTTAGGACGGCCATCTGCCATACCATTAGCAAATGGTATGTTAACCGGGATACGTGCGCACAACCCTTCCACTTTTCCGGTTTCCCAAAGGCCTCGAAGAACACACAATTATAGTGTAAATGAAACCCTCACTGTTAGACGACCTTATAAATAAGACAGCAAAACGTAGCTAGGAATCTAAGCAACACAGATGAATAAGTAAATGAATATAAGATAAGAGACCTAAGGCCACATCACTTACCTGAGAACATTGGAAATCTAACCCTGCCGGGATTTGAACGTGATTGATACTTATATCATCTTCTTTGACTCATTTGTATAATTCTTATAATAAGCTAAGCTTTATGGAATAATCAATAAGTGCATAAAGACATTTTAATAGAGATAATGAGAGAAATATATTACATATCAAAAGACATACACAAGAGCATTTATTCATAAAATTCTACTAGAATACCAATAAAAGGAGGGTATCCCCCTGTGACCTACTTTTGCATGTGGTGGCGCCACCCACTGAACGATGTGGACGAGAAAAACAACACTTGTACAGGACCATGGGTACTTTATTCCAATCAGTTTCATCATAATCCCTTCAAGGGTTCTGGAAATAAAATCCAATGTGCATGAAAATACAGCCCCTTTCTTTTTTACATGAGAAAAGAATCATGAAAAAAAAACAGAAAATGGATTTTCAACCAAAATCAATATAAAACCATTGAATGATTTAAATATGACAAATACGCAGTAAATGAGTGCACAAAACCACATATAAATAGAAACAGATCAAAAATGGGCATTTCTGACAAAGTCCAAAAAGATGTCAAAAAACGCACCAAAAATTTGACTTTGGAGTGGAACCAAAAATAACAATACTTCTCAACACATCCTTTAAAATCATCCTGGTGCTTTCTGTTTGTCGATATGTGCTTTGGTTCTACATACATATTCGAAAAAATATTGTCAAAGGAGGGTATCCACTGTGGCCTACTTGTGCCTGTGGTGGCGCCACCTATTGACGGATCTGGACGAAAAACAACAGCACATGTAGGGGACCATGAGTACTCCATTCCTATCAATAATGTCGAAGGGTTCCAACTCTCTACCAACTCTCTCAAGTTTCATAAAACTCCCTTCAGTGGGACCTTTTTATAAACATAACCATTTATGATGCAACGTTCAAGTTGAAACTCTCTGAAATTTAATGCTTTGGAATGAAAATTAAGTACTTTAATAGTTGTTGCTTTCAGAACTTCATTATCAAAATACTATTATTCTGGTTATGAATTTTTTTTCATACATTGACCAACAGTAAGGATCAAAAGCCGTCATACCAAAATGCAGTGGTATATACATGTATGCTTATGAAATGTGAAAGAACTACTATTTAAAGTATTAAAGAATTCAGCTTCCAAGTCTTCTTCACTAATAATGCAATAAAGGCCCAAAGTCAAGGTCACAAGGTCACAAGGTCAAATGTCATGGTAATAAAATGTAGTACCCCTCATGTGGAATGTGTGTATGAAATATGAATGGTCTACCATTTATAGTACTTATGAAATCTGCTTTCAAAACGTCTTAAGCTATTTGCAACATGGGTCATGGTCAAGGTTACAAGGTCAGAAGTCATGATTCCAAACTGTAGTACCACTTTGTGGTTGTGGTGAATGTGTGTATGAAATATGAAAGGCAAGTACATCTTAGCCTAAAATGTTGATAGTGGGAATGTTAAGGACAAAGGGTCACAAGGTCAAAAGTCATACTACAAAAATGTAGTGCTCTTTATGGCGAATGTATGTATGAAATATGAAAGGCCTACCATCGGTAGTATAAAAGAAATCTGCTTTCAAAACTTCTTTACCTAAAAAAGATGAAGGTCAAGATAACAAGGTCAAAGTCTTGGAAGCAAAATGTAGTGCTCTTTAATGTATATGTGTATACGAAATATGAAAGGCCTACCGTTAATAGTATAAATGAAATCTGCTTTCAAATTTTCATAATCTGACGGACGGACATGGTGATTCGTATATACTCCCAAACTTCGTTAGCGGGGGTATAAAAACCATTGTGTTCGCTTCTTTCTTGCACCAAAAATGACTTTAACAATTAAATTGAAATAAAACAGTTATATTTTCGCTTGCTCGCACCCTCAAGATCATTTAAATAATATGTCCTTTATTCAGTCTATAAGCTCTTTCAGCATACAGAGATTCAAGTTGACAGGAAATAATTTCAAGCACGTCAACCTCAGTTGGGAAGAGCTTAATATACTTTGTTGATGTTTGTTAGCAGTAGGATTGAATGTGTTTGAAATACATGTAAACTTTCTGATTCAAAAATGATTCACAATGAGCATGGATATGCCCTGTATCACGGATCCATATCGATCGTAGTCTGCTCTATTGGGATTTTGGCAAATATAGTCAATATTTGTATCTGGACCCGCATTCGTGGACGATCATCGATCAATTTCCTGTTGATAATACTATCAATTGCTAACTTGATTGTGGTTTCATCATATTTGGTTTTCGCTGCTTACACATTCTTGGCCACAGGACCATCACCTAAATACTATCATGACAAGACAGGAGTATATACCATGCTCATTTCGTACTATATTTTTGTTGCATCGAAAACGTGTTCATGTTGGATTGTGTTTGTGCTCGCTTCATTTCGGATGGCATCTATTCGTTTCCGACACAATCAACAAAATGGGTCAGTTGAGAGGGCCAGAAAGACTACTGTTATGTTACTTGCATTTGTTCTTACATTATCTGCTTATATTTGCTTTTACTTTAAAGTTTCTGCGTGTGATGACATCAAAACGCTTAGAAATTGTGCCGGCTAATGGCTTCAAACTGCAAATAGTGCAAAATTTAAAGAAATCAACAGTGCACTTTTCATCTTGATTTTAGTACTTCTTCAAGGTATCCCTGCTGTGGCTTTTTTCATTTTCAGTGTCATGATGATGATAGCGTTGAACAAGCTTACCCGCGAAGGGAGAGGGCGGAGCGACTTGTACTGCTGTAAAACTGTCGGTATCTTCGTCCTCTTACTGTCATTTACTTTAACCTTGGTACCAATTATAATATCTCCAATAATTTTGGCACTATATCTTGGCAGAGACTATACTCAGTTTTTCTTTTTCATGGATGATGCATACATGAGCATTGTACCTTTCTTGCAAGTCCTCAACTGTTCAGCAGATATTATAATTTACGTTTGTACAAGTAGACAATATAGAGAATGCTTACGCCAAATTTGGCAGAGATTTTGGCAGAGCTTCATGAGGACCGCCTGTAGGCAAGACAATGAAGAAATTAATGAAACAGAATCCTCTGACAGCAACAGTATTAATTTCGATCAGGCACAAGTGGATGTGGAAGATGATATACTTTACAGATAAGGGTATCAACAAGAAGGCGAGAGTGGGAGTCTACAGTTCATGGAGTAACAGTTAAGACAATCAAGGGACACAGTTCTAAATATATGTACTATATCTAAAATTTCAAAAGATTTAAAAAGGTCTCAACAAAATGATGAATAGTCGCATATCTTTAAATGAAATCTTGCACAGAGATGAATCCTTTAAAAATGTGAAGTTTTCAGATTAAACCCCCTGTTTCTGAGATATCTATACTTACCTGCATTAACCTTTGCAATGTGCTCTGACCCCTACAATTAATTAGTGCATAAAGCAAATAATGATTATTATGCTTCCAGTGGGTTTCTTCTGTGATAGGTTCTACTCTACCTTATTGAGACAGAGAACGGTTTAGGTGTATACTATCACCTTTCCAAGTGTGCATTATCACCCTGATAGTGCACCCCTATCGTTCCACAGTAGTATTCTTGACATTACGTAATGCTGACCTGCTTATATATACAGACATGTCGTTTTCATACAAGATATTTAGTTAAATAATTTTGCATATCCAAGCAAATTTTCCTAGATATTTTTTTTTCTTTAAAATTAATGCCAAATTTATGTTGCTATATTTTTCTTGTTAAATTATACCTATACTAAACGACCACACTATAGATCTTTTACAGTCAAAGAGGGGTAGATCTCCAGAAAATGTTTGTCTTCAACACAGGGTTTTTGAAAGAGAGGTAACTCGTGCAATCAATGTTTGTAACATTCATACAAGATATTTAATTAAATTTGTTTGCATACCCAAGCAAATGTTCCTAGATATTTATTTTTTTCTTTAAATTTATGCCAAAATTATGTTGCTATATTTTCTTGTTAAATTTTGCACATACTAAACGACCACACTATAGATCTTTTACAGTGAAAGAGAGGTATCTCCAGAATATTTTTGTCTGGGTTTTGAAAGAGAGATAACTCGTGCAATCAATGTTCATAACATATTTTCTGTGAAGGGAATACCAGGTATACAATCCGGTTGATCGTCTGTCTCTTCAACGCATTTGAAATTTGCTGTTACAAAATGTCTTGAAATTTCTGAAACGTGGGTCCTGTAGCATCATATCCCACCCATTCTGCTACGTTCGATACATTTTTGGACATAACAATTTCCATACTTTTTGGCCATATTACATTGTTTAGACTTAGGATCATTGACGAGAGTTTAGTACCCGAAACGTGCATGTTTGGTCCATGCTGTAAATTAATCAGCTATCAAATGATGCTATTGAATTTGAAGACGTTTAACATTGTTGCTATACATTATCAAAGATCAGTAACCATTAAAAAAACTGTTCCTCTGTCTGTATTCCAGTTATGATGGTAAAAGAAGGCAAAGACTATATAAAAGTAGTCTGTGAAAAAATAAGTGTTTGTCAGACGCAGTATGAAATGAATCAATGGATGTACACTATCAAAAACTGTCAGCATAATAATAACAATCGGGTCGTGCACTATGTGTCAGAACCCTGAGTACTATTTCGGCATAGTGAACACTAAACCTAACACTATTATATAAATAGTGTTAATGAAATAATTTATTCAGCTATAAGCTCTTTCAGCATACAGAGATGCAAGTTGACAGGAAATAATTTCAAGCACGTCAAGCTCAGTTGAGAAGAGCTTAATATACTTTGTTGGTGCAAATTAAATTAAGGAAGTTTGTTAGTAGTAAGATTGAATGTGTTTGAAATACATGTAAACTTTCTGATTCAAAAATGATTCACAATGAGCATGGATATGCCCTGTATCACGGATCCATATCGTTGATAGTCTGCTCTATTGGGATTTTAGCAAATATAGTCAATATTTGTATCTGGACCCGCATTCGTGGACGATCATCGATAAATTTCCTGTTGATAATACTATCAATTGCTAACTTGATTGTGGTTTCATCATATTTGATTTTCGGTGCTTACACATTCCTGGCCACAGGACCATCACCTAAATACTATCATGACAAGACATACCATGCTCATTTCGTACTATATTTTTGTTGCATCGAAAACGTGTTCATGTTGGATTGTGTTTGTGCTCGCTTCATTTCGGATGGCATCTATTCGTTTCCGACACAATCAACAAAATGGGTCAGTTGAGAGGGCCAGAAAGACTACTGTTATGGTACTTGCGCTTGTTCTGACATTATCTGCTTATATTTGCTTTTACTTTAAAGTTTCTGCGTGTGATGACATCAAAACGCTTAGAAATTGTGCCGGCTATTGGCTTCAAATTACAAAGAGTGCAAGATTTAAAGTACTCTACAGTGCACTTTTCATCTTGACTTTAGGAATTCTTCAAGGTACCCCTGTTGTGGCTTTTTTCATTTACAGTTTCATGATGATGATAGCGTTGAACAAGCTTTCCCGCGAAGGAAGAGGGCGGAGTGACTTGTATTGCTGTAAAACTGTCGGTCTGTTCGTCCTCTTACTGTCATTTACTTTTACCTTGGCACCAATTATAATATCTCCAATTATTTTGGCACTATTTCTTGGCAGAGACTATACTCAGTTTTTCTTTTTCATGGATGATACATACATAAGTATAGTACCTTTCTTGCAAGTCATCAACTGTTCAGCAGATATTATAATCTATGTTTGTACAAGTAGACAATATAGAGAATGCTTACGCCAATTTTGGCAGAGATTTTGGCAGAGCTTCATGAGGACCATGTGTAGGCAAGACAATGAAGAAATTAATGAAACAGAATCCTCCGGCAGGGATAGTATTAATTTCGATCAGGCACAAGTGGATGTGGAAGATGATATACTTTACAGATAAGGGTATCAACCATAAGACGAGAGTGGGAGTCTATAGTTCATGGAGTGACAGTTCAGACAATCAAGGGACACAGTTCTAAATATATATATATATATACTATATCTAAAATAACAAAAGATTTAAAAAGGTCTCAACAAAATGATGAATAGTCACATATTTTTAATGAAATCTTTCACAGAGATGAATCTTTAAAAAAAAGTGATATTTTGAAGATAAAGCCCCCTGTTTTTGAGATATCTATACTTACCTGCATTAACCTTTGCAATGTGCTCTGACCCCTACAAAGAAGAGTTGCATGCTTTACATCATGTGGCGGCCGAGACCATCAGTTATATATGAGGACACTTAGCCCTATCATGCATCATGTAAAATAGCCATGGAGGGGAGGAGGGTTGGTATGCAGGTAAGTATGGATATCTCATATTCAGGGGTTTTACCTTAAACAAGAGGCCCAGGACCCACAATTATCACCTTGGAAATTGGAAATCTTACCCTAGCGGGATTTGAATGTTATACAATTCTTATCATAATCTAAGCTTATGATTACCAATATTAGTGCATAAAGCAAATAATGGATAGTGTTTATGAGAGAAATAGTACTAGTATATTAGATATCAAAGACATGCAAAAAAGCATTCATTCATAAAACTCTACTATAATACCACTCAAATTATATCAATATTAAACGACTTCAAATTCAGTCCAAAAATGCACCGAAATACGTTGCAGGATTGGCGGTATGTATAATAAATATCAAAATAAACATAGGGGAAAAAAAGGGAAAACCGGCTTAAATGAAACTATTGAAGTGCAAGAACATGTAACAGAATTACAGGCACTATCGACGGATCCGGACAAAAACAACATTTGTAGGGAAACATGAGTACTTCATTCCTACCAAGTTTCATCAAAATCCCTGCAATGGTTCTGCAGAAGAAGTCGAGTCCAATATGTATGAAACCTCCCCTTTCCTTTTTCAAACATAAGAAAAAAAATCATGAAAAATGAGAAAAATGAAACTTTCAACCAAAATCAATATAAAACCATTGAATGACATTAATACGACAAATACGCAGAAAATAAATGCACAAAACAACACATTCATGGAGTATTTTAAATAAACAGTTCAAAAATGGGCATTTCTATCAAAGTCCAAAAAGACATCATATACGCGTCAAAAAGTTGACTTCCGTTCGGAACCAAAAATAACAACACTTCTTAAAACATCCATCTTGATCATCCTGATGCTTTCGTTTTGTAAATACGTGCTTCAGTTCTGAAGAAGTTTGTCAAAGGTTACCTTCCATCACATACTATTGCTTGTGGTGGCGCCATCTGTTGAAGGATTTTGACAAAGATCCCAACATTTGTAGGGATCATTAGCATACTTCATTCCTACCAAGTTTTTTCAAAATTCCTTCAATGGTTATGGAGAAGATGTCAAATATTATTGAAAAGACCCCCTTCCTTCTTTACATTGGAAAAACATTCATGTAAAATCAGAAAAATATAATTTTCAACCAAAATCAATATAAAACCATTGAATCACTATGCGGTAAATGAGTACACAAGACCACACACTGATAGAGTTATTCAGAGAAATTATTCAATAATGGGCATTTCTTTAACAAAACAAAAAGACTTAAAAAAAAACGCTTAAAAATTTGACTTCCGAGTGGAACCAAAAATAAAAACACCTCTTAGCACATCCTTCCGAACAGATCCGGACTAAACATTTGTAGGGGACAATGGGTATACTTCATTCCTACCAGGTTTCATCAATGTATGTATGTATGAAGATACCCCCACCCCACCTTTTTCCCTTTTTACAGTCCTTAATTCCTACCAGGTTTCATCAGAAGTCCTTCAATTGTTCTGTTTAAATATGTATGAAAATACCCCCACCCCTCTTTTTTTTCCTTTCTACAGAAGAAAAAGAAATTATTTAAAATCAGAATAATAAAATTTTTAACCAAAATCAGTGTAAGACCATTAAATGACTCAAATATGACAAATGTACAATAACTGAGTGCACAAAATGACATATTAGTAAAGTTATTCAAAGAAATACTTCAGAATTGAGCATTTCTGAAAAAGACCGAAAAGACACGAGACTTCCGAATATAACCCCAAATAATAACACTTCCTAACACATCCTTCTAGATTATCCTGATGGTTTCGGTTTGTCGATACGTGCTTTGGTTCTGAAGAAGAAGTTTGTCAAGGAAGGGTACTTCGTGAGCTACTTTTGACTTTTGTGAACACCTGTTGATGGATCCGAACGAAAAAAAGCACCTGTATGGGACCTTTAGTACTTCATTTCTACCAAGTTTCATCAAAATCCCTGCAGTGATTCTGGAGAAGAAGTCAAAATGTTCAAAATTTACGGACGGACAGACAGACAGATACACGGACGACGGGCTATGGCAATAGCTCAGTTTGAGCTTTTGGCTCAGGTGAGCTAAAAAGGGGCGTACGAAATACAGTCCTTGCTCTGCCGGCTGTAGAAGAACGCTAATACACAAAAGATAGTTTTAATAAATGGAAGACAGCACACTGCGGAGTGAACAAGGGATTATAAGAACCAGCGATTATTATTTACCAAAATGATGGGATTATAATGAATATGTGCACAGCCCGCAACGTTAAAGCTTCGATGATGACAAAAAAATGTTAAACGTCTTCAAATTGATATTAATATCATTTAATTCCCATTGTCATTTTCAAGAAACGACGATTCTGATTGACCAAGAAATTTTGTTGATACATCGATCAAAACAATTTTTCACGGAAGCCTATTTATAGCACTATTTTAAGAACCACATCACTGATGAGAAGTCAATATTCGAAACGCGTGTCTGGTGCATGAAAATTGGTTTGAAAATTTTTTTCAAGAGGGTATATAGTTGGAACACTTCCGTATTATTCAAATCAAATTGATTTCCAGACATAGTCAACTTCATTTAAATAGACGAAATACATTTATGGAAGAAAAATAGAAAATAAAGTCTTATAAGATTCAATAGGGAAAAAGGAGATAATCTTCAACACGACTCGGTGCAGCACCAATAGCAAAATACTGAAACACCAAAAAGGAGAAAACAAAGAGGAAACATGTAAAGAGACAGCACCAATAGCAAAATACTGAAACACCAAAAAGGAGAAAACAAAGAGGAAATATGTAAAAGAGACAGCACCAATAGCAAAATACAGAAACACCCAAATGTTAAATGTCTTCAAATTCAAGATCATTTTTTAAGAGCAGATAAATTTGCAGCATGGAACAGACATGCACGTTTCGGGTACTTAACCCTCGTTAGTGATCCTCAATCTAAACAAAATGAGAAAACAAAGAGGGAACAAGTAAAAGAGACTCCTTATGTGTACAAGAAAGATTTAACACTAAACAGCACGGAAGCACTGTACATGCATATGTAGCCAAGTTCGATCAACATCAGTTGATCGATTCTTCAACGCATTCGAAAATTTCTGTTATCAAATTCTTGAAATTTCTAAAACGTTGGTCCTGTAGCATCATATCCCACTCATCCTGCTACGTTTTTCGATACATTTTGGACACAATAACTTCATACTCTCTTGTCATAATACATTGTTTAGGTAAGTGCCCGAAACGTGCATGTCTGGTCCATGCTGCAAATCTATCTGTTCTTAAATGATGCTAACAAATTTGCAGACGTTTAACATTGCAACATTAAGCAGCGAGAAAAATGAGCAACTGACGCCGAGTAAGGTTATTTGGTTGTGAAGTTCCTGTAGTGGACTTTAATTGCGGGTTTTTTATGAGCGCTCTTTTTTTCCTACGAGGCGTAGTTGAATTTAAGAAAATTCAATTGGGTAGGCGTTGCCGAATTTGCGAGTTATGCCCTGAGCTAGTGCCCATTGGGGCAAAGTGTCCGAAAATGTATATCTGACACTGTGCCTTGTTCAATTTTCCCACTGAGGACTGCTCCCTAGTGGCGGTTCAGTTCGTTGGATTTCATGTCTGCTATTGTTCGTTGAAGTATTTTGACATAAGGCCTGGGTACAAATGAGTCAGGGCTGTATTTTGAGTTCAAGTAAGATTTCGACTATGAGGACAATGTACTTAGGAAAAGGATATTGATCAGCTAGGGCTGTACTTGAGGTTCACGTACAAATGAGAATTCACGTAAATCAAAATTAGTATCACCTTCGGTCAGGACAGGCAAAAATGTGCGTCTCATTTACTACAAATAGCAACATATATGAAAATTGCCTTGCTCACATTTCAGTATTCAGTGGATGATCCCGGTCGCAGGGGCGGAGGTGGAGAATACAACGTTCAGGTATCGTATCTGATTAATGGGCTGATCATATATTTTTTCAGGGGATGGGATGGGTTGGGGTGGGGGCAGTCCATCGGGTAGGTTCCATCCTACAATTTTGAAAAAAAAAAACACGTAAAACCGAGGAAAAATAAGAAATTTAGCAAATTCAGAGGGCTGATATCCTATCCACACTAAACCATGCTTGTAATTTCCAGAATCATCGAATGGTAGTTAACAAAAAAAAAAAGGAAAAATCTTGATAATTTAAGTCTTCCACTTTAAGATTTGATTAACTCGTTATCTCAGTCAGTTTTGACACTATACGGGGCTGGATTATTCAAATTACGAAATTGGAATAGCATACGTTGATGATATTGTCATGTTGTAGGAGGGCTTTGGATGGACAAACGGAGTTCTACTTGATCTAATGCAACAATATGGAAACCAGCTCCAGTTATATGAATCAAAGAGTGAAAAATCACAGATTCCGGCATGTGCAGCAAGCGGCAGTATCAACTTGTATGTGCATCTTACAGTACTGTTGAAATTATTGTGCATTGTTCCTATGTTTTATTGGTCATTATTACTTTAAGATTGTGTTATCTTTAAGTTGTAACATTGCAATAGAATAAACAAATAAACATGATAAACACTGTTCAAGAACAGGTTTGTCGTATGCTTGTTCGTTTCATCCTAAAATATATGACATTGAGCTTGTAGATGTTTTTGATCCTTATCAAATGTTAAGTCTCACCATGCCTGACCATCCCTGAAAGTTTGATGGGAGAATAATGTATATCAATTAAGTTATAGCCAATTATGTGAAATTAAGACTATCAAACAGATGGTCAGATAGACAGACAGGCAGATGGTCACTGGACAGAGCGATCCCTATAGGGATCCATATACACAGTCAATTGTGCCTCATATGAAATTCGTGTGAAATTTATATGAACTTTACATAAAATTTCGCATGAAATTTATGTGAAACGAGCACGAACATGAAATTTACATGAATTTTTTTTACATTAAATTCATGTGAAGCTTCTGACATGACTTTTATGTAGACTCAATTTCGCATGGACGTTATAAAGAAAAATTCATGTGAAATTCATATGAAGTATATTTATGTGAAATTCATGTGAAATATTTTTCACATAAATCTTATGAGAAATTTATATGAATTTCACATCAGCTTTCATGTAAAATTTACATGATGCTCATTTCATATGAAATACATGTGAGGCTGTGTATATATGCAGAACTGTTAACCTAAGAATTGACCTTGCATATTTGACCTTGACCTCATTGAATGGTGTGTCTCATCATCGCTGAAAGTTTGATAGGGGTAATAATGCATATCAATCAAGTTATGTGGAGGTTTGACTACCAGACACCGTACAAAATGACCCCTATGTAGCTCTTTAATCGATGAAAAGCAAAGCAGATTTATTACAAAGACTATACAAAGAGTATATGATCTGAAATATAGCAATGTCCATTCTAGTCTTATTGTACCATTTCAAGATGGTGAAATTAGAAGTTACCTCTTGGCAGCCATCTTTGTGGATAAAACGTTTTAAAGAGCCCTGAGTATATGTGATTGATTTGCATATATAATTTAGCTTCTAACTGGCAGTTCTGCTGTATACTCAAAAGGGATATGAGAAGGCCTTAGACTGAACAGGTCTTGCTAGGAGGGTAATGTACAAGTCGCATGAGGCTCAGGCGATACTAGACTATAAGTATGGAAAGCCAAAGGGGTCAAAATTCTAACATTGCAACTCTGCAATTATATATTCGTAAATCAAGATTTGTGATTTGTAGTTCTGTAAATGTACATTTGTAACATTGCAACTCTGCAATTGTATATTTGTAAATCAAGATTTGTGATTTGTTGTTCTGTAAATGTACATTTGTAACGTTGCAACTCTGCAGTTCTAACATTGCAACTTACTCTGCAATTGCAAATTCGTAAATCAAGATTTGTGATTAGTTGTTCTGTAAATTTTACATTTGTACATTGTATAACATTGCACTTCTGCGGTTGTATATTTGTCAATAAATGTCTGTGATTTGTCTTTCAGTAAATGGACATTTGTTCTCTGTTCATTATGTAAACACAACATGCATCATTCGTACTTCCAACATTCTTCATTCGTAACGTCGTACTATGCTAGTTTTGTATTATCACTACAGATGGCGCTCTAACGGGTCCCTTTAAAGTACGAAACGAAAGGAAATGAAACGAAACGGAATTGAACATGTTCAGAAATATTTTATCATATTATAGTACGTGAAATATCGACAAATTTCAATGTTCTTCTTCTATCCATGACCCTACGCTTACTCGCAGCCTCCCCCTCCCCCAAAGTTTCCGATTTCTATTTGGGGGGGGGGGGGGGGGGGAGGTCAAAACTCGGAGAAATACTGCAAACGTAATGAAAATTCAAAGTTCACCGTTTTCAATGGTATATACTATATTCTAATATTTTTTTTCTCAAATATTCTCAGGGAAACTCAAGTTGCAGAAAACTGCGGAAGCTATGAAATATTAGAAAATGTCATTACATATATGTATAGTATTTACGTTTGTTTTCATCGGATCACCCTGTACTCGTGTAGATTCAGCTAAAACATGATAAGCTCCACTGGCCAATTTTCAAAATCACCGACGAATCCCCTTCTATTTGAAGGGAAGTTCAAATCCCCTGCCTTCTTGTCAATTGCGGACAAATAATTAAGTGCTTACAAGTGTAAGAATAGTAATGTGTTTTATTTGTGGGCGTCTGCAGATGGGGGGGGGAGGGGGGGGGGGCAACCAATTTTGCGGAGGATGATTTGCGAGGCTCGAGTTCGGGCAGAGAATAGAAGGATGTCTTCCCCTCTCGATGGTGGGAGTTCAGAGGCTTTCCTCGAGAACATTTGGAAAAAATGAAGCTTGGTCGTCTCTGAGACGTATTTAAGCTGAATTTAGAAGGAAAAAGCGCATGATTCGATGTCAGCAAACAATGAACCGTATCTAAAAGATGAAGAAAACTTTTGATATGAACATGATATGCTGTAGCTTTTCCCCCAAACATGTACGTCCAGTGGCGGATTCAGGGGGGTGCGAAGGGGGCGCCCGCCCCCCGGCACTGACCCAAAATTTTCAAAAAATAGGTATATTTTGGCCCATTTTCAATCAAAATCGGCAAAATTCGCCCCTTGACCCCCCGGCAAAGGGGGCGCTGGATCCGCCACTGACGTCCACATACATAGATATTGGACACGAGAACCCTGCGTCCTTCACAATCGACTCGTACTTTGTGTGTAAATTCGCCTATGTATAAACCTGAGAAAAGTTTGAGAAACTTATTTAAATCGGAATTTTCTTGACAGTAGTTTGCAAAACATGTCATAATCGCCCCTAGAAGGAGGTATTTGTCTCTCTTTTTTTGCGAACACGATGTGGACTTTTTGCGTATACAAATGTACACCCGGTTACGTCCCTGGTTGAAGTTCTGGATGCACCCTAGTGTAGGTATGTTCAAGTTCGCCATCGAAAAAAAAAAGAAATTAATACTGTTTCAGATACTCAATGAATGAAAGTAAAATCATTTAATTTCCATTGTTATTATGTAACCAAAATACATAATTTTATTACCATGATTCTTTAAATAAAGTAACAATAGAGAACAAAATCCAGATCGTCAAGAGTAACCCAGATTCCCCTCATAGGTTGGGGAGGAGATCCCTTTCTTTGACACCGTACTGACTCCTGAGTGAAAAAGATGCCTTGACATTCGTGAGGCTTTGGGGGAGGAGGAGGCTGCGAGTAAGCGTAGGGTCATGGATAGAAGAACATCAAAATTTGTCGATATTTCACGTACTATAATATGATAAACTATTTCTGAACATGCTTATTTTGTTCAATTCCGTTTTGTTTCATTTTCTTTCGTTTCGTACTTTAAAGGGACCCGCTAAAGCGCCATCTGTAGTGATAATACAAAACTAGCATAATACGACGTTACGAATGAAGAATGTTGGAAGTACGAATGATGCATGTTGTGTTTACATAATGAACAGAGAACAAATGTCCATTTACTGAAAGACAAATCACAGACATTTATTGACAAATATACAACCGCAGAAGTGCAATGTTATACAATGTACAAATGTAAAATTTACAGAACAACTAATCACAAATCTTGATTTACGAATTTGCAATTGCAGAGTTGCAATGTTAGAACTGCAGAGTTGCAACGTTACAAATGTACATTTACAGAACAACAAATCACAAATCTTGATTTACGAATATACAGTTGCAGAGTTGCAATGTTACAAATGTACATTTACAGAACTACAAATCACAAATCTTGATTTACGAATATACAATTGCAGAGTTGCAATGTTAGAATTTTGACCCCTTTGGCTTTCCATATATAAGCCTGTAACTTTACCTTTTTTATACTTTGCTCAATATTGGCTTTTTTTAAAAGCCACTATTGAGCAAAGTATAAAAAAGGTAAAGGTAAAATCACTCAAGCAGAAAAAGTTGGTCAACGTCATTATAAGAAAGTTTGATAAAGATGCATCCAATATGTAAGTTTGGTATGTCTAGCACTTATACTTTGCTCAATATCGGCTTTTAAAAGCAAATTACTCAAGTGGAAAAAGTAGGTCAAGGTCATTATAAGAAAGTTTGATAAAGATACATCCAGTATGCAAGTTTGGTATGTGTAGCACTTATACTTTGTTATATACATGTATAGGCTTCTAAAAGCTAAATCACTCAAGTGGAAAAAGTAGGTCAAGGTCATTATAAGAAAGTTTGATAAAGGTGCATCCAATATGCAAGCAAAATCACTCAAGTGGAGCACTTATACTTTGCTCAATATAGGCTTTTTAAAGCAAAATCACTCAAGTGGAAAAAATTATGTCAGATGCTGTATCTGATGCATGGGATCACCTCAGCATCCTTAGACGAATCACCAGTGCTAGTTTGGTTACTGTAGCATCAGTACTTTGTCAGGTACTGAGCTACCCTAAACTTCTTGACAAGACACAAACGAAGGGACGCACCAGGGTATAGAATAAGCTCACTCAACTTCATCCAGGTGAGCTAAAATAGAAAATACCGATCTATTACATTCATAATTTTTTTTCGCAATGGAATCTCTTGCAAACAAAATCTAACAATTTCATTTCAGAAAAGAAAAAAAAAAACACGTGCTGTATTTCTTCAAGCACAGCTACAGACTATAACATAGTAAATGTACTTCTACACCTAAATGCCAACAAATGGGAGGCACTATGTATCATGAATTCTTAAAGAGAAACCAAATTTCAATTCTGACAGACCTGAGAAAAAAATCAACAAGATGAAGTAGCTTTGACTCTGAATTCAATTCTTATTCATGGTTCTTAAAATAACTCTGATTTTTGTGTGTTAAAACATAAATTGATCTACTAAATCATGTAATTATTGTAACCCTCTATAGGGGAAGGACAATACAAAAATACTATGAAAAGGCTAATACATGTATAACACATATCTTTCATCAAATGACAATCATTACTTATCATTTATAAGATAATGTCTTAGATCTTTATCTGCTAAATATTCATGAATATACATGTTAGTGCATGCATAAACATGGATGAAATGGAGTTCCCTGTGTAAGATTGAAATAATCTTCTGTAAACGTGGTTATTTTCACTGGGGAAATTTTTCGCAAAATGACCACCGCAATAATACATGTACGCATGAGGGTAATTTTGACAAAATTGGGAATATTCCCTCTAGCCTTTCATATGTTGTAATTTTCATGCAGGGTTATTTTCGTGACAAAAGTACAATTTAGAAAATTAGTCCCGCACAAAAATTTCCACAATTACAGTAATTTTCAGATTCTTTAAATTCAATGTCAATTTTATAAAGCACTTGTCCTAAATACTTGTCGTGTCATAATATCGTGTAATGTTTAGCTGAAAATGCTATTTCCACTTTTTCTTTTCACGACTAAAAAAATGTAAAATTTTACTCAAATTTTAAGAATGAGGTATATACATGACCATAAATTTTAAGATCTTTGACAAATACATGGCTTCTTTTTCAGGGACATAAAGAGATATAATTTTGGTTAAATATGCACATACGCTGACACGCTCATAAAGTTCAGTTTGTGAAACACATAATATGAATAGCACTGATGTCTTGATATAACACAATGGATGAAAACAGTCATGTTAGAAAACATTCAGCTGCTGCCTGTCATGTTCTTTGATAAAAATGACCTTGACCTCTTGACCTCAGAGGTTTCAAGATCAAAATTCAGATTTCCGGTCCTTCACCTCCAGGGACAAGCTGTAAAGAAAAAAATATATCTGTGAAAAATGTGTAAGACAAAAAATAACTGCATTAAATTCATATAAAATAATTTCTTATTTTAGCATAATATTTCGGTAGAAAGACTCAAAATAAAGGCAAAGCAACATGAAAGTGTATTCTCCCATATTTGCACAATCAAATTTGTTTAAGTTTTTGCACGAAAAAGTAATTAAAATCATGTTTATCCAATTTCTGAAGTGAGCTGCAAAGACATTTAAAAAATGTAACAAACAGACAGACATACAGATGAATTGAATGACAATGGACAAAGTTATCCCTAAATGCCGCTATGCTTCTAAGCAATCACAGAAATTACTGAAGTCACAGATTTTCACACACTCCAGTCCCCTTCTCCCGTTTTACAAATATATAGAAAGTATTGGTTACCATAGTAATATTGTTGCCATTCAGCAGGATTTGATCCAGTTTTGTGACACGCCTTCCCTCTGGTGTACTTTCACTGAAATAAAGAGGGCACACAGTTCAAATCTAACTTTTTCTTGTCACTAATAAATTCAATTAATGTATACTACATGCTAGGATATATCATATGAATTGTGAAACTTTGTTCCTGTTCCACATGTACATGTATCATTCTTGCTTCATCTTTATCTTCATCTTATGAAATACTAGTATGTGAAAACATACCTGTCACCTTTGAAATTCTCAAAACATGGAGATCTCCCTCCTTGAAAAAGGGGGAGATTATGCAAGTTATGTGTGAACCAATTTTGCGACATTTATTATATTAAATTGCAACATTTGGAGGGAACCATCTTTTGAACAATATCATTGAATGCAAACCTTCTAAGTCCAAGAAAATGTATAAACAATGACTACAATATGATGCATACAATTTATCATTGTACTGGATGGACACTTTGCTGAAACCAATGCATTTTTATTGGAAAAAATCAATACAATTTTACTCTTTTAATGGGAAAAGAGATACAAGTGGGGGATGTGGCCCAAAAGAGGGAGCAGGAGGGGGATGAGGTCCAAAAGAAGGAGATTCCCTCCAGAGAGGGAGATTGTACTTTAAGGAGGGAGATGAGGTCCCAAAGAGGGAGACAGAGTTGACAGGTCAGTGATTTTTTTGGCCCAATTTACCATCGAATTTCGGCTATTTCCCCTGTCAAAATTTGGCTTTATTTTCCCAAAATATTAAGTATAAATTCCCAATTTGCAAGTCCTAAAATTTTCGTTTTGAAAGATAAATCATTTGCAATAAGAATCTTCTTCAGAAATTGAATGTAATGATAGTTTGAGTGTTTTACATTACCCAAATCTTTCATTACATGATTTTATAAAGTTTTTGAGTGTTCAGTATAAGAAGTAGCTTTGGCTATATGAAAAGTTTGTTATAGGATGAATTAAATGATAACTGATGCTCAGAGCAGTGACAGCAGTACAATGTACACATTTTCTTAAGATTCTACATTTATACTGAAAACTTTCTTATTAAAACTTTTACATATACATGTACTTACAATTCTGTAACATCCTCTAATACCATATCTGTTTACAGTTAAGGAAATGTCATAACAATAGTGGTATGAAAATAGAATTCCACAGGAACAATTAACAATAAAGGTACTGAAAATGGATCCAAAAAAGGTCCATTTTTTTTAATTCTTTTTAGTCACAATTACCGTGATTACTAATTTTGATGTTATTGCAAATAAGGCAGTTTTATTATCATATGGGAAATAACTCTGTCATTATTTAATTTCCTGATCATTAACATTTTCCTGATCATAAACATAACAAAGGAACATCTATAGATGTAAAGTATGATTTATAGAAAATGAAAGAAATCAGTGTGACCACCTCACTTCTTCTATATTCTCATTAATCAAAAGGATACTGACATAGTCATCAAAGCCGAGCAGAACTCCTACGATCTCCTTGTCGTTCTTCATGATGATGTGGATTCGTGAACCGATACACTTGTCAACCAGCTCTGAAAGTAGCGTTATAACGAGAAATATTATGACTCATGTCTATTTTTGTAAGTCTATAAGACATTGTTTAAAATGTTCACAGCCAAAACTACTGTTATAATAAGCCTCCATGAAATATCATTCCATAATAGGTATCATTTATACTTTCAAGGTAGAGCATACCTCAGGTCTGAGATGCTCATATTTTCTAAATAACAACTTTTACAATATTTTCATTTCCGTATATTCAATAAGCTTATGTTGAACCTGATATACAAACAAAATATAATTCGTTGTTTCATGATTATACCGAGAACATAGCTGTTTGAACTTTTTCATTGGACCCTAAGGGAAAAGTAAGAAAAATCCTACGTATTGGATCTGCTGGGTGCAGTATCATCCCAGCCCTAGAGGTGATAAAATGTAACTATAAAATTTTCTTTTCCCAGAACCATTTTAGTTTGATAATTTGAACAATACTCTGAAGAGAAAAAATAGGGTATCCAGGCAAAAAATTACCAGCAATTCTGACCTTAGGGATACTCTACCTTAAGAGAAATTTAAAGTTCATCTACTTTTGCACAAGTAAAATGAAAGTGTTTGTTGATCATTATATTTAGGGGAGATTTAGAATGTATTTTCAATTAATTCTTTATGAAGGTTTCATTCATGGAGAGACAGGCCGAGCCTGAAGCCCTGATTCGATCAAACACAAGAAATCTGTTACGGAGAAATAACATTTGAAATTGTTTAATTCATAGGGTTCCTGTAAAGTGTGAAACGAAATGAAACAAATTGAAACAAGATGAAACAAGATCGAAACAATGTTTCGTTTCAGTCTGTTTCATTTCCACTTGCTTCGTTCCGTTTCGATTTGTTCCGTTCCATTTTTGTTTCGTTTTGCACTTCACAGGGACCTTAATTCATAACCATCAATCTCTGATACTGTACATTCTTCTTTTTGTCATGTTTATTATTTCTCATGAGCCTGTTTCTAACATACTATGATAAATTTTCATGACATGATGTCACACTTTATAGCATGCAGTAACCTCTGTAAATGTGACATATCACTGTGGCAACACTAATTAATTGACTACAGTAAACTTTGTATATAACGAAGCCCAGGGACCATTGGTCCAAATTCGTTATAACCATATTTCGTTACATGCATTTTGATGCTAAATATGTTACCTTGGTGTGGCCGTTCTAAATGAATGAAACGTTAAGACCAGTATTCAATAGCTATGTTGTGATTTATTAAGTGAACATTCTTTACAATTGACATGCTGATAGAGTATTAAATGATTGGCAATCATTTCCTCATGTGTATACAACACGTCTCCTAATAGGTAAGTAGCGCGGGGTAAGAAGACGGGGAGAGCAATTACTTGATAATTAGTAATTATCTGTCCGCCAGGTGTATTAATTGGGAATTTCGTTACATCAGGTGAAAATAGTGAAGAAATAATGACCAAGGGACCACGAGATGGCTTCGTAAAAGCCGATAATTCGTTACATACAAATTCGTTACAGGCGTACAAAAATCAATAGAGGGTAATAGGACTTCTGCAGGGACTTTCTTTTTACTTCGTTACAAGCAGAATTTCGCTATAAACCTGTTCGTTATAGGTGAAGTTTACTGTAAATGCATTGTACACTACAGTCAAACACGAAAACTTACCTAGGGGCAACAGCTGAGATGGGTTTGAAAAAGTAGTTGTCATACTTGGTATCAGTGCTTTCTACCTATGGAAATAAATTGAACATTCTGTTACACTATTTGAAGCATTTTCTAGTTAAAAAAAACCAATTAGCTTTCATTTATTTCTTGCAACTGCAAGCATCTACTGTAAAATAAAGTATGTCCCTCAAGGGATTCATTTCGAAATTCTACACAATGTGAGTGTATGGCGGACACAACATGCAAAAAAATGGGTCCAAATTCAAATTCGTTGCGTCAAATTTTATTTCATCAAATTATCCGCATGGCTCACTTGTGAAACTGGATAAACGTGAAGTTGACTACTTTGTCATGCAAAAATTGAAATACAAATGATATTGCTGAGTTGTATATTTTGGTAATATGTTATATAGTCATTGCCTTACATGCCTTATGTAATGAAATTGTTGAGACAAAATAATTATTAGATCAGGTGTTTTCAATGTTAATTGAACTTATCAGTGACATTGCAGAGTAGGGCTGTGTGGTTTTATTGTTATATTAGTGCTCATTTTTCATTTCCAATTCGTACTGTGATACATTTTTTAATACCTGTTCAGAATTAGCACACTCAGCTACATCCGTATAGCCTCAGAGCATGTATTTTCTACCGCAGGAGATATAGTGCAGCTAAAAGAGCATCTTTGAAATCTTCACATGTTCAATGATAATCTTATATTTATTTGAAGAAAAACATGAAGTAAAATGGTAACCCAGTAAGGTATTACAAGTGACTGCAGCTAACATGTTTCATTTTAAGTGACAGAACACAGTCTCCCATCTGTTGATTTTTTGTTGTTGTTACATTCAATATGATCATGTTTCACATAGATTAGGGACACTAATGGTAATATCACACATTACTAAATAATGCAATCAGATGTCTAACGGATGATGAAACGGCTAAAATCCTTACGAAAATGCAATGTATAGGAACCGGACAAAATGGACGATTACCAGGGTAATGGACATCCGTTACTCGTCCGTTGGCCTCCGGTAGCTGTCTGTTACATCCGTAGATGTCTTTTGTGACTCAAGTCTACCAGACATCAACGGACATCTAATGGATTTTAATGGACACCTACCAGAGATATAACAGGCAAGTACCAGACAGAAGGGAAATCAACGGACGTACATTAGTAACGGACACCTTAGTTCTAAGAAAAGAAATAACCAGCGAGAACTGGTGCACGCCGTTAGCCTAAAAACTCAAATGGCCCCTGGGTCAGAAAGTTGAATCAGCATACATGGGCATACTCCGGCGCAGGCCGGCTTTTGAGAGAAACAAATCGACACCATGTTTTGCGTCAATTTTTCATAAATATATGTCAATTGACATTTCCAGACAAAGGGAGATTGGATGAATCTCACCCCTTAGTCCAAGTTTCCTCCAAAATGAAAGGACTCTGTGCACTTGTAGTGCTTATGTGATGTTGTCTATGCTGCAAAGAAACGAGAACGAACAGCAACCATAGTTTATTGATGAGCAACATCAACTGCCATAGATACTCTACAAATGTTTTTATACCAACTAAACAAAAGAAAGGTGGAAATCGATGTTTAACATATCTAGCACTGACACTGTTGATTGCATCGAATGATGTTGACCCAAATCCAGGCCCAACACATAATAACAGTACAATCTACCCCTGTGGAACATGCGATGAACCTGTTACTTGGGAACATAGAGCAGTCATTTGCGATACCTGCGGCCAATGGTTCCACATAGGATGTCAGGACATCCACACTGGGACATATAGCATACTTGAATTCCAAGGAGCAGCTGCAAGATGGGACTGTATTATTTGTGGGAACCCAAACTATAGTGACATCTGCTTTGGAGCTACTACATTAGAGGTATCCAACCAATATTCAGTACTTTCAAACGTCAAAGACTCCAGTGATGAGATCCTAGAAATTCCGATACCGATTCATGCGTCGACACCAGAGAGAAAATCTCAACGAAGTAAGCGTAAACCATTTACACCACTAAGAACTAAACATCAATTGTCAGTCAATAAAAAACAAGCAACATCAAATTGAAAATGTAATTGATAGTCTTAAACCGGACATCATTATTGCCACGGAAACCTGGCTTGATCCAAGTATTGGAAACAACCAAGTATTTCCATCCAACTTCGATATATATAGGAAAGATAGGAAAGATCGAGTTGGAGGAGGAGTCCTTATTGCAATACACAACAGGTTCCTAAGTTCAGAGATACCAGAACTCGATACAGATGCCGAAATAGTATGGGCTCGAATACAGAGAAGTGGATGTAAAGATTTAAGGATCTGTGCGTTCTACAATCCCAACACATCAAAAGATCTCACAGCTTTTGAAACTTCAGTCCAACGTGCATGTAATACAAACTCTCATGTACTAATAGGAGGCGACTTCAATCTCCCAGGCTGGAACTGGAAAGAGAAAACTCTTAAACCTGGAACACACCATTCAAGGAATCATTATCACCTAACAGAAATACTGGATGACAACGGACTCACACAGGTTGTAGAAACACCTACAAGAAATGAGGCAACGTTAGATCTTTTTGTTACCAACATCCCGAACAAAGTTCAACAAGTAAACACAACACCAGGAATATCTGATCATGAAATAGTGTACATGGAGGTAGATATTGATCTAAATAGGAACACACAGAAGCCACGGAAGATACAGTTATACAAGAAGGCAAACTGGGACAGTATGAAGGAAGAGGCAAAATTACTACTGGAACATATCAGGAAGGAAGAAGAGAGTGGATCAGATATTGATAAGATCTGGAATCTTTTTAAAACATCCTTAGATAATATCACAACAAATCACATTCCAACAAAGATGGCTAGACAAAAGGACAAACTACCATGGATTACAGGTGAAATCAGATCACTAATCAAAAAGCGGGATAGAGCTTACAAGCGTAAGAAAAAGACAAATCATAAAGATGACATAAAGAAATACAAGGATCTGAAACATCAAGTACAGAGACATTCTAGAAGAGCATATTGGTCATACATAGAGGACATACTTACACCAGAGGGAAAAGAAGACAGTACAAATCAGGGAACATCAAAACGTTTCTGGACTTACGTCAAACACAAAAAGAGTGACAAAAGTGGAGTTTCACCATTAAAACAGCATGGAAAACTGGAGACGGATCCTGTGAAACAGGCAAATTTGTTAAATGAACAATTTAAGTCGGTTTTCTCAACATCAGACAAAATAACATCCGAAAGTTTTAAAAATGGAGGATACATGAAAGACCAACCATCAACCTACCCAGAGGCAGAGGAGATTGTCATATCAGAAGCTGGGGTATTGAAGTTACTTAAAAACTTAAATGCACACAAGGCTGGAGGACCAGACGACATAAAACCAACAATTCTAAAGGAACTTGCAAACGAAATGGCACCGATACTTACGATCATATTCAGGAAATCATTGGAAAGCGGAAAATTACCATCTGACTGGAAGAAGGCAAGAATCACTCCAGCGTTCAAAAAAGGCAAAAGATACTCACCATCGAACTACAGACCAATATCGCTAACGTGTGTTTGTTGTAAAATCATGGAACACATCATTACTAGTCACATTATGAATCATGCAGAGAGAAACAGCATTTTATACCCACTTCAACATGGATTTAGGAGCAAAAGATCGTGTGAAACACAGTTATTAGAGTGTATAGATGACCTGACTAAAAACCTTGAACAGGGGAGACAAACAGATCTACTCATCTTGGACTTTTCTAAAGCATTTGATAAAGTCTCACATAATCTACTATTACACAAACTTCATCACTATGGTATCAGAGGAAACACACATAGATGGATAGAAGCTTTCCTTTCTGACAGAAGCCAGGTTGTTGTAGTTAGCGGGGAGGAGTCTGATGTAGGGAGGGTTCTGTCCGGGGTGCCTCAGGGGTCGGTCCTCGGGCCGAGCCTCTTTCTCTTCTACATTAACGACCTGCCAGAAAATCTCAACTCTACAGTACGCTTATCTGCAGACGATACCATTGTATACCTTACCATTACTTCAGACTCAGATTGTAAAACACTTCAGAAGGATTTAACAAAACTTGCGATTTGGGAAGATCTTTGGAAAATGGAATTTCACCCCGACAAATGTTCCGTACTTACAGTTTCGAAAAAGAAGAATCCTATCATCTACAACTACACTCTACATAACCATGTATTAGCTCATGAGGAATATACCAAATACTTAGGATGTACCATTACTACAGATCTAAATTGGGGCAAACATATATCGAACATCACCATTAAAGCAAATCAGACCCTTGGATTCCTACAACGTAACCTCCATATATCATCTAGATCAGTTAAAGAAAGAGCATACATGTCCTTAGTTCGACCACAACTGGAATACTCATCAACAGTGTGGGACCCATATCAACAAGGCCACATAGATATGTTGGAGAAAGTGCAAAGAAGAGCAGCACGGTATGTCATGGGGAAATATAGAGATAGATCTAGCGTAGGAGAAATGATACAACATCTGGAATGGAAAAGTTTAAAAGCAAGGAGGAAAGAGGCTAGACTCTCCATGATGTACAAGATAGTTAACAACAAAGTAGCCATTGACCCCGATAAATACTTTAAGAAGCCATCTAGGAGATCCAGGCACATGCACCATCATGCCTATGCAGTTCCATCAGCAACCAAGGACAGTAGGAAATGGTCATACTTTCTCAACACCATCCGAGATTGGAACAGCCTACCTCCGGACATAGCTGCCTCAACGTCACTTGAGATATTCAAGTCTCAGGTGACTAAAACCATGTAAAAGCCTACCATCAGTACTGTTTTTATCCTGTTTTTTAAAATTTTAAACATGCGCACACTACTGGCAGAGTATTCATAAAGTTGAAGGTGGCCAGAGCAAGGAAGAAGAAGAAGAAGAAGGGGGGGATAAAACCTCCAAATCCATCTCTGAGGATCCACCAATGAAAAATATATTATTTGATTTGTCCCTTTTAATTTGATCTTGTTACCTAAATTTGACAAAGAGCGTTGCTTGTTCGTTCCACTTTTCTAAGCAAATGCGTGGGAGATAAAGTGAAAGTAAATTGTTTCCAGATTTTTCTCTACGATTAGGAAAATGTCCAAAAGTTCCGAAGGAATGACGTCATTTCCGAAGATTGCCGAATGTTGATCGGAAAGTATCGAGATGATTACAATCATCATGGCCGACGAGGATGAGAAACAATGATGAAAATATTTTAGCGATGATTTGCTCGATTTCTAGAGCTTTTTAAAGCATGAGTTCTCAGGAGCACGGACATGAATCTTCCAATGACCGAGATGTTGAATTTTTCAACAGATCAGGTGAAACTTTTGGGGTCTTTGATTGACTTTTTATCGAGTTCCAATTTTCACGGTTGATTGATGATGCTGGATATCTGACAGCATCAGATGCCGGAATTATTTTTTACGAAATAGTTTCTTTCCAGCCTTCATTATACTCAAATGGATCGTCTGGACTTGTAGATTTTGTCAAGGACCAATGTGAAATTGTAAATTTGGTCAATTTTTACTCAAATAGGAAAAATAATCAGTTGATTAGTTGCACGGATTGAAAAATTTAAAGAAGAGGGATCACACACATCTCTGTAATTTGCACATTTTTGCCATGCAGCAAAGTCGTTGCATTTCTACTCTGCTGCATTAAGAGTTGCATATGATCTTCGTAACAGCAGTATCACTAGTCAAGTATCACTGATCATGGATAATCAATATTTTTCATTGCTCAAACTATTCTAATTTTTCTCTTAAAAATTAAAAATCTTGATGAATAACAGACCCTTTTCCGATCTTGCTATATTCATTTAGCTCAAATTGTCTGAGTCCACATCTTTTGGCGTTGTATTTCATTGTGACATCACAGCTTAAAGATTCAGGGATGCAAATAAGCACTTGCCCACTCGCCAATGCGACGAAAAATTCAGTGTGGACTAGCAAGAATGTTTTTCTAATCGCCCACTTGGCAACCGTAAAATTCGGATCTCAGTTATTTTTTTGTTTCGTAGTTGCCGTATTAACTTGTGTTGTGCAACAAAAATTCATGGGTATTTCACAAATTTTCAATTTCGCTTTCTCACGGAAAATGAATAGACCTCCTTCTTCCCTTATTTAGACGCACCGTCATTCAAAATCACTATGCCTAAACTTCATTTAATGTTTCCAAAAGCGTGCTAAGTCACTGTCTAGAGACGCTATGTGTTTATAACTGTATTTACCGGTATCTGCATTTACTGATTTATTCAAAGGTACTTGTGCTTGAGACGACTGAAATCAAAACCCTACTTTAATATTCAAAATATAGAAACATCTAAAATCCAAAGTTAATTTAAAACGGAAAATTGCTCAATCTGATTTGATCAAAGATAAAGACTTATAGAGCGTTGACCTCAAACAACTGACTGTAATTATCGTTCAATGTCGTCAAATAAACTTTCCATGTAGACCATTTTTGGCGTTAATTTCGTACTTTGTACACATGTTCCTGTACCATGACCATGAATTGATACTGGGAAAGAGAAGGGGAGCCTTCGATTTAAAAATTTAAATTAAGATACAATGTTTTGCTGTAGGCTAATTGTTTTTTATGTGTGCGCCTAAATTTTTTGACTTGGGAGCCCACTTTGGCCCTGAAAATTTCAACAAATTTTCATCCCTGAAGATGCAATTCAAACTGTTAAAAATGAATAAAGAAGAGCACAAAAAGTATTCAATGTCCGTGAGGCTCACTTTGGAAACTGGATAAACACCATTTTGACTACTATATCAAGAAAGAATTTAAATGAAATGGATAATGGTATTCATGGTATTGGTATAAGTTACATGATAGTCAGTGCTTGCAATCAAACTTTATAAACAAAATATTTTTTAGATGGGCTGTTTTCCACGCTAATTTTTTCCGAAGACATTGTCCATAGGCTCAGTGGTAAACTCGACGTGTGGTGAACTGAAAAAAACAAAAACTGCCGTTCATTTTCCTGAATCGAACTGAGTAAAGGCTGAACCGTGACCCTAATGATTGCATAAACCCACAACCATATAACACATACATGTACCAATATTTATATCTAAGTGAGAACTAATCAATGATATAAAGTTTATTTAATTGTTTGCATGACAAGGTAATCAAAGTCGCATTTATCCAGTTTCCGAAGTGAGTTGTGCGGACAGTACCTCAGACACTTTGAATTTCATCAAGTGGTCTAATCAGTGGAAAATCTTTGAAGTTTTAGCATCTGAAAAGACCTTTACACATGACATACATGTACATGTACATTTTTATGCTGGTAGAACTTTAGTCTTCACTGTTTACAATAATGATTGATGTATTAATTTCAGGAGGTAAGCGGACAGATGGGTTGAAAGCAGCAGACATTGTCCCAATCCTGAGGGAGAGGATAGCTTACCTCTCAGGTCAGTTTCTGTACTTCGGCATCATATGTTCAAATCCAAAGTCATGAAACTTTCTATTTAGGCATTATATGGAGTATGTACAAAGGCATAAGTAATTTTTTCAGATATTTACATTTGCTTCAGGTGGATCCTTTCGCTTGTCACAATTGCATATTTTACATTAGCATACATGTACATCATGATAGTTTGTTTATAGTGAATTTAGTGTTCTTTCATTTTGAAAAGCCCTGATCTTTTAATCATGTTAATTATAGTTTTGTCAATTATCAATTATTTTAAGTTTAATGTATGTGTTACATATGAATGTGGTAAATTGTTTCTAATACATATATGTTTATTTCATCTGTAATTTTTACCCGAGTGTTGCGGCTTTTCAGGTGGGCGGGACAAAAGAGGGGGACCGATCCTTACTTTTCCCTCGTTGACACACCCAGAGAGATTAGACAATGAAGAGCTAAGGCGGCTCATGACTTACTTAGCTAGTGTTCCCAGGTAACTATGTTTTAATGAATTTTATAATATCTCATTAACAGTGATGAAAATCTTCTACCAATCAGTAGATTTCTTTCTTTAAACATAGAATTAAGATTAAAGAGACATTTTAAAGGTAGAGTAAAACCTAGGAAGTAACAAAAGCCTTAGATGCATGAGATAGGATGTCTCTTAAACCATAGGCTTGCTAGGACAGACATACCATGTTTACAGTTCAAATTAAATCTGTTTTTAAGAGTGCTTCAACAGTGTGGAGATTGACAGTTGAAGTCTTACAGACATTCTGTCTACAGTCATTTTAGATCCTATAGAACACAGCAATTTACTGTTGACCAAAATAAAAATATCCCCATAAATCTAATCTTCTATGCAGTTTATTGGATAAAACAATTTACTTTTTTTCAAAAATAGAATCATAGACAATGATTCAAAACATAGAAATTCTTATTAATCTTATAAATTTTATGTGACTTTTTTTATGCTGAAAATTGCTATAGACAAGTTGGTCGATGACTTTTTCCATTGCTATAGACCGATTCAATTTGCTGTAGAAATTGGCTATTGGGCCACCGTTAATTTCGCACACTGCTTCAAGGGAATGTCATACATGTACATGTACTGGTATCGTCATTATACAGGTTTGTTTGCATGGAAATTGTCACACAAGACACTCCTCCATTTTCATTACAATCTGTTTTCATATCTGCATCTGCATGAAGAAAAAGAAAGTGTTCCAACTTTTCTGAAAAAATTTTGAATCTACATGTATTTACAGCAGATCAGTGGCAATAAAATGAAATACATGTAACTTCATGCATATTATTTATTGCAGTATACTGTTCTATTATGCTTTAATTTCACACAATTTGAACATGTATTTTCAGTGATGAAGTGAGGGATAGAGGCTTTACTGTGATATTAGATATGCGAGGGTCGACCTGGCAAATCGTCAAACCTATACTTAAAGTATTACAGGTAAATAAACGAACATTTATGTAGGTTTCAATCAATATGTTGTAGTCTGTTCATAAATGGGAACAGTGTCAAAGTGTGGCAAACCAATAATTCTATAATCATTAAACTCATATACATGTATATATACTTTTAGATATTTTAATACAGTGTATCTAGATTTCTATCAATATATTTTAGTCTGATTGTAATATACATGTACGGTAGAATGGTGTCAAGGTATTTCTGAATTTACCAGTAGATTTTTGTTATTATGGTTACAGAAGATAATGCAGTACTGGCATTAAAATTTTGTTTACTGTCACGGGGATATATCGTGCTTCCCAGTTGTTTGAGGTACTATGGGTTATGTAAAGGGTTCTAACTCAGCGTCTATCAAAAAATCAACAAGTCATCGTGTCAGTCTTCAGAAATAAGCTAATCAATGTCAAAACCCCTTTTCTTTGGTATATTAAGATAGATTAATTCACATTTGATCTTCATACAAAATTTCAATTCATTACCTCCCCTACAAGCCGAGATATACCCCAAACCGTGTCTCTTATGAGCGCCACATTTCCTGGTCAGACAAAAAGGTGTCTGGTGATAATCAGACAGTAGCGACCAAATTTTGGCACCGCTCTACCATTTAATGATCTGAAGACTTCAAAGACATACAACTGCACTTTTTCACATCTTCACATGCTTGGTACCATCTCAAACATTTCTGGTATATACATGTAAAAACCTCTAATATAGCTACATATTTTGCACACGCATATTACAAGTATATATAACATCCACATGTTAAATTTCATCTCACTGATCTGAGGCTTGTCTTATTTCAAGTTTATCATTAAAAATGTTTTATTTGAAATGGTACAAAGCAAGTATTGGACTAATGTAATGTTATGTCTTTGAGATGATCGCATCACTAAATGGTCAAGGGGTGCCTCAATGCCTAATTTTCACCATACACCTTTTTGTCAGACCTAGAAATGCCGCTTTGTAAGAGATGCGGTAGCAGGTATATCTCGGCTTGTAAGGGAGGTACTGATTTCAAATTTTGTATGAAGATCCAGTATGAATGAATCTATCATAAAATATTAAAGAGAAAAGATTTTCACATTGATGGGCCTTTTTCTGAGGACTGAAAAGATATGTCAATTTTTTTACAGACGCCAAGTTAGAACCCTTTACATAACTCATAGTACATAACGTATCAGGGATACTCGATAGGTCCCTATGTTTACTGTATAGAGAAGTTATTCTTTGTCAAGTAATCTTAAGTGTAGGAAGCTTGGTCACAGTTGGTGTAAAAATAACATTTTTCATGCTAGTTTTATTTTACATTAGATATTGTCAAGAATGGAAAGTAATTCTGATTTACTAATGAAGCAACTACATATGTACTGGAAACTTTTCTTTTACCGTTATAGGACTGTTTTCCTGGCAATATATACATAGCTTACATAATCAAACCGGAAAAATTCTGGGAGAAGAAAAGAACTAGTCTGGGCAGTGCCAAGTATAATTTTGAGGTGAGAATTCTTTGAACTGCCTTAAAAGTTTTTTTTTTTTTAAATCAGAATCATGAGTGTCTAAATTCAATTGTAATCTCAAACATCTTATCCTCATACACACAAATAATGACCATTGCAAACTTCCAGTGATTTCAAGGTCAAAGTTCAAGGTAACTTCTAAAAAGTCTTGGACATCTGGGTTATTATGTACTTGCAGTATGCTTTATTAATGTTAGGTTGAAGATATGCCAGAAAAAATGCCAGTGTATTGTCTTATGTTGTACCTGCAGACCTACTTTTGCTATATGACGTCTTGAATCAGGGCTCTAAATCGGTCTGATTTTTGGCTGATATTGGGCCTCATTCCCTATGAAAAATACTATCTTTTTCCCCGATTGATTGACCAATTTTTCCCAATTTGACAATTCTCATGAAAAAGTAAAAAATAAAAAAAGAGTTGAAGATGCTAATTTTCAAAGAGTTGAAGATGCTAAATTTCAAGTGAAAAGGCATCCAATTCTGTTTAATATTATTTTTCCCAGTTTTGGGGAAAATGCCGCTATTTTACCCAATTTCAAAGACCTAGGCCCTACCTAGTAAATAGCTTGTCACACTATACCTATACCCATATATCTCACATGTCACAATGTGTGCAGCTTAAAATTGATGTGGAGACAGATCAAAGGTTTCATTTCAAAAAATCATGCATTGTTCATTACATGTACATGTTTCTTCTGAAATATACATGTACATATACACACTTTTCTTTGTTTGTAGACAACAATGATCTCAGTGGACAATCTATGTAAGATGATAGATTTACACCAACTCACCAGAGAGTTTGAGGGGACACTCGAGTATAATCACGAACAATGGATCCAACTCAGACTTGTGAGTTACATGTATTATTTTTAGAAAGTACATGAAGACATTTTGGTGAAATTTTTTATAACTACACGTATGATTTATTTTCATTCCCCAAAAATCTGCAATTTCAGATTATGAATTAAAAGAATTGCATTTACATGTATTTACTTGTAAATGTAAAGTAACCAGGATCTGAATGCAATTTTTAGGTAGAAAAATCTTTTAAATGAATACGCAAGATCGCAAATACAGCACCTGCAGCGTGTCCATTCTGATTTCTCATTTAGTCACCTACCTAAACCATTGTTCAAAAGTTTGGCAACTTTTTTCCTTTCCCAAGTAACTTAATGACGTCATAACAATGGAGAACAATTGAAGAGTGTGCGAAAACATTCGTATAGTCTTGGTTAGAAGTATTTGCGATCATCCGTATTGAAGAAGTATTCATGTATTTAATCGTCATTTAAGAAGAACAAACTTTCAAACTTTAAGTGTCGTTAAAAGAATTTAACCTATCCATCCACAAACAGATGCTGGAGGAGTTTATCTGCAAGGCTTTAGATTTACTTGACAAGTTAGACGATCTCGGGGAAATCCTCACAAATCCCGAATTACCGGAAGATCTCAACGGTGCTCAATACAAGCTGGAGGAACATAACCATCTCAAACGACGTGTACAGATGGCGCCGGTGGAGCATCTCGGCATGGAAGGGCACCGCATACTACAGGAAATTACTGGAGAGGGGCACCAATCAGGTAGGTAACACAACCGCCCTCTTCCTCCCTTAAAATTCAAATGTTGAAATACATGTTTATACATGTAGATTGTGAACATAGTGAAAGAGGGAATTTTTTTTAATGAAATTGAAAATTTTTTGTTTGGGTTCTAATTTGAGTGAAAATGTAGCTTAATTTATTTGGTACCCTTATAAGTTTTTACTTTCCATCCAATGACCAGTAGGCAAACTAAAGATTGAATACAGGATTATTGAATCGCGAATGTTGGGTTTATCACCTGCTTACTGTCTTAACATTTTGACGTCATAATCAAAGGCCTGTCAATCAATGCTCTTACTAGCCGTAAGCTTGTTACACCATGATCCATACGTCCCTCAACAGGTGTGATGTTGAACATTTGGGGATCACTTAATATTGTTCACAAGAATGTGAAAGTAAGCAGATTCTGTCTCATACCTCCATTTGGTAAAAGTAAAATTTTGTGAATTCAAATCTGTAAACAATAAAACATGTAGGAAGCTTATAACAGCTTACATATAGCACACTTTACACAGAATTTATTCTGATGATCATGATGATAGGCTAAAATTTCTGATTACAGGGAGAAAATTTGTGATATCGGGGAATGCCGATTTTCAGAGCTCCATACCTCAGATTTCTCAGTTACTGGACAGAATGCATGGTACCAAGCAGCATCTAAATCAACTATGGCAGGTCAAACGTCTCAGGCTCGAACAATGCCTACAGCAGAGGATCTTTGAGGAAGATGTAGAAAAAGTAAGATTTTTTGTTTTTTGCAGAAAAGATTGAATTCCAATCTCTGATTGATCAGGAAAAAAATTAACAAAACTCCTTTGAATTTTAAATTGCCTAATGTATAATTCAGTGACTGCAAATGTCTGTCAGACTTGTCAGCATACACAGTGATGATGTTGTTGATGGTATCGTTTCCTGCTTTTTGAACAAATTTTTGATTGGTCCCCTTTGTCTTAGACTAGCGCTTTGTATATTCTATGTCTTCATAAAAGCTTACTGGTCAGACAGAAATAATTTTGGTCATATGAAAAGTTACTCCTTATATGGTCAAATGTCCTATGAAGTTTTATACAGGTAAGGTTTTGTCAAGACTGATAAAATGATTATATTTTGTAGATATGTAAAATAGATACTGCAGACAAAGACTGAATATTAAAAATTGCTATCTCATTGTTTTACAGATGTTTGATTGGATAGGACATAACCGTGATTTATTTCTAGTCAATTATACGGAGATTGGAAACTCTCACCAGATGGCAGTAGAGTTAGAGTCTGAGCATGCTCAGTTCGCCAATAGTGCTGTGGTACGTACTTTGCCCACTAAAACAATGGGAAACCGCCTTATAATGGCATTGTATAGTCCTTTTACCAAAAGAACCAAAGTATTTGGTACATGTAAGTGGTAGCAAAATTTGAGAGGGAAGGTCTAATTTGAAAATATTGCCTGTAGATTTTTTCTTTGAACAGCCGATCTTCACATTAATGCAGTAGACTTGAATTTTAGATACTCCAAGATTCGACATCACAATATTTGACGTTATTTCATACTGTGAAGTTGAAACAGATTTGTGACGTCATAATGAAAAATAAGGTCAAAAGTTGTGATGTCGGGTCTTGGAGTGAATAAAATACAAGTCTAGCGGTAATGTGAAAATGGTCTTTTAACCTTTATAGAAACAAAGTTAAAAAGAAGAGTATATTTAAAATGTTTTACATGTATATTTCATCTTTATGACACTAATTACTGAGCATTATCATTAGTGCTGTTACCATATTTTCAGAATGTTTATGTAAATATAACAAGAATCATTGCAATGGCTCAGCGACTGTGTGATGCTGGACATTACGCGTCCAATACGATAAGGATGCAGGCAGGACAGCTTGAGAGAGAATGGAAAAGTCTGGCTGCAGCAGTTGAGGATCGTAGTGTCGTGCTAGAAATGTCTGTCAACTTCTACAAAAAGGCTGAACAGGTATGATGTATCAGTAATTGTTAAGGTTTATATACATGTACATGTAGAGTACAAAAAGAGTTATCTCCACATCTTGGAGGTATAGATTAATAGGTTCTATCACGATCCTCTTTTCCCAAGAGGAGCATAGCGGAACGAGGGAAAAGATGAAATATTTCCGTCACGAGTGTAAATTGTTATGTCTCATTCAGTAGAAAGTGAAAGAATCTATTTCTTCTTCCATGAAACATAAGAAAAGAAGGGAATTCAAACGACATGCCATCATTTCTGACGACGTTACTGTGACGTCACAATAAGTTTCTCTTTTATCATTGGTAAATTGGAGCCTTTGAGACAATTTATGTGTCTCACATAGGCTGTCTCATAGGATTCAAGCAAAACTGAAGAAGAATGGATTTCTCTGGCTTTTTGGCCGGATTACAAAGCAATTCCGCCTATAGATTGACGATGTCCGTCCGTCCGTCTGTCCGTCCATCTGCCATCATCATTATGGTTAAAGTTTCTGGTTAAGGCAAAATCTAAGGAACTATATGCAGTAGAAACTTTATATTATACATGAAGCTTGCCCATGACAAGACCTTTCAATTTATGCCATAACATTTGACCTAGTGACCTTGACCTTGGACTTTGACCTAGTTAAAGATTTTGGTTAAAGTTTCTGGTTGAGGCAAAATCTAAGAAACTATATGCAGTAGAAACTTTATATTATACATGAAGCTTGCCCATGACAAGACCTTTCAATTTATGCCATAATATTTGACCTAGTGACCTTGACCTTGGACTTTGACCTAGTTAAAGATTTTGGTTAAAGTTTCTTGTTGAGGCAAAATCTAAGTTACTATATGCAGTAGAAACTTTATAAATTATATTATACAAGAAACTTGCCCATGACAAGACCTTTCAATTTATGCCGTAACATTTGACCTAGTGACCTTGACCTTGGACTTTGACATACTCAAAGATTTTGGTTAAAGTTCCTGGTTTAAGCAAAATCTGTGGAACTGTATTCAGTAGAAACTTTATGTTATACATGAAGCTTGCCCATGACAAGACCTTTCAATTTATGCGGTAACATTTGACCTAGTGGCCTTGACCTTGGACTTTGACCTAGTTAAGGATTTTGGTTAAAGTTCCTGGTTTAAGCAAAATCTATGGAACTGTGTGCAGTAGAAACTTTATTTTATACATGTAGGTTGCCTCTGACAAAACCTTTCAATTTCTGCTGTATTATTTGACTTATTGACCTTGACTCAGTTAGTGACAAAAACTTACTTTGCAATCCGGCCATACCGTCTTTAGCAGTGTTTTATTCTTATACACTACAGTAGTCAAGATTCTTAAATTTGTGCTGAATTTGGTTATGATTTCAATTTTTTTGCACAAATCTGTTACGTGTGTATTCACATCATTGGAAACCCACAGCCTATTGCCTTATGATTATAGGCCGTGGGCACAATTGTAATGAAATTCTCCTTTTAATGCGTCATACAGTTATATATAGTAACCAATGAAATAGTCGGTTTGAATAGTATCAGCTCTTTTGTGTTGGAGGGATTTTGTAGCCCTCGTTCTGATTGGCGTAAATTCCCTGCTAGAATCTTTTCGAAATACGAGGGTTTCTCTATAGTCTGTCCCATGGTATCTTACGTAGTAGATGCTGGGGTTTCCGACGATGGTGTATTCAATGTCCTCAGGATAGTGATAAAATGTTTGTTTGAAAGAAAATTTATTAAGAAAATCTTTAAAATTTAGAAATAATATCTCTTTCACTTCAGTACTTGGCCCAAGTTGTTGGATGGAGACAGGCTTGTAGGGAAATATGACATTCACATATGTTTACGTTCTTACATATGAGATTTTTTTCTTGCAGTACTTGGCCCAGGTTGTTGGATGGAGACAGGCTTGCGAGGATTCTCACATTCCCTCGGAAATCGAGAATCTAGAGGGCGCTTTACAGCAGCATCAAAGTCTCATTGAAGCCATCACACATGCTTATGCTGAGGTAAGTATGGAGGCCCATTGATACCATATGAAAGTTGATATTATTTCTGATGAAAAATGTTGTAGGGTAAAAAACTCTGTCTTACAAGGGTATAAAATAGGACTCTTGTTAAAGATGCCACAATAAGTAACAAATTAGATGAACAATTTACATGTACATTTGTAATTGAATATGATACAAGTTAATGAGGCAATCATTTATGCTTGTGTCGGGTAAGTATGGAAACCCAATGTTGCCAAGTGAAAGGGCTACATGTTTATGTACATGATGAAAGAATCAGTCATAGATATAAAAGATGGCACTCTGCATAGTTAATGGACTTTCATTTATACACACAAATAAAAACACAAATACTCAAGTACCCAAATTTATGGTCCCTGGCCTCTTTCAGGTACAAAAAACTATATACATGTATGTTGACTAAGAAAATCCATCCTTTGCATAATGAGTGATCATCACACACAAATTCTGATGTCTGATTCTTTTTTGGTAATTGCTTTTCATTTTGGCTTGAAAATTTATTGGTAATTGCTTTTCATTTTAGCTTGAAAATTCCTTATCATTTAGTTTGCAAACTCTTAAACAGGCAAACTATATTATTTACAGGTGTGTAGTGATGGGAAGACGCTACTTGATACTCTACAGACACCGGTGACATCTAGTAGCGTTAACAGTATTACAGCCAAGGCAGACTACTCTGAAGCATCAGGACATGTACTGGATGTCGTACATGATGTAAGTTACACTACACTCTGTACAGATAAGACATACTTTTAAAAATCATATCTTTGATTTCTTTTAAATTTTAATTAATTAAAAAAAAATTGATTAATTTAAAAAAAAAAGAAGGAAGAAATTTCGGAAAAGCTTCTTTTGTACTTTTATAAACAACTCTGGTTTTACGAAATTGACCCTTCAGATTTTACTCAAATTTTGAGAAATTTCATGACATCACAATACATTTTAGATGTTTGACTGAGGTTCAAGGCTTCTTACTCCAAAGCTAAACAAATTGTGACATCACGAAATTGATGTTTTTGTTTCCCTCAATCGGAAAGGTAAATTCTCCATGGTATTTTAAAATACATAGAACATTTGTATTTCAGGTCCTAGCTCATCAGCGGCATCTTGAACAGATGTGGCAGTCCAAAAAGGTCAAACTGTCTCAGAGGCTCGGCCTGCGTCTATTCCAACAGGACGTTAAACAGGTGTTAGACTGGCTGGATAACCATGGCGATATATTCTTACGGAAAAATACATCAATCGGGAGGAGTTTACAAAGAAGCAAGGCTCTACAGAAAAGTCATGAACATTTTGAAACAGTTGCCAAGGTAACTTAAAGTAAAATAGAATTCAGGTAAAAAGAACTGGCTAAATAGGCAATTAGGATTATTTTATGAATGAAAGCTAGGAACTAATCCAGGTTGTAGTGCTTGTATTCGCTATTTTCGAAAACCAGAGTTACTTCCCATTTCTGACGTAGACTGATTGTGACGTTATTAAATTCTATGGAAACAGTCCTTAAAGTCTGGGAAATGACAGTGTAAAATCGACATTACTATACCATTTTCATGACGTAACAATGGTTTTATGTCAGATACCGTCTATAAGGGGAAATAACTCTGTATTCTGCAAAGACTCAATAAGATAAGATATACGTTTTTGTTTATTTTTTACTTGCGTGTAATTTTTAGGAAACTTTGATATTCAGTATGGTCATAATGTCACTAAAAAGAACACTTACCATTTTACAATTACTTTGATTAATGTATTTCATGATACTCAGTAATCATGGTAATGTTTAGAAATTAGTCATAAAGATATTCTCTTCCTATTTTTAGAACACTATTACCAATGCCGATAAGTTATTGGCTGCAGCAGACGAGCTAGCGCAGACAGGAGAGTGTGATCCGAACGAAATTTACCGAGAGGCCCAAGAGCTGCAGAGCAGAATGAGTAACTTCCTTACATCGTTAAATCGGAGAAAGGACACGCTGGAAATGGCTGTATTCTTCTATACACATGTACATGAGGTGAGTTTCTTACAATACACATGGATCAGAATGTTTTCTAAGATGTTATCAAAAACAAAACAAAAACACCCCAGATCAAAGGGAAAAGGTGGCTGAAATTGATTGATGGAAAGAAGGATGGATTGAAGAATGGAGTTAATTGTAATGTAATTTTTGGCCGGATTGCAAAGCAATTCCAGTCTATAGATTGACGATGTCTGTCCGTCCGTCTGTCCGTCTGACGTCAACTTTTTGATTAAAGTTTCTGGTTGAGGCAAAATCTAAGGAAATATATGCAGTAGAAACTTTATATTATACATGAAGCAACCCATCACAAGACTTTTCAATTTATGCAGTAACATTTGACCTAGTGACCTTGACCTTGGACTTTGACCTAGTTAAAGATTTTGGTTAAAGTTTCTGGTTGAAGCAAAATCTATGGAACTGTATGCAGTAGAAACCCTATACATTTAGGTTGCCCATGACGAGACCTTTCAATTTATGCCGTAACATTTGACTTAGTGACCTAAGGAACTGTATGCAGTAGAAACTTTATATTTTACATGTAGGTTGCCTCTGACAAGACCTCTCAATGTAAGCTGTAATATTTGACCTAGTGACCTTGACCCAGTTGGTGACAAAAACTTACTTTGCAATTCGGCCATACCGTCTTTAGCAGTGTTTTATTCCCTTTATATCTAAATTGAAATACATGTAGAGGCAGGAAAAGAGACTATATAATCCTAGATTCTGAGATCTATAATAACTTTTAATTTGGCCATAACTTTTTAAAAAATGGTAAGTGTTATGGTTTTTATGTTTCACATGTATTTATTGTGGAAAGACCTTACTAATGCCATTTTTTTTAACAATGTACCTTCCGTTTGAAAAACTTTAACCTTGGATGTAAATTTTTTCTCAACCTTGCAGTTAACAACATGGCTAGAGGAGTTACAACAAGAACTACAGAGCTCAGAGATTGCCGACACGGTAGAGGGGGCAGAACAATTACTGGAACAGTTCAATCAACAGCGGCAGGCAACCAATGAGGCATGCATAAACACCGTTAGTGAGGGGGAAAACATACTGGAGGAACTCAGGTAGTTATCTCCCACCATTTCTATTTAGAAACAAGATTTATCTTAATCACCACATCTATAAAGATATGAAACATACGTAATAACGTATATAGGGCTGTAAAGTTCAGTTATTTCATCTCTACAAGAAAACAACGAGGTCACTCAAAATAAAAAGCAAAATAAGAATTCAGTTTTTGTGAAAAAATGTTTAATGCATAGAACAAAAAGCGTACCTACATGTACGTTTGACATTTGTTTAGACATGTTAAAAATAGTTGAGGATATAAATAGTACTGGTTTAAAATTTGTCAGACAGATCTAGCGGTCCGATGTTTTTTGCATGCTTTAAGATTTTTGACTGATTTAAGTACTGAATCCAGGGCGTTCGATTCACTAGGCCAACAATTTACCAACAAAGCTAACCAGGCGTAATACATGTTCTGTAACACTTACATGTAGCATAGTAGTAAGAAAAAGTTGTGTGTTTTGTGATCACAGAGCATGTGTCAACTCTGATGCATTTATAAACAGAGATGTTGAAACTAACCGGTCCGACCGGCAAAACCGGTTAAAATTTGAAATGACAGGTTGGTAACACTAGCTCACCGGTCCGAATGACCGGTAAAAATTAAGAGGAAACGTTTTCTTTTTTTTTTCATATCTAGCCACTGCATAATATTTTAGGAAGTCATATTGTCCATTTAAATATCACAGTTTACGACTTTATCACTATAGGATAAATATTAATGACATTGTCATGGAAGTCATTTACTCATACATGTGACGTTGTCAGATTTAATTAAAAATCTCTTTTCTTCGATGTATTTAAAAAGAAATCGACCAAATGTCAAGTATTGTCCGATTGATTCTCGACAACAGATCTTCCGAACGTCGTCTTGAATTGAAGACGTTTAACATTGTTATATCAAAATACACAGACTTAAATTACGCATATTTGCAGTAATGAGAGCTGCCAATTGTAGTAATGTGCAAACTTTTCTGAATTATTAAAGTTTGAAAACGGAAAGTCTGACTCGTTAAACATGCAATTACTAAACTGACCATGCACATGCTCATTTTTTTTCAAAGGATGGGATGGGATGGGATGTTCCTGTCTGTTATTTTAGGAAAATTCGCAAATATAAATCGAAACAACAATTAAACTCTTCTGACAAAATACGTAAGAATAGTTGCCATAACTAAAATTCGTGGATCGTCGATAAAATTTTAGTCTTGAACCGTGGGTTCCCTCTCTCACAGAAAATGGATTGATTTCCCTATCAATGCTACTTTCTAGATATTTTTATTTCTTATGAAAATCTCCATTAGTACTATACACTATTGGCATATTGTTATAATAAATACAAAAATCCAAAGAGACACTGCGCATTTACGCAAGGGTTGATCGCACGGCGCAACATGTAAGTCCTGCATTTAATTTCGGTGACATTGGTACATTTATCGATTTGTTGAAGGGTGCCGAAATAAAAAAAACCAATTCATTCATTCTTGTTCTTCTCGAGAACTGTAACTTCGTAAAAAGTCTCCCTCTCATTTTGGTGTTAATTCAATACGCATGTAGATATACATGTACGCGATGGCCTCATGAATTGACATACATGTAAGATATAAAACATGCAAGTTTAATAAAAGAAATTGAAAATTGAATAAAAGAATTTAGATATTTTTTCTTTTTTTTTGGATAAAGAAAAGGTCCTGAATGGTAACAAACGGACAGTACAGTTACACAGGCAGACAGACAGCAAAATATTTAAACATGACTGTTTAATTTGACACAGGATATTTAATTGATAATTCAATCATATTTGGATTACCATCATTTCCATAGTGTAATGTATTTCATAATATACATTATATACTGCAGAAATTAACTTTTTATTTAAAAAAAAAGTCGGACCAGTTAAAATTCTTTCGGACCGGTTGATTTAGGACTAGTACCGGTCCGAATGACCGGTTCATTAGAAAATATTTCAACAACTCTGTATAAAGCTGAAATAGTCCACTAGATATACATGTGTCTCTAGCCGTCATAGCTGTATATATTATGTGTACGCCCAGAAAAAACGAAATACCGCTTAACCAACTGTTCTACGTGTGAAAGTAAAAATTGTTTCTGAGCCGTATCGAACCTCAAAATATGGATTCGCTGTGATATGCACCGTAAAAAAGGGTTTTACCATAGTGCATGGTGCACCTCAGTGAATCATTACACCCTTAGTACCATGTCATAAGTGGAGATCTTCTTTTAGCAATCTAGAGAGTGTGTTTTCTTGACAGAATTTGTGAAAACTTGGTGCTGTCTTTCTTTGCCTTTGATCTGCAGAGGGATTTTCCTCGCCTCAAGGCTCAAGGAAGATAACCCTGTAAGCCTACATTAAAATGGAAGAAATATGGCCATTACAATTGACATAAGCAGGGTTTTCAATAAGATCTGTCTGAGGTGACGATTTAGAAGTTTGAGGCAGATCTTTTGAGCATTTTATATAAACTAATAAACAATCAGAGGAAATTCAAACTGGCAAATTTTATCATCTGAGTCGTTGATATTTAGCCGGTTGCCGCCCCCTGCAAATGTATAAATTGAAAGCCTGCTGGATCTATGCTTGAATAGTTGAAACGAAAAGATATTTTTAAAATATCTAGAATTTAGAGACACCTTGTTTCACTCTGGTGTACCATCAGTGAATGGGAAGGACATTTTGTTTTAAGGGCCATATTCCATGATTTTTTTTACAAGTTTGATGGTTCATTTTCATACGCCCATCTTGAGATGGGTCATATCATTTTAAGGAAGTACGCAGACTTCTATTAGCCGTCTTTCAAATGAACGGGATTATGACCCACGGCCCCTATACTTTCCAATCACTGTACCAAAGCTGTATAAATGTCCAAATTCAGCATGTTGTTTCTACAACTTATTTCTACAATATTGTACTGAAAATGTCAAATGTTACGATCCTTAATCCTATAAGTTATAATAATGAAATTTTGGCTTTGCAAAAATGAGGCTTGTCCAAAAACATAAGATTTTGAAAAATAGACTTTTGGACAGGAGAGTTTCGTATTTCAAGAACTTTTCTTTCAATCAAAGTAAAAAAAAATAACAATGCCCCTAAAATTTCATTTTTGGATGTTCATAATCACCTTTAGGAAATGTTTTGTCACTCTTAAAAGGAACCAAAGAACACTGTCTTTCGCAAGGAAGATTGCATGAGGCAAAATTTTGAAATCACTAGTACAATAGTACAATATTTTAAAGATGTTGAAGCTCTTTGGTTTGAGAAGGTAAATTTCTCAACAGTAGGTTATTTTGTACCTTAATGTTTATTCCCCAGGGGGAGGTAATTGTAACTTCCTTAGCTGTGCCGTTTCTCAGCAGAGTGCACATTTCATATTGAAATGATTTTCCCGTTGTTAATTGAAAACAGCCTCATGTAAGAATTTGATCAGTATTGCGTTTGAGTTATGTAATTAAGCTGACGTTTAATTGGAATGTTTTCTCGGCAAATTACAAAATGAGTGCAGTTGCTGTCTGTTTACTTTCAGAGATGACTTAAAAAATGAAATGCAAGGCAATATGTTATTGATAAACGGCCAAGTAGTGCAAGCTGATTTTTTTGGCCCTAGAATCAACATGATCAAAGATAGTTGTCTGTCTGTCTGTCTGTCTGCTCCAAAAGACATACTAGCATAACTTTTGATATGTAACATGTTTAAATGATATTTATGTAACTTTGATATTTAAATGATACTTTACTTACAAAAAAAAGTAGTAACTTTAAAAATTTGGACTTTTATACTTCACATTATTATTCTATGTGAAAAGACATGTCCATTGATACCAAAGTTTTTGTCCTCTTAACCTTGACGTAGAATTTTGACCTACTTTTAAAAAAAATGCTCCAATACTTTTCATATATTCAAATTTGTAAAAGTATTGGAGCATTTTTTTTTGTATACTTCATATTGTACATTTGTATTTCTTTTCACAAGACCTTTTAAATTGTACTAAATTTCTTTTTACTTCTACCCAGTCCCTTGACTTTGACCTACATTTTGAAGCTTTTAGAAATGTTGACCTCTTGACCTTGGCAGTGAACTTTACCATTGTGGTAAAAATAATTTTGTATCGACTTTATGCTGTATGGGTACATTAATCATTAACCCCCCCTCCCCCTCCCCCTCAGTCTGTCTGTCCATCCGATTAAGAAGTTTTGAAAGCAGATTTCTTTTATACTCTGAATGGAAGGACTTTCATATTACATACACTCATTCATCATAAAGAGTATTGCTTTTTGGTTCCATGTCTTTTGGCCCTGTGACCTATTGACCTTGACCCAATAATATATTTTAAAGAAGTTTTGAAAGCAGATTTCTATTATACTATTAATGGTAGGCCTTTCATATTTCATACACACATTCACCATAAAGAATACTATATTTTGGTACCATGACTTTTGACCTTGTGACCTTGACCTTCACCCTATACAAAATTTTACCTAAGAAGTTTTGAAAGCAGATTTCTTTTATACTCTGAATGGAAGGACTTTCAAATTACATACACTCATTCATCATAAAGAGTACTGCATTTTGGTTCCATGTCTTTTGGCCCTGTGACCTATTGACCTTGACCCAATAATATATTTTAAAGAAGTTTTGAAAGCAGATTTCTATTTAAGAAATAAAAAATGACAAGCCGGGCTCTATTGTCTCATAATGCCCGAGCGTCCTCAGCCAATCAGATGTGATTGGCTGAGGACGCGAGGGCATTATGAGACAATAGAGCCCGGCTTGTCATTTTTTATTTCTATTCTAATGATGACCAAACTAAGACCTTTTGATTCTTGGTAAAAACCAGTTTCTGCCGGTTTATCTGCTTTCAGAAAATGGGTAGGCGTAGCTTATCGCTATAGGGCCTATATTGGAGAATAGAGCCCTGCTGGCGTCTGTTGTCTTAATAGGGAAAAAGAATCAAGTCATATTAGAATATACTATTAATGGTAGGCCTTTCATATTTCATACACACATTCACCATAAAGAATACTACATTTTGGTACCATGACTTTTGACCTTGTGACCTTCACCTTCACCCTATATAAAATTTTACCTTAAAAAGTTTTGAAAGCAGATCTCTTTTATACTTTTAATGGTAGGCCTTTCATACACACATTTACAACAAAGAGTACTACAGGTTAGTTTCATGACTTTTGACCTTGACATTGGGCTTATGTTTAAATTAGGTTAAGAAATTTTGAAAGCAGATTTCTCTCAGCCTATACTAGTGAATGGTAGGCCTTTCATATTTGATACAAACATTCACCTCAAAGAGCACTACTGTTTGGTATCATGACTTTTGACCTTGTGACCTTGACCTTGACTTTGGGATTTACCGGTAGTTGCAATTCAAAATAAGAAGATTTGAAAACAGATTTCTTTCATACTATCAATGGTAGGCCTTTCATATTTCATGCACACAATCGCCATAAAGAACGCTTTATTTTTTGTATTGTGACATTGGACCTTGTGACCTTGACCTTAACTTTGGGCCTATGTAAGAAGTAATGAACTTAATAACCAGAATAATAGTATTTTGGTGATGAAGTTCTGAAAGCAGTATACTGAGTACTAAATTTTCATAACAAAGCACATTTAATCCTGAATAAGAGTTTCAATTTGAACAATTAAATGGTCCTGTTTATAAAAAACATGCCCGGGGGGGGGGGGGGGGTATAATTCGTCCACTTTAGGGCAGTTCTAGTTGAATACTTGTTTCATAGGTAAGTTAGACCACCGCAAAACATAAATGAACATCCTATAGTCAGAGATATTCAAAATACTATCCCAGACGGTCCCTAGAAAAAATCTTTCAGCTCTGAAAAGGTATATAGGGATTGCAAAGGTCAAGAACTCGACTGTAATAGAACGCTTTTTTAGAAAAAAAAAATGAATGAATTTTTGATTGAAAATGCTTTGTGATATCTTTTTACTATTTGGACTGTTGAAAAGGGGAACACATTTTAGTATAGACCCACCACTATAACTTGATTGATATGCAATATACTTTGAAGCTTGCAGGATTTGTCAGGTCATCAAATGAGGGTCAATGTCACCACCAAGGTCACATGTTCAGGGTCAAACGTGAGACAAATGTATTCTTAAACCGTCTTGATTGGTGTTCAAAACAATCCTAAACGAGATTTCAACTTCCAATACTCCATCCATTGTGAGCATGACGTGGACAGCCGACGCGAAATCCCGATTTTTGTGATAGATAAATGTTTTACATATTGAGTAATTGGACGCCAAACCGTCCTTTTCCACGCGAATAGCATAGATAAGAAAAGGTCGTCTGCCATCAGACGTAACAAAAACAAGCATGTGAGCCGGTGATACGGATCAATACGTTTAGCCTGGGAGTCTGAATGGAGAAATGAATCAATATGTTGTCTTTATGTTAATTGATTGCTCGGAAATGGGAAATCAGAAATGTTGTTATTGGTCAAGTAGAACGTCCCATTGGCGGATCCTAGGGTGTTTTGGTACATTTTCTTCAGATATGAAAAGGCGTCCCGGTAGGAAGAGCGGGAGGGAGGGGGGGGGGGGGCGGCCTTTACACGTCCATACTAAAATGAAAAAAAAAAACAAAAACAAAACAACAACTAGTATATCGCTTCGATCTACTACACTAATCCCCCTCCCCTCATAGAAAAAAATTAGAGGGACGACGCTATACGAAGAAGTCACAGGAGTGAAAAGAGAGAGTATGAAGGTGTTTGAAATCACAGAATCGCTGCAAATATCAGTAAAGGATGTCAAAGGTTCTAAGTAATAGAAAGTAGGTGAACTCGGTAGACAATTACCAAAATTATGTTAACTTGTGTGGAATCAAAGTATTATGATTAGCCTTAGTCATGGTATTATAAATCCAAATAATCCGATACTGATAGCGATGTAGTGCTATAAACCGCCATGTTAAAATCGATATGTAATTATTGCTGTTAGACACGCCTCCTTTTGACATGGCATGTGCACATGTTGCAATATAAAAAGATGCTTGGAATGTCTCGTGCATGTGGTTGAAGAAGATACTGACTGATTTGTTAGAAAACGAGTGTTCGAATTTACAAGTGAGTTAAGTACGGAGTGTTCGTTCATCGCTAATCGCGTAAAGGTGCAGAGTAAAAGTGATTTATGACTTTTTGTCGATGTTTTGACCGTAGTAAGTGCAGTCGTATTTTAGTGCACGCGGTGGCAAGTTGCTATAGTGTACGTTGTGCGAGTTTCTCTTCACAATCAGCTCTTTACCGAATGATACTAAATCTGCGGGAGTTTTATTTTTCTTCAAACATGCGCGGGAGATCGAGTGTTGGCATAACGATGAAATATGCCTGAAAGAACGCCAGAATGGTAAACACAAAACCGACGAAAAACATGGAATTTCTATTACACGTGCTTATTGATTAAGCTTAAGGTAGTTCATTGTACCTGTTCTAATGGGACTATTATGCTATGTGTGGGGGGAAATCCGATGAGAGATTCACACGTTTGATGCTGGTCAGTATATGAATAGGTGAAAACATCTACCTTCAGTATGTTTGGAGAGTTTGTAAGGGGTAGGGAACCTTATTAATTTCAATCTGATTTAAAAATTTAATTTTCTTTTCATAAAATTCCTTTGTTCATGGTCTGACTCCCCCTTTCCTCCTCCGGGCATGCTTAAACCTTCTGTCTAATATTTGGATATTTGGAATTTTTCTCCGTCCGTCCCTTTATACATACCATTTTGTTTATTTAGGGTCAATTTTGTGATTTTATCCAATTTCATTTGTTTCTTGGGTTATCTCTTCGTCAAGCATCTAACACTGGTCTGTCATACTGATTTCGGGAACACATCTTTGAAGATTTATTAGATGTAACTCTTTTGGATTGGCAGTCAAGGGCGGGGCCCCGCCCGGACATAGTATAATAGGCACCATCGGGTATCCCTAGTTACATTTTACAAACTGATGATGTTCTAACATATATTGATAACTTCAGATGAGTACTAAAACTGGACAATTTCTTAGCTATAAAAAATAATCTTAATTTCACACAGACAAGGCTGACTGTCATTTCCTTTGACCATAGTGACCCCAGAAAAAAAAAAGATAGATAGGCGTCAACATTTGGAAAGCTAAGAACACATTTTACAGCCTTTTATCATATCATTACGTTTGGTTCACACCCAAAACGCTCGTGCTCTGTTTTATGTAGTCCATAATGCTACATATATATATCTGACACATTCCCCTTTATCTTGGATTTCTCTTTTCATTGCTCTTTTATGACCGAGATAAAAACTGAAATTTGACAGACCGACAGACAAATGTACAGACATCTCGCTACAACATTATGGAAAGTTGAAAACAAATTTCCAAGCCCGAATCTTGAGAGGGGAGGCTAGAGGTTCCCATTGGAAGTTGTAAAAAATTATGATTTTTTTTTATTTTACCTATATCTGTTACGTATTTTTTTTTTCAAAACCATAGCATAGGCTGAAACACCCCCCCCCCCCCATCCCATTGGAATTTTTTCCATATCCGCCTGTGATTTGAAAACATTTTTAGTATTTCATGTGGAAATCATAATTCACATATTATTTCGGACGGACAGGTGTTAATCTTCTATCAACGTTGACCCGAGTGACGATAGTCAGTTCTATAATTACTGCTGCATTCTGTGAATCACTCCTACCGATTCAATATTAAGGAAGTGAAGTGGCGCATTTTGATTTTGTTCATACATACATATAGATCATATTAAAGTCGGTCGGTATTATTGTTACAACATTACTCCTCCGTATTTGATCCTTGAAGCCTTTTACCTTTAAAGATTAAGGTCACATCCCGAACTGAGAGGATCAAGGACCCTCCCCGACACACCCCTTCTCTATTTCCCCACCCTTACTTGCTTCAGCATTTTGAGCCAGTATAAGTACACCAGGTATACATGTACTTTTTGATTGATGCCATATTAACAGATAGACCGTTTCTGAAGGACCCCTCCCCTGCCCCTCCTTCCCCGTTTCTGAAGGACCCCTCCCTGTCCCTCCTTCCCCTTTTATCTCCTTCATCTGAAATATATTGTAATTATGAAAAGTGCTTCATTCCTCTATTAACGTAGCTCGCGGGGAAGCTTTCATCACAATCAAATGTGTAGGCAGGTTTCACCCTCGAATTTTTTTATGTGCACATCTACGCTATGACGTCATAAACCTTACTTGATCGTAACGTCACGTTACGTTGCGCGACATATATCGTTAGGGCGCAAATAATGGCTTTTAGCGAGCCGAAATTTTTAAACATAAACTTTACATTGTGTCTAAAGGAGCTGATAAGATAAGGCGTAAAATCTGCCCTGAAAAAGTGGAATTTTCAAAATGGGAACTTCAAAAAAAATCTTCCACAAAATTGATGCCAGTTCTTGGTTTCATCATTATCAGCAGTTGCATAAGATTTATCATGCATAGTTTTCCTAAATTTTGGGGCAAAATATGTCTTTTTTCTATAGAAACCAATGGAAAATGGAAAAGTTTTTTGAAACATTGTTCCCCCCTCAGCTACAGAACGCCACTTTTACAGAAGGTGTATATCACTAATACACATCTTTTGACAAAGTGGGGTTCTGTAGCTAAGGGGGGAACGATGCCCCAGAGACAAAAAACTGAAAAAGGGAGGGTGGGGGGCTTTTTATAAATCTGTGTTTTAGGCCATAATATAAGCAAAATTTAATTTTTTTCCCTCTTAAAGTCATTCATTTATTTATTCTAAACTTGTTCACATGAACCGCACAAGATTTTTGAATGAAATAAACAGGAATGTGCAGTTTATTTCTACACAATGTGTATTTCGTGGTAAAATGCCTACTTTGTAGTCAATGAATACAAAATACAACCATATTTCAGATTCAAGATTTTAAAATTTATGGAAAAAATTGAGACCAGTATTTTGAATTTAATTTCTAGTATCTTGTTTAGACTATAACTATGTTTTAAGTTTATAGTTATCCATATTAGCCAGATTGTTCTTCATTTTCAACGTTTTTTTGATCGATATTAGCTTCTTTTCAACATGGCTACCCCCTACTCTTTAGACTGTAATTTAAGTATCTAGAAATAAGCTTACCAAAATAAAAGTTGTATGAGGAGTCTTCAAATACATTACATTTTAGTAATTATCAAGTTTTTCTTGCGTACAGATCATTGTGTAGAAGAAATACTTGATGAGATTCAGGGCTAAATACAGCCCTTATCTTATCAGCTCCTTCAGTCAATGTATTTAGACACGCTTGCAATGAGAACCGGAAACTTTGAGGGTGTTTGGTTTTATTTTGACTATTTCTAGGGAATGATATATGAATGCAATTTTTTCTTCAAATATTACGTTGGAAATTAATGTTCTTTCATCCATCCTCCTCCATCCTTATCTAGTTTCTTTATTGTACCATATAGACGGACGGAGAAGGCTTTACTTTTTTATTGTTTTTATTCACCACAACTTGTATGCTGACAAAAAAAATGCACATATCTTCTACAGATAATGATAACATAATATTGCATATACATGTAAGACATTGCATGAAATATACAAGGTTAAACGGTATTGTATATAATTTGGTTTCATCTCAGGATTATACAAGAGTATAATTATCTTTGATATTTCTATCGTGATAAAGAATTATTGAAATTCAAAAGCTGTCGTGATTATTTTTCAAAAATCAAATTTAAAGTTTCCAATCTGCTTTTAATTCGTTTACTCTTTTGTTCTGACACAAGGTACAATGAATATAAATCCATTTCTATAGGATCTGGTGAAGGCTTTACTTTTGATCAGTCTTTTTCTCGCTCTCCTTCTTGCTTGTTTCTCAGTGTGCACAATCGAGGAAAGCGGGGGTGGGTGGGTGGAGGGGGGAGGGGGGTTGTCCGACAGAAAAGGAGGAGGGGCTACCTTATAAAATAAAATTAATCTTCTCAATACTTTTTAAATTATATGCAAAGCGGTGATTACTTTAAGAATTTAGGAATACATAGTGTCTGAAAATTCGATTATGACGTAAGACAAAGATTTGTATATATATCAGAAAGCAGAGCGAACCGGAATTGTTTTGTCAGGGGACGACCAATTTGATCCTGAGGGGGGAGGGGGGGGGGGGGGGCTGGCAAATTTTTTTCGGGTCAGATTATTTATTTTCAACGCAGGGTCGGCCGGAATATCTATTTTCCAGTAACTTAAGATCAGAATATTTATTTTTAACACCTGTAACAATCCTGACAAGCAAAAAAAAAAAAAAAAAAAAAAAAAAGGTCATACTTAGGAGTCAAGGTCAGTGTTAAAACTTTGCCAAAGAGACTACATATGTGCAAGTTGTTTGTTTGTTTGGATTTTCATTTTATTTATTTATTCATTTATTCATTTATCTATTTATTTTTTTGTTATCGGAAAAAAAGATACCGTACTGCCTTCTTGAGGAATTCCTGAACTCGGAGAAATGGAAATTTCATTTCAATAATATATATAACGACAATCGAGGCGGCTGAACGTAATGATAGAAAACGAGCATGAAATGAAAATCACAATGTATATCTTATATGGACCGCCCCTTTTCCGATATCATAAAGTATATGTACATATAAACAAGAGGGAATTATTTGTATACCCCGCCAAAAGATATCGAATTAAATAGTAATGAGCATGTCCGTCCGTCTGTTCCGAATGATGTTTTCAAATATTTGAAGAAAAGAATGTCATGTACGGAGAATTTTATTTTTACATTAAGATATAAGGTCTAGTTCGAATACAGCCCATGTAATTGTTGATTAATTATCTTTAAAAAAAAAAGAAGGTTTCTGGATGTTTTAAAGAAGACCGTTACAGAGAATCAAATATTCCGCATACTCCTTGACGTCATGTTGACATATGCGATCTGAACACGCTGTGACTTTGACGTTGCGAGTAAAATTGACGCCGAAGCCACGCAAAACAAATTTTCAATCTTAAATTGCAAAAAATCTGCCGAGAAGACCTATCCATGTTTTTATATATTCGAATTCAGCTCATTCTCTACTTTTACGTGTAAGAATTTAGGGCTTAAGGACCTCCACAACTTAATGGAGAAAATGATAATGAAGCAAGCCGTGTTTTGCCTTTTGAATGAGTGCGGATTTTTGAATAATATGTTGCAAAATGGCGATAAAAATTGCAAAATCCCCCTTAGAGACACAATAATCCGTAGAAATACAATACTCAACATGGCAACAATATTTTTTATCTCCCTTTTCTCCCTCCTTGGTCAATTTCCTAGATTAAATTATTTTAGTTCAGAAAATGCATATTTTCGAATTAGAACGTCAATGCCGTCTTTGAGGCTTAAAATCTCAAAAAACTTCGTGAAATAGTTACATGAAAATTATATCAAAGATTGATCAAATCTTATATTTCATGTAGACAAATTTTCAGGCTATGTCTTCTCGCAAAATTTTCCGTGCCGTAACGCCGCGATGTACCTTAATTAACGTACAAACGTAACACAAGTTTAGGGTAACTAAATTTTCTAACCAACATGATTAAGCAAAACGTCGAGTAAGTATATATACCTATACCTATGTAAATCTATCCTTCATTTACAAGTTGTTTCACTTTGTTAAAACGATTAACAAACTCATAAGCTGGGGGATTATCTTAACAATCCCGCATAGCTTCTTGATTCCCGTAATGAATTGTAAGCTTGTTCCATAATTAGATTTCTTTGGAATGAAAATGCAACAAGTGAAGTGTTGTCGGTGTATTTTTGCCTTTGTGCCCCTTTCTTTTTCAAGTTTTGTCGGTAGGGGGAAGAAACATGACGTTCGAGGAAGGAAACTGCACTTTGCATCTTTTATATGATTCGATATTATTGAAATGACTCATTTACGAACGTTGTAAGTTTCACATGTTCGTTTCAGATGCATCTGTACATAACCCGTGTCATTTTCTCAATAGAATTTCCTCGCAGATGTGATATTTGCCACAGAACATTTTGAAGGTGGATCTTTGAGGAAAGAAAAAATGTTATACATCTATCTCGGTTGGAAGTGAAACTATTTTAGTTTAACAATAAAATACATATTGAATTTGTTAAAAGCCGAAATCCGACCACAGCATGATGGAGCGGCTACACTTTTGAAAGGGACAATGAAATAAGAAGGACGTTTTCTCACTAGATGTAAGGAGTTCATAGTGGGCGTACCCATTTACAAACCCTGTAGGTGAGAGACACCTGAACGTACCTGTAATTAACCTAGATAGGTATATTTCGTTTGATGATGCCGCCAAGTTTTCGCCGTCCTACCTAAGTACTTCAATACATTCCGGTGATACACTGTGATGAGAGCGTATTGTGTAATAATTTTCCCCGACAAATACATGCAGAGATCATATATTGTTGATTTTTGTGTCTACATTTAATGTAAAGGAGTTGTTTTTCCTACTGCACGTAACGCTACATTCCAAAATACACACCATCGCAGACGATGGAAAGAGTTAAGGAATCGCTAAAGAGACTTCGAGGAAAGGGATGAAATGCATGGAATTCAAAAATGAAAGTAGGGCAAAGTTGTTTTGAGTTACAAGTGGCACATGATATAAATGTAGCACTGATGCATTGCGTAGAAATTACAACCTGACACAAAAGCGAGTGACACATATATATTCACGGAACGTTTTGGTGATAAATTAGGGTGACGAACTTCTATAGCAATAGTTCAACCAAGTTTTCGATAAAACAGGAAATGCCAGCGAACGTGGTTCGACGCAGACGCCGTGAGTCAGGCTCATCGAATTCGTCACGAAATTCGTGGCGAAACTCACTTCGTAACTCATGGCGAAATTCGTGGTCTTCGACGGCCTCCGATTCTCGGAATTTTACTCAGTGGCGAAGCAAACTTTTCGACAAAATGCCGGATTATACGACCAACATCCGGGTCATGACTCTCTTCCGTTTCGTTCTCCTCGCACTGATCATTTCAGTGAAAATCGGACGAGTGGTTGCCATAGTAACGTTATTTATTTGGATTAAATGTTTGCAGATTTTTGACTTTATTGTGTATGTTTTTCGCAGGGTATTCAGTGCAGAACCAGACAAGATTAATCAAAATGCGGATTACACCCATATAGAAGGTAAGATTAGAATTACGCTTTATTCTCATGACCTTGTCCTCTGACCCCGAGACTATGTCATTTTATTTTAAAGAAAAAGCATCGGTTGTTTGCACTCTGAATTTTCATATGTCATATGCCAATTTTCTGCTCTTTTTATGAGCCAACATCTTGTTTATTGCCTGTTTCCTTACACTCCCACGAACCACTTTCGACCTGTTCCAAAACTTCCGTTGCAATAGGTCACTAGATATCTTCGAGAAGTCGATTGGTCGGCTTGAAGGACCCCTCAAAATAAATGATCTCCAAACATGATTGATCAGATTAAACAATTCCAAGGGGGGGGGGGGTGTCGCTTATAGGCAGTTGGGGTCTGTTTATATTAGGGAAAAATGTGTAAAAACGGCAATTCCAGGTTGGGTCCAGTTCCTCTACCCCCCCCCCCCCCCCCACACCCCTCTCCTTTGGGCCCGCGCTTATATAGGGTAGAATATTAGTAGGTATGTCTATTGTATATGTCACCGTACACATATTGCACATGTCAGTAGGTCATTGAGCTGATCGTTCATGTCAGTAGGTCAGTATTTTTATAGGTCAAGGAGGTAAGTATTTTTATAAATCCAAGGTCACAGGGTGAACAGTATACACGTAAGTAGGTCAAACGAAGACTTGACTATCAGTGTCAATGGGTTAGTATAATTGTAGGTTAAAGGTCACAGAGTAAAGATAATATACAGGTCAGGTCAAATGTTTACTTGCCCAGTCAAGGGCTGAAAATGTTTCGTGTTCCAGAAAGCGTATTTTCATACATAATCTTTTAATATATACTTACTCATGCACATTGGCATTGAAGGCCTGTGACTCAACTGAATATTTGCTCAGGGTATTCCCACTTCTCATAAGAATTTTGTTATTTCATCCGTCCATAGGCGAATCCAGAGGAAAGGGGGCTTCAACCTAAGATTTGGAAAGAAGATATAAGTGAAAACGAGGGAAAATCATAAGTGTTGGTAAATATTTGGGGGGGGGGTGTTTTGACCCCCTAAACCCCCTTGCGGTCCTCAGAAAAGAATATACTTCTTAGTATTTCCTTTTTAAGAATCAAAGTCTGATTTTGCGGTACTTCAGAGAGAAGTTTTGAAGCGAACTTGGCTTTGACCTCGATTGCAATCTATCCACCCTAGTACCCCTCGTAACTTACAGTGTACCAGAAATCTTCATTTAGCCTCAAATCACGAAGGAAAAGAAAAAAATGAAAATTTTAAATTAAAAGCAAATAGATTAGGGTTAATCCAGTACATGTAGGTTTTGTTTAGTTTTCTACATGTAGTTTACATGACATCATAACGTAGGAGGGTTCGTGCATGTTGTTTACTGATCATCCTGATGTGAAGTCTGGAATGAAGACATTAATGTTTGGTGGTAGACATGCAATGTCAAGGTCACTCCCGAAAAGACAAGAGGGTTTTTTTTTTACCTATCAAAGCAAGAGAAATAAATCGGACTTTGAAAAGGGGGACGGCTGAAGATGGGACCCCTCCCTTGTTCCGTTAAGTTGCCAATTTGTGAAAGACACCCCTCCTTTTAAGAAAAGGATAAAATCCCTTGAAAAATCGATAAACGATGTAAGCCAAGTAGAAAAAATTGTTTATTATATTATCACGCCTCATACTAAGTTCAGCCAAGGACGTCACATTATAACGGTCACGTGGTGTCCTACCTTGACGCCGAAGTAGGTCACTTAATTTTCAAACGTCAAAAATTACAAGAAAACGGTACAAAATGGTTCTCAGGATGATAAATTCGTTATAGGTTTTGTGACAGGAACAAACCAGACCCTATAACTAATATTAGAGTAGAGATAATTCACACTCCTCCCCGTCCTAATCCTCTTTTTATCCCCCCTGTCACATTCGGTCTCCCTAAATAATGGAGATACTAGTCAAAGGAGGATAACGTTGATCTTATTGGAGAGTTTTAAAGTATATTCTGGTGAAACCATTCTAAAGTACAGGTCTGTTAGTGATTGGAAGGGTAAAAGTCTTGATGAGATACTATCTTTATGAAATAATGGGCTTTATATAAGTGTTTCCTGGTGCGGTCGGAAGTTTGATGAAGGTATACAGGGGGATTACATTGTATATAAAAACATTTTGGGATTTTTAGCTCACCTCGACGAAGTTGAGTGAGCTTATGCTATAACCCCACGCGTCCGCGTCCGCGTCCGCGTCCGTGTCCGCGTCCGTGTCCGCGTCCGCGTCCGGTTAAGAAGTTTGGGGTAGCTCAGTATCTGACAAAGTACTAATGCTACAGTAACCAAACTTGCACAAGTGATTCATCTTTGGATGCTGAGGTGAACCCATGCATCGGATGCAGCATCTGACCTACATTTTCCGCTTGAGTGACTTGGTTAAGAAGTTTGGGGTAGCTCAGTATCTGACAAAGTACTAATGCTACAGTAACAAAACTGGCACAAGTGATTCATCTTTGGATGCTGAGGTGAACCCATGCATCGTATGCAGCATCTGACCTGCATTTTCCGCTTGAGTGACTTGGTTAAGAAGTTTGGGGTAGCTCAGTATCTGACAAAGTACTGATGCTACAGTAACCAAACTTGCACAAGCGATTCATCTTTGGATGCTGAGGTGAACCCATGCATCGGATGCAGCATCTGACCTACATTTTCCGCTTGAGTGACTTGGTTAAGAAGTTTGGGGTAGCTCAGTATCTGACAAAGTACTGATGCTTCAGTAACCAAACTTGCACAAGTGATTCATCTTTGGATGCTGAGGTGAACCCATGCATCGGATGCAGCATCTGACCTACATTTTCCGCTTGAGTGACTTGGTTAAGAAGTTTGGGGTAGCTCAGTATCTGACAAAGTACTGATGCTACAGTAATCAAACTTGCACAAGTGATTCATCTTTGGATGCTGAGGTGAACCCATGCATCAGATGCAGCATCTGACCTACATTTTCTGCTTGAGTGATTTGGATAAGAAGTTTGGGGTAGCTCAGTATCTGACAAAGTACTAATGCTACAGTAACCAAACTTGCACAGGTGATTCATCTTTGGATGCCGAGATGGACCCATGCATCGGATGCAGCATCTGACCTACTTTTTCCACTTGAGTGATTTCGCTTTTAAAAGCCAATATTGAGCAGAGTATAAGTGCTACATGTACCAAACTTGCATATTTGATGTATCTTTGATCAAACTTTCATAAAATGACCTTGACCTACTTTTTCCGCTTGAGTGATTTTGCCTTTAAAAGCCAATATTGAGCAAAGTATAAGTGCTAGATGTTCCAAACTTGCATATTAGATGTATCTTTGATCAAACTTTCATAAAATGACCTCGACCTACTTTTTCTGCTTGAGTGATTTTGCCTTTAAAAGCCAATATTGAGCAAAGTATAAGTGATACATGTACCAAACTTGCATATTGGATGTATCTTTGATCAATCTTTCATAAAATGACCTTGACCTACTTTTTCCGCTTGAGTGATTTTGCTTTATAAAGCCAATATTGAGCAAAGTATAAGTGCTAGATGTTCCAAACTTGCATATTAGATGTATCTTTGATCAAACTTTCATAAAATGACCTCGACCTACTTTTTCCGCTTGAGTGATTTTGCCTTTAAAAGCCAATATTGAGCAAAGTATAAGTGATACATGTACCAAACTTGCATATTGGATGTATCTTTGATCAATCTTTCATAAAATGACCTTGACCTACTTTTTCCGCTTGAGTGATTTTGCTTTATAAAGCCAATATTGAGCAAAGTATAACTGCTACATGTACCAAACTTGCATATTGGATGTATCTTTGATCAAACTTTCATAAAATGACCTTGACCTACTTTTTCTGCTTGAGTGGTTTGCCTTTAAAAGCCAATATACATGTACTAAGAAATATGTTTGAATTGAATTTTGCTGTCACGAGGTGAGCTTCGTAATCTGTGATTACCCTATGTTTTTTTTATCGTTAATAATTAAGGCCCAGGACAAATGGTTGGTTGGAAGCATAGACATAAGTCAACATGGGAAAGAGGGAGCATTTAAAGATACTATAAATCTCTTAAATGTTGGGATAGGAGCAATTAAGAATGGGTTCCAGATTCTTCTTCACCTAACCTACCCCCCCCCCCCCCCCCCCCCCCCCCCTTACCGGGTACGCCTATTAGGCGAGCTGAACTAGGGGTGAAATCCGAGTATTGATTCTAATTAATAAATGTTAAATGTCGCTTTCTGAGTATAAAAATGCCCAATTCATTAAAGTTTGCGAAATTGAATGTGGAAGAGTGTTACTGGTCATATTTTGCCAAACATCCACGAACCCCCCTATTTCAATCTGTAGGTACAATCCATACAACACTGTAGCAAAACTTCATACCACCTGCCACAGTAACAACAAGCATCTGATTGTGTGAAACAGTTACGAAAACAAAGAAATAGACAATAAAATGAGTTATGTGAAACAAAAACGAAAATAAAAAGTTCCAGCTGCTCGTCATATTTCAGCAATATTTTGTATTTAACCGACGAGTTAGAAAATTAGGCAACACAGTACACATCCCCTGTGGTCTGCTGATGATATCATAAGAGTAATGGGGGATCCAGAATTGTTTTCCAATTGGTGAATCCAGATTTTTGACGGAATTTTTTTTCGCAGACTTGGTCTTTATATTTACGATGTCAAATCGTGTATTCGTTTCGTCCATCAAAATTTCCTGGTTGAAGCAATAATGAGGGGTGGACAGGGAGGAAGGGGGAGGGAGGAGGGAGGGAAGGGGGAAAATGGGAGGGAGGAGGGGGGAATGGGGCAGGAGGGGAGAGTTAAGGCAAGGGTGAAAAGGAGGGGGAGGGAGGTGGCTGTGGTAGGTGTATTCAATTTGTCCATCAAAATTTCCTGATTAAGGCAATAATGAGGGGGTGGGCAGGGTGAAAGGGAGGTGGGAGGAAGGGGGCAGGAGGAGGGAGAAAGGGAGGAGGGAGGAAAGAGGGAAAAATGGGAGGGAGGAGGGAGGAAGGGGGCAGAAGGGGAGAGTTAAGGGCAGGGTGAAAAGGAGGGGAGGGAGGTGGTGGTGGAAGGTGGGAGGTAAAGGGATGGGAGGGGGGAGAGAGGTACCCCCTGTCCGCCCCCAATAATTATACATGTATCAGCAATTAAGAGGATTAAGAAAAGACCTTCTATTTATATTATGACTTTTTACTCAGTGACCATGACCTCTTGTATACTTCTCAATACAATTTTGTGTTGATTCGCTATGACCACAGGTTAAAAAAGGTCAAGGTCACTGTTAGGAAAATGAGACTTCTAAAGGTTTCCAGATATTAACTCATGATCACCCCATCTATACAAATCAGATTTGGATAAATATGTATATATATAGGTCAAGGTCACACCTCCCACCCCACCTTCCATTTATTGTTGTTGCTAGAGTCAAACTTTACCTTGACCTTTCATCTTAGCCTTGCTCTCTGACCCACAAAAAGTCTCAGTTGGAATGCATCTTTAGAAGAGTAGGGGAAAATGACATTGTTAAGGGTTTACTACTGTTAAGTCTTTGATAGCTCCAAATCTTATCAACTTTGTTGATTGCACTAATGACCCTTTTATACCCTGTTTATGCACAAATATTGTTTTACAGACCTCCCTCTTCTATGAAGCAGTGGCGTATTCAGCGCCCCTTTGCCAGAGGGGGGGGGGGGGGGGGGGTAAGGGGCAAGTTTTGCCGAATTTTACTGAAATCGGCCAAAATATACCTGTTTTTGTCAAATTTTGGGTCAGTGCCCGGGGGGGGGGGGGGGGGAGGGGAGCCCCCTCCGCACCCCCCTGAATCCGCCACTGATGAAGAGAGGCATCAATCTTTGGGATAGGTTTTTGACCTCTTTTTACCAGGTCATGCCCCTAAACATGCTAAAAAAATGTTGCTATTTTGATGCCAGATTCTCAATATCCCAAAATTGACTTTCCTAATATCAAGTAATTGAATTCTTTATAATGTTAAAAAATGCTAAATACCTAATCATAATTACAGATCAGAACTTGGCATAACTATGTAAACCACCCTCCTCATGTACAGATACTTGCTCGTAAGATAGTTGTGGAAGCCAAATATGCAATTACCAGCATGAGTTGGGTAATTCAATAATTGGTTGATACCCTTGATGTATATTATCCTTTACATTTTACAATTATACCACCTTAACACCGTGCTAGCTTGTTCCTGATGATAATCAGATAATCAGAAAAGTAAAATATGCAGAAATTAAATGTTGTTGAAAAATGAGAGGGGGGGGGGCCCGGGGTTGTTACATAGATAGGTCACTTTGATAGAATTGTGCGAGCTTTGGTGAAAATAATATGTCCTAAATATACTGAAAGACACAGCAAAATGGCTGGGATATGATGCTACAGGACCCAGGTTTTAGAAATTTGAGAAAATTTTGTAAACAGAAATTTTCAAATGCGTTTGGAGAAACAACCAACCAAAATTGATCGAACTTGGCTACATGTGCCCTCGGGTACTCTTGATCCACCAGCAGTGACACTCACCAAGTGGTACAAATGCTTAAGTTGAATATAATATATACAAATATGCTTAAGTTGAATAACACTTGAACACTTTTTAAAAATGTATAATGATATTTTGTAGGTGTGTTACGTCAATTAAACGACAGTCGTTCACAACTGGAGGAATTATGGGGAGCCAGGAAGATAAAGTTGGACCTCTGTCTACAGCTCAGATTGTTTGAGAGAGATGCTCTGGAGGTATTTATTCCATCTTTTTGTATTTATAGGATCATTCTCTATTTATTGCGGTAGCTGATGTAAAAGAATTGTGACATCATTCAATTCCTATAAAAATGTCATGTTGGTAGCACTGTTTCCTTGAGTTTTACAATTGTTCCGATAGAATTAGTTGATGTCAGTTACCTGCTAAAATGGGAAGTAACTCTGTATTTCCAAAATTAACTTATGGCCTCAGGACTGAAAGTAAAGTGCAGTGGGCTGTTGCTTTCTAACATAATTGAATTTTACTTCTGAGAAGTTCGTACTTTTAAATTAAAAAAAAACAATTGACCTTGTAACTGTAACCTTGGTGTTTGAAATCTTACAATTTAAGACCAACGTACCACAAGTCTAAATTTGCTCGATGTTCTTATAGGTTTCATCACAGCTAGAGTTGTGGGCAGAGGAATTGCAGCATCAAGAACTTGTATCTGATGGAAGTAAAGCGGACCAACAATTACAAATACATAATGAAAGTGTGTTACACATGCAAAACTGCACATATGAGGTGTTACAGAGGGGACAGGAGCTCATACAGGTGTGTAATAGTACATGTATGTGTTACACAGACACAACTTCGCTATAATATAAAAGAGGTGTACTTGAAATTTATAAAGGTAGTTGTGTCGTAGTATGTGTTTAAATAATTATAAAACTGCAAAGTGATTATTTTGGTTTAAAATGGAATTCTGCTTCTCAGGTCATCAGGAATACTGAATTTAACCTCCAGAATTCCATTTTATAGATGCTCTGCCTGTAAAAACTGTCATTTTCAACCCTGGGCAGATTTTTAGCTCACCTTGACGAAGTTGATTGAGCTTATGCTATACCCCCGCGCATCCGCGTCCCCGTCCGCATCCCTGTCTGCATCCAGTTAAGAAAGGAGCTGTTCAGATAAGGCGTAAAATCTGCCCTGAAAAGTGGAAATTTCAAAATGCAAAAATTGAGAAAATTTTTCGGTAAAAATATGAAGTTACTTGGTCCAGATATGAATCTTCTGTCAGGTTGGATAAATTATTCAAAATAAGACAACTTTTTGGGTCAAAATAAGCGTTTTTCCTATAGAAATCAATGGAAAACGAGAAAGTCTTTCTACAACATTGTTCCCCCCCTCAGTTCAGAATGCCACTTTTACCAAAGGTGTATATCAATAAAACATATTTTCTGGCCAAGTGGGGTTCTGAACCAAGGGGGGGAACAATGTCCCATAGGCGAAAAACGAAAAAAAGGGGGGATGGATGACTATTTTATAATCAGTATTTAGAGCGGTAAAATAAAGTAAAATTGCCATTTTTTCTTTTAATATCATGTAACAATCTATTCAGAGTGTATTCCGATCAAATGATTAACCGTTAGGAAGGAAATGAACGAGAAAGTTGTCTATTTCTACACTGTGCATATTTCGCGCCCGAAGCTACATATGTGGCTGATAAATACGAAATAGAACCGTTTTTCAGTTTCTGGACTGCGAGTTTTGCCGATTATATTGATATAATAACATCAAGGTTAATTTTTCTTATCCAAGTTTGACATTAAAAGGTAGAGAAGTATAATAAACTTCAAGGTTAATTTTTCTAATCCAAGTTTGACATTAAAAGGTAGAGAAGTATAATAAACATCAAATTTATGTAAACTAATGCATTTTTTGTGAATTTTCGCTCGATATTCGACGTTTTCTCTCATCCGTACCCCTACCTCTTCAACCCGTAATTATAACTTCTTTCACCAAATCTATTTAAATAAAATACCTACTAAGAATCTTCACATACTATATATTTTAATCCCGACCACTTTTTATCTGAAATAGAAGGACAGCGCACGAGAAATAATCGAGTGATTTCAGGGCTAAATCAAGCCCTTATCTTAACAGCTCCTTTGGGGTAGCTCAGTATTTGGCAAAGTACTGATGCTACAGTAACCAAACTTGCACAAGTGATTCATCTTGGGATGCCGAGAGGAACCCATGCATCGGATGCTGCATCTGATCTACATTTTCCACTTGATTGACTTGATTTAGAAGTTTGGGGTAGCTCAGAGTGGCTTGGTTCAGAAGTTTGGGGTAGCTCAGTATCTGACAAATTACTGATGCTACAGTAACCAAACTTGCACAAGTGATTCATCTTGGGATACTGAGAGGAACCCATGCATCAGATGCAGCTTCTGACCTACTTTTTCCACTTGAGTGATTTTGCTTTAAAAGCCAATATTGAGAAAGTATAAGTGCTACATGTACCAAACTTACATATTGGATGTATCTTTGATCAAACTTTCATAAAATGACCTTGACCTACTTTTTCCGCTTGAGTGATTTTTCCTTTAAAAGCCAATATTGAGCAAAGTATTAGTGCTACATGTACAAAACTGGCATATTGGATGTATATTTGATCATACTTTCATAAAATGACCTTGACCTACTTTTTCCACTTGAGTGATTTTGCCTTTAAAAGCCAATATTGAGCAAAGTATAAGTGATACATGTACCAAACTTGCATATTGGATGTATCTTTGATCAAACTTTCAAAAAATGACCTTGACCTACTTTTTCCGCTTGAGTGATTTTGCTCTTAAAAGCTAATATTGAGCAAAGTATAAGTGCTACATGTACCAAACTTGCATATTGGATGTATCTTTGATCAAACTTTCATAAAATGACCTTGACCTACTTTTTCCGCTTGAATGATTTTGCCTTTAAAAGCCAATATACATGTACTTAGAAATATGTTTGAATTGAATTTTGCTGCCACGAGGTGAGCTTCATAATCTGTGATTACCTATGTTTCTATTGCTCAATGGAATTGTGTATGATAGGTTAATCATACTGAACATAACAATAGCTACATGTATTTTACTGTATTCATTGAAGATCTTTGATTCACTATATTACAGCATGTTAACAAAACTGAATTGTATCATCTTATTTATGATTGGTAGATATTTGAGACGTCTGGGGTTCAGCTCATGGCAGACACACAGTGTAACGCTCAGGGGCGGATCCAGGCATTGCTTGAGTACCTACATGAGCGTGAGATGGACCTGGAGACGATGGCCGAGACAAAAAGACAGAGACTGGAACAATGTGTGCAGCTCAGGAACTTTGAAATAGAGGCTCGCCAGGTAGGGATTAGGGTTGATAGGAATTGTTGACTTTTTGTCGTAGGTTCTTTATGATTTATGTCATTTGCTCTCCAGAGATGTCACTATTGTAGCTGCTAAATGTACAAAATTGCACCTGCATGTAGATTTTAAGGTTGTAATGTTATAATCAGTGGCCTATCATGGTAAATTAGAGTTTGACACCATAACATATATGATATAAGTCTGCCAACAGGTCAAATGTTGGACATTTTTCGATCCATCAATTATTGATGCAAGCTACCTTAGAGGTCACATTATAATCATATGACTTTCTGCTTGTATAAGAAGGAAGTCAGATTTCATCCTTTGTACAAAAATATTGAACAAATTCTCTCCAAGGTATTTGAATCAGTTGTGATTTTCAGACCGTGAGACCAAGTGGTCAGTGGAAACCAATGTTAAGTAGTAATTTGTCAAACCATTATTCATTTCATGAAGCATATGAAAGCATCTCCTCCTAGGACTTTCAAAGTGATTTCACAAAACACATTTTTTCATACAAAATTTTGAAAATCTGAATACATGTACTTGATAATTGTATCAAAGATGGAGCAGCTAAGGATGAGACCTTGTAAAGATGTTTCAGATTTATGTACATGTACATTTGTATATTATTATGCTACATTTACATGTAAATGTATATACTATTATGTATTTTACAGGTGATATATTGGATAGATCACGGCAAGTCTATGTTGATCAGCTATTTTATGTGTATATTATCATATTATATACTATAACGTATTTTACAGGTGATATATTGGATAGATCACGGCAAGTCTATGTTGATCAGCTGTTTTATGTGTATATTATCATATTATATACTATAACGTATTTTACAGGTGATATATTGGATAGATCACGGCAAGTCTATGTTGATCAGCTATTTTATGTGTATATTATCATATTATATACTATAACGTATTTTACAGGTGATATATTGGATAGATCACGGCAAGTCTATGTTAATCAGCTGTTTTATGTGTCCTAACTACATGTCTCTATTTTCATGTATATTATCATATAATATACGATAACATATTTTACAGGTGATATATTGGATAGACCATGGCAAGTCTATGTTAATCAGCTGTTTTATGTGTATAATATCATATTATATACGATAAGGTATTTTACAGGTGATATATTGGATAGACCACGGCAAGTCTATGTTAATCAGCTGTTTTATGTTTATATTATCATATTAAAAATGATAACGTATTTTACAGGTGATATACTGGATAGACCATGGCAAGTCTATGTTGATCAGCTGTTTTATGTATATTATCATATTATATACGATAACGTATTTTACAGGTGATATATTGGATAGACCACGGCAAGTCTATGTTAATCAGCTGTTTTATGTGTCTATTATCATATTATATACTATAACATATTTTACAGGTGATATATTGGATAGACCATGGCAAGTCTATGTTGATCAGCTGTTTTATGTGTCCTAACTACATTTATCACATGATACACCCGTTATGCAGTTTCATAAAGCCATTTCATAAATATATGATATGATAACACGTTACATATCGCTCTGCTTGAATGCGATTGGTCAAGTTTGGAACCTAATCACATGAACCTTGACAAATGTGACCTTTCAAATATCGGTCAAGTGTTAAATTCAGACCCAGAGTCAATATCAATGATTAAAATTGTTGTTGTTGAATTAATTCTTGCATTAAAATACTATTCAAAATTGAAATACTTTTCTCTTACGCACAGAATATCTATACGATGGGGAAACTACTTCTCATGGCGTAGCAGACAACTTCTAGATCACGGCGTGATTCGCCTCTGTAGTTCTCGGAAACGTTGATTTCTCGTTAGAAATACACATTTTTTGGCAATATCATGCGATAAAAAGAATCTCAAATGAATTTTCATTTCATACGATCTATTATGAAACTCGTTGTACGTTTTATATACCCTCGCCAAGGCTCGGGGATATAAAACTTACAACTCGTTTCATAATACATCGTATGAAATGAAAATTCATTTGAGATCCTATATGTATCTATTTCCATGTATAGTATCATATAATATACGATAACATATTTTACAGGTGATATATTGGATAGACCACGACAAGTCTATGTTAATCAGCTGTTTTATGTGTATAATATCATATTATATACGATAACATATTTTACAGGTGATATATTGGATAGACCACGGCAAGTCTATGTTAATCAGCTGTTTTATGTTTATATTATCATATTAAATACGAAAACGTATTTTACGGGTGATATACTGGATAGACCATGGCAAGTCTATGTTGATCAGCTGTTTTATGTATATTATCATATTATATACGATAACGTATTTTACAGGTGATATATGTGATAGACCATGGCAAGTCTATGTTAATCAGCTGTTTTATGTGTATATTATCATATTATATACTATAACATATTTTACAGGTGATATATTGGATAGACCATGGCAAGTCTATGTTGATCAGCTGTTTTATGTGTATATTATCATATTATATACTATAATGTATTTTACAGGTGATATATTGGATAGACCACGGCAAGTCTATGTTGATCAGCTGTTTTATGTGTATATTATCATATTATATACTATAATGTATTTTACAGGTGATATATTGGATAGACCACGGCAAGTCTATGTTGATCAGCTGTTTTATGTGTCCTAACTCGTTAATGGAAGCAGAACAACTGAGGAAGGAGCACGAGCAGTTCATGATGGCAATAGAGGTATATTTAGGATTTAAAATACACTAACATGTCTTAATACGGAAGATCGCAAATACTTCTGACCAAGACTATACGAATGTTCTTGCGCACTCTTCGATTGTTCTCCATTGTTATGACGTCATCAATTTACTTGGGCAGAAAAGGTGCCAAAGTTTTGAACAATGGTTTAGGTAGGTGACTAAATGAAAATTCAGAATGGACACGCTGTATTTGCGATCTTGCGTATTACTGACTGCACAGCTCACTGCAGAAATTGAAAAATTGTAAAATTTATAATGATTTTGATACATGTACTGATTGATCTCCATTTCTTATATTATTCTGTCTTTATCACATAAATTCAATAATCAAAAGTGTCACTATATACTTGTCAAAACTGAAAACTAGAGGTCATAGCCCATTGTCTAACGAGGGTCAAGGTCACAAATGCAAAAGGTTGCATGAGTGTAATTGAATAGTCTAGTTTGTGCCCATACCAGTATAGTCCGAAATTCCAGATTACTTATCAATACAAGTCATGTACAACTAAAAAACTTTTTGTCATGGACCAAAATCTCAAAACCTCTGTAAATACAATACATATAATTATTATTACATGTAATTTGTCATACACAGTAAAGTATATTTGAAAAAATTCAATCAGAACAGTGGAAATACAATAGATTCAAACATTTATTTCGTAAAATATCGCAATTTTCATAACAAAATGTTCTCCTAACGTTTTCATCCCTCCTGTGAATCTTCAGGTAGTTGAGATTGCTAGCGATGTTACTGTGATGTCATATGTTTGTTTTTTAAAAATCATTCATCGTTTTCTGCTAATAAAGCATTGAGTTTAGCCTGTGCAGTGTATGTAACAAAGTGATTATGAATTAGTGAAAAGTGAAGAATACAAAAAAAACTTATAGTACAGGTGAAAAATTTTCAATACAAATGAAATTAATGGTTCAAATACTTGTCACATGGCAACAGCCTGATTTTTAATGTACAAGAAGTTAAGACCTATTGCATAGCTGAATTTTTTTGGTATTTATACTCTTTTATGTTCCTTATCATGAAAAATAACTGACATATCATATGAAGAGGTTTAGTAAGGTGCAAAAGTATATTGGCTTTGATTTTAGGAGTATTGCATGCAGTTTGCCAAGGTTTGATAGTTCTGACATTGTTAAATGGTTTGTTTCCCTACAAAATCCATATAGCCAGTGGTTGATTTGATAAATTGTTTTATCATGTTACTTTTTCGTACTAACATTTCCTCACATTTCTAAGTGAAATTGATGTGTTTAATTGTGTACTATACATGAAAAAAAAACCAAAAAAACTCTTATCTATTTGCTATTTTCGAAAACCAGAGTTACATTGTACTTCCCATTTGAGACGGTATCTGATATAGACCCATTATGACGTCATCAAATTCTATGGAAACAGTCCTTAAAGTCTTGGAAATTACGGCATAGAATTGACGTTATCATACCATTTTCATGATGTCACAATGGTTTTACTTCAGATACAGTCTGTAAGGGGGAAAAACTCTGTATTCTGCAAAGACTCAATACCCCAGCAACAAATTCTCTGTGAGGATGGGTGTGTTGTAGTACATGTATCAAATTGTTAACACTGGCTTTCCTGTGATTTCATGTAACATTGATCATTGCCTGGAATTTGGTACAATCATTATAAACATTTGCAAAGTGCAGGATTTTTTTAATAAAAGATTTTTAAACTTATTAAAGTTTAGTTCTTGAAAGTAATACATATATATAGCACACTCCGTATTTTTAGGAAAGGTATCCATTTGGAATTTTATCATTTTTATGGAAAACTTCTTTGATTTTCCTATTTAAAAAGAGTTATCCAACTATGATCTTTCTTTAGTTTGTTTCAAAAGATAATTTTAAATAATAAAAGACCAGCATATATACAATGTATAACTAACAAAATCCCAGTAGCTAATATAAATATTGCATCTAAACTTGTATTTTAAATATCATTTGAGAGTGTTTGCTTGACAAACTTCTAACAACTTTGTGTGAGTAAAAGTGAGTGCTTTTCTATTAATCATAACCATGCATTCTTGTCTTAATTCATTAAATGTGCCGAATAAAAGTTTAAAGATGTGCTGTTGCAGTTTAACATGACACTTTCTGTCACAGAAACTAAGTATGTAAAAAATATACAATAAACAAATAACAATAAACACATAATATATCCACAAATTTTTGGTCTCTTGGTCTTTATCAAGTGTAAACACAGGTATGAAATACTCCAACATTACATCCATTTCTGTCTAGGACAAGAAGCTGACTATTGTGGACATACCGAGTGTCTAATGTTATTTATATATTGTATAGACTTCCCGATAGAGGACTTTACTTCATTCTTAAAATATACGTCCTAATTTTTCTTTCGCAGAAAACCAACATATCAATGGCACAAGTAACTAACAGAGCTGAATCCATGATACAGAGTAGCCACTATAACTCTGACCTGGTGAGAGCCATCGCGGAAAACGTAACGTTCGCGTGGCAACAGCTGATGTATCATACGGAAGAACGGCACAAACTCGTTATGGCTTCCATGAACTGGTACAAGACCGCAGAACAGGTACGTCTGGAAAATCGGGTAGAAAATACATGTAGAGTTGATAGGAAAAGGGGGTTAAACTTACTTTGATAAGTATTGTTAAGTTGAGGGAGATGGGAGTGGGATGTACGATATATTTATCAAGATCGGAATGTATAAGGCATATGGCTTTAAAACCCTACCAGACTGAAAAAACCTATGGAAAGGGAGCAAAATGTGTACGACAACGATTTTTTAAAACGGAAAAATGCTTAGGAAAATGAGAGGTATTTTGATTTAAATAGTCTTAGGAATGAGTTAGACGAGTCCTTGCCATTGTTCCATGCAGGACAAAATGTCCTGATTTTCATATGTCTAAATCACAGGGATTTATTTCGCTAATACCGGTTGCTCTATTTACTATATGTGTTAAAAGGGATCTAACTCGGCGTTTAACGAAAAGTGGACAAGTCATCGTTAAGTCTTCAGAAATAGGCTAATAAATGTCAAAACCTATTTTCTGTGGTATATTTTAATAGATTAATTCATACTGAATCTTCATACGAAATTTGAAATCAGTACCTCCCTTACAAGCCGAGATATGCCCATTACCGCTCTCTTATGGGCGCCACATTTCTAGGTCGGACAAAAAGGTGTCCGATGATAATCAGGCATCAGCGATCAACATGAGGCACCGCTTGACCATTCATTGATGCGAACATCTCAAATACATAACATTGCATGAAATAGTCCCATATATGCTTAGTACAATTTCAAATAAAGTCTTTTTTAACGACTTTGAAATAAGAAAAGCGTCGGATTTAAGTGAGATTAAATTCAACATGTGTAGAGTTATGAATGACATATAAGCGCATGCAAAGAGGTAGCTGTATGAGGGGTGTTCATATACCAGCAATGTTTGAGATGGTACAAAGCATGTGAAGAGGAGATATCATGCAGTTGTATGTCTTTGAAGTGTTCGGACCTATAAACGATCAAGCAGTAACCAAATTTTGACTATACTGCTTGATTATCACCGGACACCTTTTTGTCCGACCTAGAAATGCGGCGCTCATAAGAGAGCGGTATTGGACATATCTCGGCTTGTAAGGGAGGTACTGATTTCAAATTTCGTATGAAGATTCAGTATGAATTAATCTATCGAAATATACCACAGAAAATAGGTTTTGACATTTATTAGCCTATTTCTGAAGACTTAACGATGACTTGTCGATTTTTCGTTAAACGCCGAGTTAGATCCCTTTAACACATATAGTAAATAGAGCAACCGGTATTAGCGAAATAAATCCCTGTGGTCTAAATTATCATTATTAAAGTGAGTCTCATGATCAAGTGCATACATCATAAACAATTTAACATCTTGAAAATGTCACAGTGACTGTAGCTTTTAATTGACTGTAGTATCATAATAATATTTCTGTGCCAGGTATGGTCAGTGCTGGAGAGTTTGGACAGAGATTATAAACGAGAGGAGGACTGGTGTAGCACAGAACGTGTCGTACCGAGTGAGAAGGCAAACTACCTACTACAGCTTATAAACAAACATAACGAACAGAAAGAGGCTTTCCTTAAGGTGAGATATTCTCAAGAGATGTTAAGTCAAAATCCCTCTTAAAATTGGTCCAAGCCAAACTTTACCCCCCCCCCCCCCCTCCAAAAAAAAAAGAATGAAGAAATATGTGTAAAATTAAATAAAAGCTATGGAATTAAGTTTTAACTCTTTGAACAGGTACATGTAGGTGTGGAAAGAACTGACGTCATGAAAAATTAGGAAAGGTCTTTGAAAGTCGTTATATTTTGCCTTTTCATAGTGTCATTTGTGATCACTCTGTAAGCACTTTAAGGGCTATTGTGTACACAAATTTCAATTGACCCTTCCGATTGCGGGAAATAAATGCAAAATTTCGTGACGTCACAATGCTTTTACTTTGGGCAAACAAGCTTCGAACCTCGGTCAAACATCGAAATTGCATTGTGACGTCATGGAATTTCTAAAATTTTTCCCGCATTCGGAAGAGTCAGTTACTACTGAAAAGAAAAATATCTTAGAAAAATGTTTTAGAGGGAAATGTTCATTTTAAGCATGAATTGAAAAAAAATACAATATGTTTTCCAGGCTTGCACTCTTGCTAGAAGAACAGCTGAAACGTTCCTGAAGTATGTCAATAGGAATCTCCATACGTTTGGTTCACAGCTCAAGTTCAGAAGTCCCGAAAAGCACGTCAAAGGTAAAAATACCGCAAAATTTATCCTCCTTGTTATTTACGTATATTTTGCTAGTGTTACAAATGTATATGCAAAGATTCAAAGTTTCTGGAGTTTTCATTTAATTCAGAAAATTCAGTCAGAATTGATTTAGAAATTGATATACTCCAGTTTTTTGTGTGACGAAAGTTCACATTTGTCTATGTTCATGCTTATAATATGTCTTCTTTTAAATCACTTTCAAGAAGTTTGATGCTCTGCCTGAAAATAAGATTTGAATTCCACAAATTTTAAGATCATTATTTTCAGAAGTTTGTAAAAACTGTCACTTTACAAAAGTTATTGCCAATGTTAAATTACTCTGTTATAACTGAAAATTGCATCATACATGTACATGTATGTGTTATTACATTCTATAAGTGTAGTATTTTTGATAATGGAAAATTTTGCGATTATACATGTAATATCAATCCATTACACTTTGGGGAAATGTTTGCAATATACAATGTACATGTTCATTTTAGCGTCTCTGCTTTTGTAAGAATGCAGAGGGGTTATTTTCGCGTGGGGCAAATTTTCACAAATCGTTTGATTCATGAAATATGCGACAATTAGCCCTTCCAATTGCGGGAAAAAAGTGCAAAATTTCGTGATATCACAATGCTTTTACCTCGGACGAGCAAGCTTCGAACCTCGGTCAAACATGGAAATTGCATTGTGACGTCATGGAATTTCTCAAATTTTTCCCGTGTTCGGAAGGGTCAATTAACCCCACACAAAAAATTTCAACATTTGCAGTACATGAACCTTCCAAAACAGTTCTGAAAATTCTTAATTGCTCAAATAAACTCCGAAATGTTTTATTCGTTTCCATAGCAACCCTTGACCAATTACTGCAGCAGGAGAACATTGTTATAGAATATTGGACGGTCAAAAAGAAGAAGCTGGAACAATGTCATCAATATGTATTATTTGAACAGAGTGCTAAGCAGGTACGTCTAAACGTTGAAAATTGCTAATTTACCAAATAATTAGGTCAGCTTTGACCTTTTCTTGTATTAGATTATTATTCTGATAATTTTCCGAAAGTTTAAGAATTATTATTTTCAACAGAAATACATGTAGATACATGTAGTTTTGTGTTTTGAAATTGTATCGAAATAGCCAGAACGTCAGATTAAACGTTTACAAATTTAAAGGAGTTCTTAGTAATATGTTATAATTTAAGGTGAGAGAAAAATGATCAGGCAAAACTTTGCATAGGGACAGGGAAGTCCCACCCTCGTATTGAAGATTAGTAATATCCATGATTCGACAAGAATCATTTTGGACAGCAAACCTTTGATACTGGTGTGGGATTTCCCTTTACAACGAGGTGAAAATTTTTATTATTCTACATCATTTATAAACTTTTATAAACATTTTCTTTTCACCTGAATAGGCTATAGATTGGATCAGAGATTACGGTGAGAAATATCTACAGACCCATAAAGATGTCGGTTCCAATGCACAAGAAACGGAAAATTTGTTAAAAGAATACTATGAATTTAGGAGCAGAGCCAAGGTAAAAGAATCAAATCTATTATACATGTTTTTGTGAGAAACGTACATGTACATGTTCATGTAAGGTTATTTCATGTACATACATGTAAATATGATTGCTGCAAGATGAAAATAGGAAACAATTCTCAACTTTAACTCCACATTGCCACCAACAAATTGCTCAGGGTTTATCAACCAAGGCATAAGATACATGTACCTAGCATGTTTAAACAAGGAGAGAAAAAAAAAGATTTGGTTTTGAGGCGGAACTCAGTAGGGGGGGTCTCTGCTTGTAAAAATCAGCCTTTTGAACCCATTAAGATTTTTTCTTGTTCATTGAAATTACATGTATCCCTCTTAAAGGAACAGCGACATATTTTATTGGCATTGTTAGATAAAACTGTACCAGTTTGATAAATAAAGCTAATATCTTTATTCACATTTTGTCTTCTCATTCTGTAGAAGGATATTTTACATGTCCATCAATTTTAGAAACTGGTCAAATAGTAATAAATAACTTTCTTTTCAGGAAACAAAAGAAAGTGTCAAACTCCTCCTATCATTGGCTGATGGCTTCGTTGCTAAGGGTAACATACATGCCAGTAGTATTATGCAGTGGTGTGGAGCTGTGGACAAACGCTATAAAGATTTTTCCTCTCGGATGGAAAAGTATCGTCACAAGCTAGAGTCTACACTAGGTGTCAAAGGAGAGGTGAGATTTTCTTAAAATTACATGTATATTGGTTAAGTAGGTTTTCAAACTAACCAGAATTCATATGTAATAATAAGTGGATCCTGAAACGAGTACATAAAGTTGTAGATATTGCTTCCTCGACATTTTTGTTTCATTTTTGAATCATTGAAAAGTAGACCTCCGCTAGCCAACAAAATGGGAGAAATAAACAAATGTATTTCTTTGAATTTTGACACACTGAAAGAGAATAAAAAATAAGAGGCCCATTGCCCACATTGTGCACACTTGAAATTTGACTTATCATGAATGTGTTAAGATTTACATGTAATCATTTCAATGAAAATCATTTGTAAGATACAGAGGATGTGGAGTACGAGCTTCTAGTGAAGTACATAGAATTCCGTGCAATATTTTAAGTGAGTTGTCAGGAGAAAAGACTTGATTAAAAAATTATCCCCATGTGTTACTTTCAGTACTTTAAAAGGAATCATTGTAATATTTTTTTGGTTGAATGAGGTATCAACACCAAATCTTGAGGGAAAATTTATGCATCGTGCGTGAAGCGCAAGATGCATAAATTTTCCCGCAATTTTTGGTGTTGATACCTCGATCAACCAAAAAAAATATTACATTGATTATGTATCATTTCATTTTGTTGCTTTTCAACATTTATTTGCAGATTTGAAATTGTGTTGCTAAGGACATTGCTTATGACGTTGCTAAGCGCGTACTTCCATTTTGTGTCGATACAGATATCTAACAAAATTTATCGGCCAATCAAAATCTTCGTTTCTTAATGATAACAATGGAAATTAAATGATTAACATGTTACATGGTTTATTTGTATTATGTAGGAGCCTAAAGAAGAAGAGAAGCAGCGACACAGTGACTCGTCCATCGAGGAGAAAGTTCTCCATCAAACTCCTAAAGAACTCACGGAGGAGAAACGCAGATCTGCTAGGAGGAGGGAGTATGTTCATTATGTGTAACAGCTTCTTAAAGTTTCAGTTGCTGAATATGCATTTACCTTATATAAGTCTGAATATTTCATTTAGCCACAGCATTCTGTATATCAAATGCTGATATACATGTACTTGTATTACATTGGTCATTTTACATGTTAAAAGAACTTGTCTTAGTTATCAATTAACAATGTCATGTACAATTTGCATTTCCCTTAACACGGTGGGTAATCCCGCAACGTAGAACAATAGGGTTTTCTATATTTTTGTGCAATATAGATTATTTATGACAAAAAAGGAGAATGTGATGCAGTGTAAGAATATCTAAGCTACATACCTGTCAACTTTTTTCAGACAAAAGAGGGTCAATGACCCTCTTTGGGAAATGAAAAAGAGGGTCATAGCGCGCGAACCAAAATCGCGACCTTTTGCTTGTGTCATTATGAATAAAATCTAACCCCCCCCCCCAAAAAAAACATGTCAGGTCAATAAAGTTCATTTTACTGTAAGACATGTAAAGCATATATATATATTTATTTAAATTGTAATACTGCATAATCATGATATTGTAGTTCATGTGTAAAATTTTAGGACTTCATTAATCAAGGCCTGAAGGTTCAAAGTTGAATTTGTTAGGCTAGATAATATATTTTTATTTAGTTATTGCTATGCCATGATGAAGATCTTATGTGAAATGAACACTACATTTCACTGCTTTAATTGTTTTAAACACTATAAAAACATTTGTTCCTTTTCGTATGCATAAATCACCATGTTTACGATCGTCTTCCCATTGACATTTCCATAATAATCCAAGCCCAGATTGTTATAACAACATGAAAGTGGCTAATTACTTCCCATATCACTAAACAAACAACCCGATTTACCTGTAACTGCAGGTGTTTTAATGAAAAAGTCACAGCTGGAAATTTAAAGTCCCAAGTAATAGACGGAACCAAATCGGAATCGGGTGATTCCCGGGTCAGCAACGAAAAATCGGGTGAAAGGCATGACCCGCGCGGGTGATCAAAAATAATCGGGTTAAAGGGTAAAAAAGCGGGACTGACCCGCCAAAATCGGGTCAGTTGACAGGTATGCTAAGCTATGAGTTGTATCCAAAATAAGATGAATATTAGCATTTTATAACAAATGAACATAATCAGCATTCTACTTTCACTTTCATCTACATGAATCACGGTGATCGGTTTTCAGCTTTATAAAAAGACAATATTCTCTTATTTTGGATAAAACTCATAACTAAGGCAACCTTACACTGCATCACATTCCCCTTTTTGTGATAAATAATCTATATCACTCGAAATTTTAGAAAAACATAATGTTCAACGTTGCGAGATTACCCACCGTGCTTAACATGCTCTAATGTTTGATCATTTTGGCAAGTTATGACTCTATGTGTATAAAGGTATGGTATTTACACTATATAAGTAAATTTTTTTCATCATGATTTCAGATTTATCATGGCAGAATTATTACAGACAGAGAGAACATATGTTAAGGACTTGGATGTGTGTTTAAAGGTGGGTAACTCTGCATATTAACATGATTAAAAAAAGGAAGATCAAACACCTAAACATGCATGTAGGTCTAATTCATGTAAGAAATGTATGCTTTGAATTTATAAATCAAAATAATGAAATTTGCTTTTTTCCTATATTCAAATTTTTTTTATCTGATAATAGTAAATATTGTCTGTTTTATGGATTTTATTTTCATACTTGTCATTTGAATTTCAGTGTTATTTAAATGGCATGAAAGATACAAGAAACGATGTGCCCCAAGGAATTGTGGGAAAACATAAAGTTATATTTAGCAACATTGAGGAAATATATGAATTCCATAACAGGTTAGTATTCAGATTACAATAGAACTTTAATTCTATGTGAAAAAGTTGTGAGTTAGTATTCAGTCTTTTCGAAATAGAGAGTTACTTCCCATTTGTGCATGATTAGCAGATAGTAGTTTCTTAAGCAGATACAGTACAAATCATTACACGTGTCTCACTTTTTTACACATAGGATTTACACTTGACCTTTAGCTAATATTACATGTAAACATGTCATAAATGTCCTATGCACATGTTGACAGGCAAATTGATCTTTGACCTTGCTGTGGTTGATTTTACATGTAAATTTTGAAAAATGAAGTACATCAAACAGAATGTGATGAAATGAATATTTGACCTTTGACACCAGTGTCTTACCTTAATTACATGTAAAAGAGATGAATACTTACATGTAATTCTTTAAGGAAAGATAAAGTATAATTAATTTTTTTGGTAACCTTTCACCTTAAGCTTAATTAGATTACATGTAAATATACATTTACATGGAAAATTACCAATTGATTTAGAATAGATAAATGATTTGTCTAATTAATTGACCTCATTGACATTTGTCAGTTTATTTTACATGTAAATTTTTATGTGTAAAAAATGAGAATTGTTACATGTAATTCTCTAAGATGAGATTTACATGTAAGTAAAATGAAATGTTTGGTAATCTTTCATCTGAGGCTTTTATTAGCTAACATACATGTATCAAAATACATTTACATCGAAAAATGCCAATTAATTATACAATAGTTAAATGATGAGTCTAATGATTTGACCTCATTGACATTTGTCCATTGATTTGAAATGTAAATATTATCCTGGCCTGAGTTCGGATACAAGGCTATTTTACATGTGATTATAACATGTGTAAAGAGCTGAAATTGTATGTGTCATCTATTTCATTCTATAAAGTAAAGGTTAAAGATGGGATTGATCATATCGCATTCTTAGCAAGTCACATACATGTCTTGTATCTGTCTGTCTGTCTGTTCGTCTGCAGTTAAGCTTCACATACACATCAATTGCAACAACTTGATTGATATGTAATGTACATTTGTATTTCCATCAAAGGTACATGGATGGTCAAGCATAATAAGACTGACCTCCTTAGCTGGGCATTTTTGTTCCTTATTCCTTTTGAAAAAATTCAAAACGAAAAAAAAAAGTCTAAGGCATCACTGCCAACGTCGAGAGAGTGACCAATGATTATCGAACACAAATTCTAGACATAAATCATCACATTTTATTGTTATTCAGAAAGATATGAAACCAAATAGATGATTACTTTCAAGTTTTATTTCCCTGAAATATCAAATGACATTAATATTCTTCATCTTTTAAGAATAGCTACATGTCCAATCTTAAGTATGTGAGGACATTATTTTTAATATATGTCATGTCAAATGTTTATTGAACAAAGAAATTACTATTGAGAGAATTGTGAATGTGTTACCTGTTGAATTTTGAGCAAAATGACTCTGAAGTCATTCTTGGTGGTTTGACTGATTGGACATTCGAAACATATGATGAATAATGGATTGAACTTATAAGATCAGAACCTCACGTCAACAAAAACACAGAAACTGTCTTTATAATCACTTTGTTAAATACAATCATTCTATTTCGGATATCACCATTACCCCAGTTCAGACTTTCCAAAACGTAAAAACGAAAGTAAGACCGAAATTAAAAAATGCCGACTACAAGCAGAACTTGCCTGGATCACCAAACTGCAGACTGCGTACCCTCTTGGTTTAAACGATCAAATCTATGGACAAGGAAACATTTCCTCAGCCTCTACCAATATCAACATCTTTTCAATTCGCCCAAACACTAAAAGGAAATACAGGTCGCATGGGAAAAGACGGAACAGACAAAAAAAAAAAACGATCCAGAATCTACCGCTCTCTCAACGATTTACTTACTAAAGCACGCAATGGCGGCAGACATGAGCTGTTACATGCTCTGTCGTCAATACCAGTTATGCACTTGAAATCTATCTTGGATGAAGCAGAGGTTGCATTCTTAAGAAACACTGACTGATTCATACTTAATATCATTGTCTCATTCGCACAGTATAAAGTTAACCCTATTGTGAAAAACAACTCACCTAAAAGACGATTCATAAAAATCCCGTTTATACAAAGGTTTTGATCTTCTAAACATCTCTAATATTTTTCGGGATCATCGCGTACAAAGTACCATTCCTCAATATTTTGTAAATTTAGAGCCACCTCTTATTTGTTATAAGTACAAGAAACCTATTCGAAACTTTGTTTTTAACTATAATAAAGTTACATCGGATCCTGACATACTCGAATCGTGTCCTGCTTCTTGAGAATGTGCAACTTCTATATATCTCTACAAACCAGCTGGCCATGTTGTTACAGGTGACTTTTCAATTATCCAAGACAGACAGCTCCGTGGTCTTCTTAAAAAAGGACCTAAGTATAGAATCCCATCCAAGATAGATTTTGTCAAATGCCGTGAGGTGCTTACGGAAGCCTTAGATAATTATACGAAAAGATGGTGTAAATCAGAAGGAGTCAAACCGCATGCTCTGAATGACTGGAAAAACCTCATTTTAGATATAACGGATATTCGAATAGATAACTTCCATAAAAACCCTCATCTTTTTCAAAATCCACGTTCCAAATCAGAAAGATATTTCAAATCCAAAGTAAGTAATTACATGAAAAATATGTCTTTGCACCAGCTGATAAAGCAGCCAACAACACCATTATCATTTGAAAACGTTACTATATATCAACTTTGGTTTCGGAACTTTCGTCTACCAATACATATATAAGAGCAATGAAAGTGCATCTAACATTTTAAGCAAGCATAACAGTGAACTGTCTTCATTCAATATCTCTATTTCTAAATTGGATCTCCCAACACCATATTGCATACCGAAACTGCACAAGTCTCTTTACAAATTTCGATTTATTGCTAATTCTAGTAACTGCTCGACTACCTTTTTGTCTAGAAATCTGACGTCAGCACTTACTGCTATTAAAGAACACATAACTAGATATTTTGAAACGGTTCTAAACAGGAACGATGTAAATTTATTTTGGTCTATTAAGAATTCAGGGGATGTGATTGACAAAATGAAATCTGGAAATTTCCAAGCCAATAAGATTTCTTCATACGACACTCTCTAATATGTACACCACACTTCCTCATGACAAAATTAAGGATCCATTATCTAATCTCATTAAATGGTGTTTTGATCGAGAGCGAAAAACTTACATTTGTACATCTGAATCGAAGGGTTTCTTTTCCTCGACAGACTACAAATCATACAAATCATGGACATGTAGTGACCTGTGTAATGCCTTGTCCTTCCTCTTGGACAATATTTATGTGAGATTTGGTGAGGATCTATACAAGCAGGTTGTAGGAATTCCTATGGGTACTAACTGTGCACCTCTTGTTGCAGATTTATTTTTATACACTTATGAAAAAGAATTTATCCAAAGTCTTCAAAAGCAAAGAAAAATTTGATGATCTGAAATGTTTCAATAATACTTCTAGGTATCTGGATGATATTCTAACCATTGACAATCCTGCTTTTGAATTATATAAGAATGAAATTTATCCACAAGAATTAACACTTAACAAGGCAAACCTTTCAAATACAGAAACACCGTTTTTGGACCTAAATATCAAAATTGTAAACGGAAAGATTCATACAAGTTTATATGACAAAAGGGATGATTTTGGATTCAACATAGTAAATTTCCCCTGGCTTGAAGGTGATGTTCCAAGATTACCATCATACGGCATTTACATATCACAGCTCATCCGGTATGCTAGAGCATGTACTGATATTTTGGATTTTCACAGTAGAAATTTACAAATTACCAAAAAACTTTTAGGTCAAGGTTTCCGCTTTCATAAACTAGTTAAGACTTTCTGGAAATTTTACAAAAATTACAGTCAACTTCTTTTAAAATTCAGATCTATATATGCAACAGAGTACATTACTATGGGTATAACACAACCTGTCTTTTATGGTGATATGATAAACAAAATAAAAAGGATCAAAAGTAGGCAGCATAACCATCGAAAATGCTTCAGAATCATCAAACGCCTTTTATACCGTGGATATGATCCTAATGTCACCAGACGGACACTAGGCTTGGTACTTGACCAATCTACAGTCTTGTACAAGCGCATCCTTGAGACTTGCACTCTGACTGACTGTGACGACGGGACTCCATGACGGGCCCTGTCCAAACCTCTTTAGAGAAGACAGGGCCCCGACCACCTGTTAAACCATATAACATGTATAATGAAGGTAACGTGTAAATACTGCATCTCCTTTCCAGTTATAATCGTCAAATGTATACTCTGAACAAAATGTAAACTCAAAACAGTGTTTTGGCCAATGTATGCTTAGGACTTATGTGTAGAAGTTCTTTGTTACATACCTGTTGGAATAGATACATTATCAAAATGTTTTTTCCATTCTTAAATTTAGACCGTATAAAATTGAACAATGATATATGTTTCATGAACTATATTGATATGACTTATTACAGTGATTTTTGGTGACTATTTCCATTAGTTAAAAGCGGAGAACATTCATCTATTTTAATATGATGTATCAAGTTTTCCTCATTCAATTAATTGAAGGGAAAATTGAAGGGCCATTCATTAATTGTTAGTGCCCTTTTGTTTTTGATGGATTGAGTTTATATCCGAAAAAGGAACAGGTGTAGTTGTTTCATGAATTCTGAATCAATGATACAAACTCCTGTCCTTTTAAAGGAATAAACTCAATCCATCGAAAAAAAAATTTGATGCATCACTGAAATATTTACATGTAAATTGAGGCATGTCAGAGCAATTTGACAGTTACATGTAAATCATGTGTAATACGAATATAATGGCCTTTATACAACATGTACAAGAAACAAATACAGCCCTTTTTGGCCGGATTGCAAAGCAATTCCGGTCTATAGATTGACGATGTCCGTCCGTCCGTCTGTCCGTCCGTCCGTCCGTCCGTCCGTCTGTCCGTCTGCCGTCAACATTTTGGTTAAAGTTTCTGGTTGAGGCAAAATCTAAGAAACTATATACAGTAGAAACTTTATATTATACATGAAGGTTGCCCATGACAAGACCTTTCAATTTATGCCATAACGTTTGACCTAGTGACCTTGACCTTGGACTTTGACCTAGTTAAAGATTTTGGTTAAAGTTCCTGGTTTAAGCAAAATCTAAGGAAGTGTATGCAGTAGAAACCTTATATTATACATATAGGTTTCCCATGACAAGACCTTTCAATTTATGCCGCAACATTGGACCTAGTGACCTTGACCTTGGACTTTGACCTAGTTAAAGATTTTGGTTAAAGTTTCTGGTTTAAGCAAAATCTAAGGAACTGTATGCAGTAGAAACCTTATATTATACATTTAGGTTGCCCATGATGAGACCTTTCAATTTATGCCGCAACATTGGACCTAGTGACCTTGACCTTGGACTTTGACCTAGTTTAAGATTTTGGTTAAAGTATCTGGTTTAAGCAAAATCTAAGGAAGTGTATGCAGTAGAAACCTTTTATTATACATTTAGGTTGCCCATGACGAGACCTCTCAATTTATGCCGTAACATTGGACCTAGTGACCTTGACCTTGGACTTTGACCTAGTTAAAGACTTTGGTTAAAGTTCCTGGTTTAAGCAAAATTTAAGGAACTGTATACAGTAGAAACTTTATATTATACATGTAGTTTGCCTCTGACAAGACCTCTCAATGTATGCTGTAATATTTGACTTAGTGACCTTGACCCAGTTGGTGACAAAAACTTACTTTGCAATCCGGCCATACCGTCTTTAGCGGTGTTTTATTAGCTCTACTGGTCTCAGACCAGTCGAGCTTATGCGATCACCCTTCGTCCGGCGTCCGTCCGTCTGTCCGTCTGTCCGTCTGTCTGTCTGTCCGTCTGTCCGTAAACAATTCTTGTCCGGACAACTCCTCTGAAACTGTTAGAGATAGAAACTTAATTCTTTTTGTATTTTACTTGGTCCATGGTGTAGTTGTGCACCTGACATTCAGTTTCAGTCCCTGACTCCCAGGGTCTTAGAAAATGGGCGTGGTCATTAAATTCTATGTAATTTTGTCCGGATAGCCCTTCTATCACTATAAATGATAGAGACATAATTCTTTTTGCAATATGATGGGTCTGTAGTCTAGTTGTGCACCTGATATTTTGTTTGAGCCAATGACCCCCAGGGTCTTAGAAAAGGGTGTGGCCATTTTCTTTTATATTATTCCATATAATCTTATGCTTACAGCGCTGACACTATAAATAATGGAGACTAAATTCTTTATGCAATATGATGGGTCTGTAATCTCGTTGTCCACCTCATATTTTGTTTGAGTCTCTGACCCAAAGGGTCTTAGAAAATGGGTGTGGTTGTTTTCTCTCTATTAAACTACATGTGATCTCATGATAGCTAATTTCCCAGAATTTATGGATAATAGTTAATTGATTTATTCCAAAATATTATCGGTTTGCAGTTTAGATGTCATTACAGTATTTTACTTCAGTCCCTGTTCCCTAGGATTCTGGAAAATGGGTATATGGCTATTTTCTCTTACCCTATCTACATGCATTTAGAGTACATAAGTGACAGAAACTATAAATAAACAAAGATATTGCAATTTTACAACATTATCATAGATGAGTCTGTAATTTACTTTTTCTCATATTTTATTTGGGACCTGACCCAGGATTTTATCTTCAATTCTATAGAAACGCTAGGGGATAGTTTCGGAATTTCCTCTGATCAATCAATCAACATGAAAATCTTTTCTATAGTGTTTATACAGTGCAAGAAAGATATCAAATAGTCAAAATGCATGTATTTCTCACTTATTTTTTATTTGTTTAACATGTTTAAGGTGTAAGATTTTTGGGGAGAGTAGTGAGAATTTTTGTTGCAAGAGTAGAATGTCCGAAGTGATCACAGACTTGAGCTGTGCTTTCTGTTAAATGGGAACACCAGAATCACAAAGATTGATCATTTTATCAAATAAAATAGCAATAATGCATCCTTTACATTTCCAAATGAAAGGAATATTGTGCTTGTGTAAGTTTTTTTTTGAGGGGGGGGGGAGAGGGGGGAGGTAACTAGAATGTCCTAAGTGATCACAGACTTGAGCTGTGCTTTCTGTTAAATGGGAACACCAGAATCACAAATATTGATCATTTTATCAAATAAAATAGCAATAATGCATCCTTCACATTGCCAAATGAAAGGAATATTGTGCTTGTGTAAGCTTTTTTTTTTGGGGGGGGGGGAGGGGGGAGGTAACTAGAATACTAGAATGTCCTAAGTGATCACAGACTTGAGCTGTGCTTTCTGTTAAATGGGAACACCAGAATCACAAAGATTTATCATTTTATCAAATAAAATAGCAATAATGCATCCTTCACATTGCCAAATGAAAGGGATATTGTGCTTGTGTAAGCTTTTTTTTGGAGGGGGGGGGGGGGGAGAGGGGGGAGGTAACTCTTACATCTTTCTTTCTTCTTATAAATTCCTCCACTGCTTGGAGTACCACCCCCAATGGGATGTAAAACTGTGTGGTTTGATAAAATTGTTCATAATGTTTATATTAAAGCAAGTGACACATGTTTTAATAGAAGATAATATAACAAGAGATGCCTTATTGGCATATCTACTATGTGTTAATCAAATTTAAAAAAAATTAGAATAAAATACTAAAAAAAATCATTTGTAAAAGCCAACTCATACAAAAATATTTCAACCCAGGAAAACTTCTACCAAAATTTTCCTTTATTGCCATTTGACAATATTATCATAGATGAGTCTGAAATTTAGTTTTTCTCTTATTTTATTTGGGGCCTGACCCAGGATTTTATCTTCAATTCTTAGTATAATAGAAACGCTAGGGGATAGTTTCGGAATTTCCTCTGATCAATCAATCAACTTCAAAATCTTTTCTATTATGTTTATACAGTGCAAGAAAGATAACAAACAATCAAAATGCATGTATTTCTTACTTATTTTTTAATTGTTTAAGGTGTAAGATTTTTAGAGAGAGTAGTGAGACTTTTTGTTGCAAGAGTAGAATGACTAAGTGATCACAGACTTGAGCTGTGCTTTCTGATAAATGGAAACAACAGAATCACAAAGATTGATCATTTTATCAAATAAAATAGCAATAATGCATCCTTCACATTGCCAAATGAAAGGTGCTTGTGTAAGTTATAGAAGTTGAATTTGTAACAGGAGAGGGAGAGATGTGACTGTACCGGGAATCGAACCCGAGATCTTCTGCTATCAAGGCAGACGCTCTTACCAACTGAGCTATCTGGGCATGATGCCCGTTCCTGCCACACTCCTCTCTACCAATTTTTCAGGTTTCCATGCACTGGAAACCTCACACAAAACTCCACTTCACCTTGAGTCATTTAGTTTGGTGCCAATTCTGTATCAGGAGAGGAAAAGATGTGACCGAACCGTGAATTGAACCCGAGACCTTCTGCTATCTGGGCAGACGCTCTTACCAACTGAGCTATCTGGGTACGATACCTGTTCCTGAATTAATGGTAATAAACTAATGTTTCAGGCCTTTTTGTCAATTGGACCTCGAGTCATTTTGTCCTTTTAAAATTTGACAAATCAAAAACATCATTTCAACCTCATGCAGATTTTGAAATATTTTTCTGAACTGGGATATATGGTAGAAATGTTTTCTATAGAGGATCAAATATTTCATACCGGTATGTAAACATAGGTAATCACAGATTACGAAGCTCACCTCGTGACAGCAAAATTCAATTCAAACATATTTCTTAGTACATGTATATTGGCTTTTAAAGGCAAAACCACTCAAGCAGAAAAAGTAGGTCAAGGTCATTTTATGAAAGATTGATCAAAGATACATCCAATATGCAAGTTTGGTACATGTATCACTTATACTTTGCTCAATATTGGCTTTTAAAGGCAAAATCACTCAAGCGGAAAAAGTAGGTCGAGGTCATTTTATGAAAGTTTGATCAAAGATACATCCAATATGCAAGTTTGGTACATGTAGCAGTTATACTTTGCTCAATATTGGCTTTATAGAGCAAAATCACTCAAGCGGAAAAAGTAGGTCAAGGTCATTTTATGAAAGATTGATCAAAGATACATCCAATATGCAAGTTTGGTACATGTATCACTTATACTTTGCTCAATATTGGCTTCATAGAGCAAAATCACTCAAGCAGAAAAAGTAGGTCGAGGTCATTTTATGAAAGTTTGATCAAAGATACATCTAATATGCAAGTTTGGAATATCTAGCACTTATACTTTGCTCAATATTGGCTTTTAAAGGCAAAATCACTCAAGCGGAAAAAGTAGGTCAAGGTCATTTTATGAAAGTTTGATCAAAGATACATCCAATATGCAAGTTTGGTACATGTAGCACTTATACTTTGCTCAATATTGGCTTTTAAAAGCGAAATTACTCAAGTGGAAAAAGTAGGTCAGATGCTGCATCCGATGCATAGGTCCATCTTGGCATCCAAAGATGAATCACTTGTGCAAGTTTGGTTACTGTAGCATCAGCACTTTGCCAGATACTGACTGAGCTACCCCAAACTTCTTAACCAAGTCACTCAAGCGGAAAATGTAGGTCAGATGCTGCATCCGATGCATGGGTTCACCTCAGCATCCAAAGATGAATCACTTGTGCAAGTTTGGTTACTGTAGCATCAGTACTTTGTCAGATACTGAGCTACCCCAAACTTCTTAACCAAGTCACTCAAGCGGAAAATGTAGGTCAGATGCTGCATACGATGCATGGGTTCACCTCAGCATCCAAAGATGAATCACTTGTGCCAGTTTGGTTACTGTAGCATTAGTACTTTGTCAGATACTGAGCTACCCCAAACTTCTTAACCAAGTCACTCAAGCGGAAAATGTAGGTCAGATGCTGCATCTGATGCATGGGTTCACCTCAGCATCCAAAGATGAATCACTTGTGCCAGTTTGTTTACTGTAGCATTAGTACTTTGTCAGATACTGAGCTACCCCAAACTTCTTAACCAAGTCACTCAAGCGGAAAATGTAGGTCAGATGCTGAATCTGATGCATGGGTTCACCTCAGCATCCAAAGATGAATCACTTGTGCAAGTTTGGTTACTGTAGCATTAGTACTTTGTCAGATACTGAGCTACCCCAAACTTCTTAACCGGACGCGGACGCGGACGCGGACGCGTGGGGTTATAGCATAAGCTCACTCAACTTCGTCGAGGTGAGCTAAAAATATTTTGTATTATATTTTAATAATTAGCATCTATCTACATTAATACCACATTCGCCCTAAAAGTTCATGTTCTTCGTTCAATATTCTATTTACATTGTTTTACATTTACTAAATAAATAGCCTAAAACCTTTTTAGGTTTTAGAACAAAATGGCCGATACTTTTAGAATTTCACTCGGTAGGCCACATGCCATTTTGTCCTATTATATTTAATTTCAATCTGAAACTGCCTGATAACTTGATCTAAGTATTTTTACTGGTCAGTATAAGAAAGAAGGAAATATCTCTATAGAGTATCCTATGCAATACTATTTCAGCTCAAATGAGAGGTTATTTATGCCTTTAGTCTTAATTTTATCAAAGGGCATATAGTGGTAGGTCTGTCTGTTCATCTGTTTGTCTATCCATCCGACTGTCAGTATATCATTCCATTCAACTAAATTCTGATGAAAGGGTATAAGATAATAGAGCTGTCATATATTGCATGTCTAATAGTATGAACCTTGAGAAGGCTCATCTTTTGGAGCCAAATTATTAACCTTTGACCCCATCACTGACCTTTGATCCACATTTTTTGAAAAATAAAAGCATCCGTTATTTTAGTTTTGATACATATGGTATGTTATACATGTTGTTATATATACACGTTTTTAGTAATTCTCTCACATTCTAGAGAAATCTAAGGCACGGTCCATTTGATATTCTTGGGGGGGGGGGACTCCGTTTTTTTCAAAAAAAAAAAAAATTTGCTCTGAATTTTGATGAAAAAAATTAATTAGGAATTGATGGATATGCATTGGCATGTGGTTGTTGGTTCTAATAAAAAAAAAACTTGATACACATTTATCCCGCCTCTGGCAAATTTCTTGCGATCTGATTGGTCGAGAAGAACCAAATATTATGTTGTATTATTTTACTAACAGAATATTATTTTGATATCCTGCTTCTACTAAGATGCTTTATGCTTTTGACGTCACCAAAATGCTTTAGAATATGTTGACGTAACATACGCAAACCAAAAGCGATTCAGCCGGATAAATTCGTTATAGAGTGTTTTACAGGGGGGATACAGAAATATATTGGGTCGATGAAAAAAGTGGTATTAGGCAAGGTGAAGTCCAGCATTCATTCTCTTGAGTGTATATGTACAAATCAACCAGGAGAGCTTCAGTCTCATCAGAGACTTCTGGTTTACTTTGCAGTCCCTTTCTCAAATGAGATTCATAATAGCACTTTCATGAAAAGAAAGAACGAAACAACTGGTGTACCAAAGCCTCTATAGAATTAATGATTGAAAACTTATATGTAAAATGGACTTATTTTCAAAGCATTCTTCTTTTTTTGTTATTGTGAAAAAAACCACGTGACATATCTTAAAAATGAAAAAAGAGAGCCTTAGGCATCACTTCTAAGTCGAACTGAGCGGAATGTTCAGTTTGTGTATTGAAAAGTTTTTACCAATAAAATGTATTCTCAATCGTTATGAAGGGGACATGGATATTTAAAAAGAGGATTATCACCATGAATTTGAAAAGAAACCATTTGAAATGCATTAGACATTAAATTAGAAATGGGTTCGAAATCTTGCTTCTCTTATGTTGTCCATGAAACTTTCGTCGTTTAAATCGGTGTAAAAGAAAGGAGTGTAAATTTAAGTTAAACCATATAACATGTATAATGAAGATAACGTGTAAATACTGCATCTCCTTTCCAGTTATAATCGTCAAATGTATACTCTGATCAAAACAGTATTTTGGCCAATGTATGCTTAGGACATGTCTAGAAGTTCTTTGTAACATACCTTTTTGAATAGATACATTATCAAAATTATTTTTCCATGGATTAAATTTATACCGTATAAAATTGAACAATGATATTTGTTACATGAACAATATTCATATGACTTACTACAGTGATTTTTGGTGACTATTTCCATTAGTTAAAAGCGGAGAACATTCATTTATTTTTAAATGAAGTATCAAGTACCCCTCATTCAAATTAATTTGAGAGAAAATTGAAGGGCCATTCGTTCAACAGTGCCCTTTTGTTGGCCGGATTGCAAAGCAATTCCGGTCTATAGATTGACGATGTCCGTCCGTCCGTCCGTCTGTCCGTCCGTCCGTCCGTCTGTCCGTCTGCCGTCAACATTTTGGTTAAAGTTTCTGGTTGAGGCAAAATCTAAGGAACTATATGCAGTAGAAACTTTATATTATACATGAAGGTTGCCCATGACAAGACCTTTCAATTTATGCTGTAACGTTTGACCTAGTGACCTTGACCTTGGACTTTGACCTAGTTAAAGATTTTGGTTAAAGTTCCTGGTTTAAGCAAAATCTAAGGAACTGTATGCAGTAGAAACCTTATATTATACATATAGGTTTCCCATGACAAGACCTTTCAATTTATGCCATAACGTTTGACCTAGTGACCTTGACCTTGGACTTTGACCTAGTTAAAGATTTTGGTTAAAGTTCCTGGTTTAAGCAAAATCTAAGGAACTGTATGCAGTAGAAACCTTATATTATACATATAGGTTTCCCATGACAAGACCTTTCAATTTATGCCGCAACATTGGACCTAGTGACCTTGACCTTGGACTTTGACCTAGTTAAAGATTTTGGTTAAAGTTTCTGGTTTAAGCAAAATCTAAGGAACTGTATGCAGTAGAAACCTTATATTATACATTTAGGTTGCCCATGATGAGACCTTTCAATTTATGCCGCAACATTGGAGTTAGTGACCTTGACCTTGGACTTTGACCTAGTTTAAGATTTTGGTTAAAGTATCTGGTTTAAGCAAAATCTAAGGAAGTGTATGCAGTAGAAACCTTTTATTATACATTTAGGTTGCCCATGACGAGACCTTTCAATCTATGCCGTAACATTGGACCTAGTGACCTTGACCTTGGACTTTGACCTAGTTAAAGACTTTGGTTAAAGTTCCTGGTTTAAGCAAAATTTAAGGAACTGTATACAGTAGAAACTTTATATTATACATGTAGTTTGCCTCTGACAAGACCTCTCAATGTATGCTGTAATATTTGACTTAGTGACCTTGACCCAGTTGGTGACAAAAACTTACTTTGCAATCCGGCCATACCGTCTTTAGCGGTGTTTTATTTTCGATGGATTGAGTTTATATCCGAAAAAAAGGAACAGGTGTAGTTGTTTCATGAATTCTGAATCAATGATACAAACTCCTGTCCTTTTAAAGGAATAAACTCAATCCATCGAAAAAAAAAATTTGATGCATCACTGAAATATTTACATGTAAATTGAGGCATGTCAGAGCAATTTGACAGTTACATGTAAATCACGTGTAATACGAATATAATGGCCTTTATACAACATGTACAAGAAACAAATACAGCCCTTTTTGGCCGGATTGCAAAGCAATTCCGGTCTATGGATTGACGATGTCCGTCCGTCCGTCCGTCTGTCTGTCCGTCCGTCCGTCCGTCTGTCCGTCTGCCGTCAACATTTTGGTTAAGGTTTCTGGTTGAGGCAAAATCTAAGGAACTATATGCAGTAGAAACTTTATTTTATACATGAAGGTTGCCCATGAGAAGACCTTTCAATTTATGCCGTAACATTTGACCTAGTGACCTTGACCTTGGACTTTGACCTAGTTAAAGATTTTGGTTAAAGTTCCTGGTTTAAGCAAAATCTATGGAACTGTATGCAGTAGAAACTTTATATTATACATGTAGGTTGCCCATGACCAGACCTTTCAATTTATGCCGTAAAATTGGACCTAGTGACCTTGACCTTGGACTTTGACCTAGTTAAAGATTTTGGTTAAAGTTCCTGGTTTAAGCAAAATCTATGGAACTGTATGCAGTAGAAACTTTATATTATACATGTAGGTTGCCCATGACCAGACCTTTCAATTTATGCCGTAAAATTGGACCTAGTGACCTTGACCTTGGACTTTGACCTAGTTAAAGATTTTGGTTAAAGTTCCTGGTTTAAGCAAAATCTATGGAACTGTATGCAGTAGAAACTTTAGATTATACATGTAGGTTTCCCATGACCAGACCTTTCAATTTATGCCGTAACATTGGACCTAGTGACCTTGGCCTTGGACTTTGACCTAGTTAAAGATTTTGGTTAAAGTTTCTGGTTTAAGCAAAATCTAAGGAACTGTATGCAGTAGAAACTTTATATTATACATTTAGGTTGCCCATGATGAGACCTTTCAATTTATGCCGTAACATTTGACCTAGTGACCTTGACCTTGGACTTTGACCTAGTTAAAGACTTTGGTTAAAGTTCCTGGTTTAAGCAAAATCTAAGGAACTGCATGCAGTAGAAACTTTATGTTATACATGTAGGTTGCCTCTGACAAGACCTCTCAATGTATGCTGTAATATTTGACCTAGTGACCTTGACCCAGTTAGTGATAAAAACTTACTTTGCAATCCGGCCATACCGTCTTTAGCGGTGTTTTATTTACTTTGCAGTCCCTTTCTCAAATGAGATTGATATTAGCATTTTCATGAAAAGAAAGAACGAAACAACTGGTGTACCAAAGCCTCTATAGAATTAATGATTGAAAACTTATATGTAAAATGGACTTATTTTCAAAGCATTCTTGTTTTTTTGTTATTGTGAAAAAAAACCACGTGTCATATCTTAAAAATGAAAAAAAGAGAGCCATAGGCATCACTTCTAAGTGGAACTGAGCGGAATGTTCAGTTTGTGTATTGAAAAGTTTTTACCATTAAAATGTATTCTCAATCAATCTCAGACGGACACTAGGCTTGGTACTTGACCAATCTACAGTCTTGTACAAGCGCATCCTTGAGACTTGCACTCTGACTGACTGTGACGACGGGACTCCATGACGGGCCCTGTCCAAACCTCTTTAGAGAAGACAGGGCCCCGACCACCTTTTAAACCATATAACATGTATAATGAAGGTAACGTGTAAATACTGCATCTCCTTTCCAGTTATAATCGTCAAATGTATACTCTGAACAAAATGTATACTCAAAACAGTATTTTGGCCAATGTATGCTTAGGACTTATGTGTAGAAGTTCTTTGTTACATTCCTGTTGGAATAGATACATTATCAAAATGTTTTTTCCATTCTTAAATTTAGACCGTATAAAATTGAACAATGATATATGTTACATGAACTATATTGATATGACTTATTACAGTGATTTTTGGTGACTATTTCCATTAGTTAAAAGCGGAGAACATTCATCTATTTTAATATGATGTATCAAGTTTTCCTCATTCAATTAATTGAAGGGAAAATTGAAGGGCCATTCATTAATTGTTAGTGCCCTTTTGTTTTTGATGGATTGAGTTTATATCCGAAAAAGGAACAGGTGTAGTTGTTTCATGAATTCTGAATCAATGATACAAACTCCTGTCCTTTTAAAGGAATAAACTCAATCCATGGAAAAAAAAAAATTGATGCATCACTGAAATATTTACATGTAAATTGAGGCATGTCAGAGCAATTTGACAGTTACATGTAAATCATGTGTAATACGAATATAATGGCCTTTATACAACATGTACAAGAAACAAATACAGCCCTTTTTTACTTTGCAGTCCCTTTCTCAAATGAGATTCATAATAGCATTTTCATGAAAAGAGAGAACGAAACAACTGGTGTACCAAAGCCTCTATAGAATTAATGATTGAAAACTTATATGTAAAATGGACTTATTTTCAAAGCATTCTTCTTTTTTTGTTATTGTGAAAAAAACCACGTGACATATCTTAAAAATGAAAAAAGAGAGCCTTAGGCATCACTTCTAAGTCGAACTGAGCGGAATGTTCAGTTTGTGTATTGAAAAGTTTTTACCAATAAAATGTATTCTCAATCGTTATGAAGGGGACATGGATATTTAAAAAGAGGATTATCACCATGAATTTGAAAAGAAACCATTTGAAATGCATTATACATTAAATTAGAAATGGGTTCGAAATCTTGCTTCTCTTATGTTGTCCATGAAACTTTCGTCGTTTAAATCGGTGTAAAAGAAAGGAGTGTAAATTTAAGTTAAACCATATAACATGTATAATGAAGATAACGTGTAAATACTGCATCTCCTTTCCAGTTATAATCGTCAAATGTATACTCTGATCAAAACAGTATTTTGGCCAATGTATGCTTAGGACATGTCTAGAAGTTCTTTGTAACATACCTGTTTGAATAGATACATTATCAAAATTATTTTTCCATGGATTAAATTTATACCGTATAAAATTGAACAATGATATTTGTTACATGAACAATATTCATATGACTTACTACAGTGATTTTTGGTGACTATTTTCATTAGTTAAAAGCGGAGAACATTCATTTATTTTTAAATGAAGTATCAAGTACCCCTCATTCAAATTAATTTGAGAGAAAATTGAAGGGCCATTCGTTCAACAGTGCCCTTTTGTTTTCGATGGATTGAGTTTATATCCGAAAAAAAGGAACAGGTGTAGTTGTTTCATGAATTCTGAATCAATGATACAAACTCCTGTCCTTTTAAAGGAATAAACTCAATCCATCGAAAAAAAAAATTTGATGCATCACTGAAATATTTACATGTAAATTGAGGCATGTCAGAGCAATTTGACAGTTACATGTAAATCACGTGTAATACGAATATAATGGCCTTTATACAACATGTACAAGAAACAAATACAGCCCTTTTTTACTTTGCAGTCCCTTTCTCAAATGAGATTCATATTAGCATTTTCATGAAAAGAAAGAACGAAACAACTGGTGTACCAAAGCCTCTATAGAATTAATGATTGAAAACTTATATGTAAAATGGACTTATTTTCAAAGCATTCTTGTTTTTTTGTTATTGTGAAAAAAAACCACGTGTCATATCTTAAAAATGAAAAAAAGAGAGCCATAGGCATCACTTCTAAGTGGAACTGAGCGGAATGTTCAGTTTGTGTATTGAAAAGTTTTTACCATTAAAATGTATTCTCAATCAATCTCAGACGGACACTAGGCTTGGTACTTGACCAATCTACAGTCTTGTACAAGCGCATCCTTGAGACTTGCACTCTGACTGACTGTGACGACGGGACTCCATGACGGGCCCTGTCCAAACCTCTTTAGAGAAGACAGGGCCCCGACCACCTGTTAAACCATATAACATGTATAATGAAGGTAACGTGTAAATACTGCATCTCCTTTCCAGTTATAATCGTCAAATGTATACTCTGAACAAAATGTATACTCAAAACAGTATTTTGGCCAATGTATGCTTAGGACTTATGTGTAGAAGTTCTTTGTTACATTCCTGTTGGAATAGATACATTATCAAAATGTTTTTTCCATTCTTAAATTTAGACCGTATAAAATTGAACAATGATATATGTTACATGAACTATATTGATATGACTTATTACAGTGATTTTTGGTGACTATTTCCATTAGTTAAAAGCGGAGAACATTCATCTATTTTAATATGATGTATCAAGTTTTCCTCATTCAATTAATTGAAGGGAAAATTGAAGGGCCATTCATTAATTGTTAGTGCCCTTTTGTTTTTGATGGATTGAGTTTATATCCGAAAAAGGAACAGGTGTAGTTGTTTCATGAATTCTGAATCAATGATACAAACTCCTGTCCTTTTAAAGGAATAAACTCAATCCATGGAAAAAAAAAATTGATGCATCACTGAAATATTTACATGTAAATTGAGGCATGTCAGAGCAATTTGACAGTTACATGTAAATCATGTGTAATACGAATATAATGGCCTTTATACAACATGTACAAGAAACAAATACAGCCCTTTTTTACTTTGCAGTCCCTTTCTCAAATGAGATTCATAATAGCATTTTCATGAAAAGAAAGAACGAAACAACTGGTGTACCAAAGCCTCTATAGAATTAATGATTGAAAACTTATATGTAAAATGGACTTATTTTCAAAGCATTCTTCTTTTTTTGTTATTGTGAAAAAAACCACGTGACATATCTTAAAAATGAAAAAAGAGAGCCTTAGGCATCACTTCTAAGTCGAACTGAGCGGAATGTTCAGTTTGTGTATTGAAAAGTTTTTACCAATAAAATGTATTCTCAATCGTTATGAAGGGGACATGGATATTTAAAAGGAGGATTATCACCATGAATTTGAAAAGAAACCATTTGAAATGCATTAGACATTAAATTAGAAATGGGTTCGAAATCTTGCTTCTCTTATGTTGTCCATGAAACTTTCGTCGTTTAAATCGGTGTAAAAGAAAGGAGTGTAAATTTAAGTTAAACCATATAACATGTATAATGAAGATAACGTGTAAATACTGCATCTCCTTTCCAGTTATAATCGTCAAATGTATACTCTGATCAAAACAGTATTTTGGCCAATGTATGCTTAGGACATGTCTAGAAGTTCTTTGTAACATACCTGTTTGAATAGATACATTATCAAAATTATTTTTCCATGGATTAAATTTATACCGTATAAAATTGAACAATGATATTTGTTACATGAACAATATTCATATGACTTACTACAGTGATTTTTGGTGACTATTTCCATTAGTTAAAAGCGGAGAACATTCATTTATTTTTAAATGAAGTATCAAGTACCCCTCATTCAAATTAATTTGAGAGAAAATTGAAGGGCCATTCGTTCAACAGTGCCCTTTTGTTTTCGATGGATTGAGTTTATATCCGAAAAAAAGGAACAGGTGTAGTTGTTTCATGAATTCTGAATCAATGATACAAACTCCTGTCCTTTTAAAGGAATAAACTCAATCCATCGAAAAAAAAAAATTTGATGCATCACTGAAATATTTACATGTAAATTGAGGCATGTCAGAGCAATTTGACAGTTACATGTAAATCACGTGTAATACGAATATAATGGCCTTTATACAACATGTACAAGAAACAAATACAGCCCTTTTTTACTTTGCAGTCCCTTTCTCAAATGAGATTCATAATAGCATTTTCATGAAAAGAAAGAACGAAACAACTGGTGTACCAAAAGCCTCTATAGAATTAATGATTGAAAACTTATATGTAAAATGGACTTATTTTCAAAGCATTCTTGTTTTTGTTATTGTGAAAAAAAACCACGTGTCATATCTTAAAAATGAAAAAAAGAGAGCCATAGGCATCACTTCTAAGTCGAACTGAGCGGAATGTTCAGTTTGTGTATTGAAAAGTTTTTACCATTAAAATGTATTCTCAATCAATCTTAGACGGACACTAGGCTTGGTACTTGACCAATCTACAGTCTTGTACAAGCGCATCCTTGAGACTTGCACTCTGACTGACTGTGACGACGGGACTCCATGACGGGCCCTGTCCAAACCTCTTTAGAGAAGACAGGGCCCCGACCACCTGTTAAACCATATAACATGTATAATGAAGGTAACGTGTAAATACTGCATCTCCTTTCCAGTTATAATCGTCAAATGTATACTCTGAACAAAATGTATACTCAAAACAGTATTTTGGCCAATGTATGCTTAGGACTTATGTGTAGAAGTTCTTTGTTACATACCTGTTGGAATAGATACATTATCAAAATGTTTTTTCCATTCTTAAATTTAGACCGTATAAAATTGAACAATGATATATGTTACATGAACTATATTGATATGACTTATTACAGTGATTTTTGGTGACTATTTCCATTAGTTAAAAGCGGAGAACATTCATCTATTTTAATATGATGTATCAAGTTTTCCTCATTCAATTAATTGAAGGGAAAATTGAAGGGCCATTCATTAATTGTTAGTGCCCTTTTGTTTTTGATGGATTGAGTTTATATCCGAAAAAGGAACAGGTGTAGTTGTTTCATGAATTCTGAATCAATGATACAAACTCCTGTCCTTTTAAAGGAATAAACTCAATCCATCGAAAAAAAAAATTTGATGCATCACTGAAATATTTACATGTAAATTGAGGCATGTCAGAGCAATTTGACAGTTACATGTAAATCATGTGTAATACGAATATAATGGCCTTTATACAACATGTACAAGAAACAAATACAGCCCTTTTTTACTTTGCAGTCCCTTTCTCAAATGAGATTCATAATAGCATTTTCATGAAAAGAAAGAACGAAACAACTGGTGTACCAAAGCCTCTATAGAATTAATGATTGAAAACTTATATGTAAAATGGACTTATTTTCAAAGCATTCTTCTTTTTTTGTTATTGTGAAAAAAAAACCACGTGACATATCTTAAAAATGAAAAAAGAGAGCCTTAGGCATCACTTCTAAGTCGAACTGAGCGGAATGTTCAGTTTGTGTATTGAAAAGTTTTTACCAATAAAATGTATTCTCAATCGTTATGAAGGGGACATGGATATTTAAAAGGAGGATTATCACCATGAATTTGAAAAGAAACCATTTGAAATGCATTAGACATTAAATTAGAAATGGGTTCGAAATCTTGCTTCTCTTATGTTGTCCATGAAACTTTCGTCGTTTAAATCGGTGTAAAAGAAAGGAGTGTAAATTTAAGTTAAACCGTATAACATGTATAATGAAGATAACGTGTAAATACTGCATCTCCTTTCCAGTTATAATCGTCAAATGTATACTCTGATCAAAACAGTATTTTGGCCAATGTATGCATAGGACATGTCTAGAAGTTCTTTGTAACATACCTGTTTGAATAGATACATTATCAAAATTATTTTTCCATGGATTAAATTTATACCGTATAAAATTGAACAATGATATTTGTTACATGAACAATATTCATATGACTTACTACAGTGATTTTTGGTGACTATTTCCATTAGTTAAAAGCGGAGAACATTCATTTATTTTTAAATGAAGTATCAAGTACCCCTCATTCAAATTAATTTGAGAGAAAATTGAAGGGCCATTCGTTCAACAGTGCCCTTTTGTTTTCGATGGATTGAGTTTATATCCGAAAAAAAGGAACAGGTGTAGTTGTTTCATGAATTCTGAATCAATGATACAAACTCCTGTCCTTTTAAAGGAATAAACTCAATCCATCGAAAAAAAAAATTTGATGCATCACTGAAATATTTACATGTAAATTGAGGCATGTCAGAGCAATTTGACAGTTACATGTAAATCACGTGTAATACGAATATAATGGCCTTTATACAACATGTACAAGAAACAAATACAGCCCTTTTTTACTTTGCAGTCCCTTTCTCAAATGAGATTCATAATAGCATTTTCATGAAAAGAAAGAACGAAACAACTGGTGTACCAAAGCCTCTATAGAATTAATGATTGAAAACTTATATGTAAAATGGACTTATTTTCAAAGCATTCTTGTTTTTGTTATTGTGAAAAAAACCACGTGTCATATCTTAAAAATGAAAAAAAGAGAGCCATAGGCATCACTTCTAAGTCGAACTGAGCGGAATGTTCAGTTTGTGTATTGAAAAGTTTTTACCATTAAAATGTATTCTCAATCAATCTCAGACGGACACTAGGCTTGGTACTTGACCAATCTACAGTCTTGTACAAGCGCATCCTTGAGACTTGCACTCTGACTGACTGTGACGACGGGACTCCATGACGGGCCCTGTCCAAACCTCTTTAGAGAAGACAGGGCCCCGACCACCTGTTAAACCATATAACATGTATAATGAAGGTAACGTGTAAATACTGCATCTCCTTTCCAGTTATAATCGTCAAATGTATACTCTGAACAAAATGTATACTCAAAACAGTATTTTGGCCAATGTATGCTTAGGACTTATGTGTAGAAGTTCTTTGTTACATACCTGTTGGAATAGATACATTATCAAAATGTTTTTTCCATTCTTAAATTTAGACCGTATAAAATTGAACAATGATATATGTTACATGAACTATATTGATATGACTTATTACAGTGATTTTTGGTGACTATTTCCATTAGTTAAAAGCGGAGAACATTCATCTATTTTAATATGATGTATCAAGTTTTCCTCATTCAATTAATTGAAGGGAAAATTGAAGGGCCATTCATTAATTGTTAGTGCCCTTTTGTTTTTGATGGATTGAGTTTATATCCGAAAAAGGAACAGGTGTAGTTGTTTCATGAATTCTGAATCAATGATACAAACTCCTGTCCTTTTAAAGGAATAAACTCAATCCATCGAAAAAAAAATTTGATGCATCACTGAAATATTTACATGTAAATTGAGGCATGTCAGAGCAATTTGACAGTTACATGTAAATCATGTGTAATACGAATATAATGGCCTTTATACAACATGTACAAGAAACAAATACAGCCCTTTTTTACTTTGCAGTCCCTTTCTCAAATGAGATTCATAATAGCATTTTCATGAAAAGAAAGAACGAAACAACTGGTGTACCAAAGCCTCTATAGAATTAATGATTGAAAACTTATATGTAAAATGGACTTATTTTCAAAGCATTCTTCTTTTTTTGTTATTGTGAAAAAAACCACGTGACATATCTTCAAAATGAAAAAAGAGAGCCTTAGGCATCACTTCTAAGTCGAACTGAGCGGAATGTTCAGTTTGTGTATTGAAAAGTTTTTACCAATAAAATGTATTCTCAATCGTTATGAAGGGGACATGGATATTTAAAAGGAGGATTATCACCATGAATTTGAAAAGAAACCATTTGAAATGCATTAGACATTAAATTAGAAATGGGTTCGAAATCTTGCTTCTCTTATGTTGTCCATGAAACTTTCGTCGTTTAAATCGGTGTAAAAGAAAGGAGTGTAAATTTAAGTTAAACCATATAACATGTATAATGAAGATAACGTGTAAATACTGCATCTCCTTTCCAGTTATAATCGTCAAATGTATACTCTGATCAAAACAGTATTTTGGCCAATGTATGCTTAGGACATGTCTAGAAGTTCTTTGTAACATACCTGTTTGAATAGATACATTATCAAAATTATTTTTCCATGGATTAAATTTATACCGTATAAAATTGAACAATGATATTTGTTACATGAACAATATTCATATGACTTACTACAGTGATTTTTGGTGACTATTTCCATTAGTTAAAAGCGGAGAACATTCATTTATTTTTAAATGAAGTATCAAGTACCCCTCATTCAAATTAATTTGAGAGAAAATTGAAGGGCCATTCGTTCAACAGTGCCCTTTTGTTTTCGATGGATTGAGTTTATATCCGAAAAAAAGGAACAGGTGTAGTTGTTTCATGAATTCTGAATCAATGATACAAACTCCTGTCCTTTTAAAGGAATAAACTCAATCCATCGAAAAAAAAAAATTTGATGCATCACTGAAATATTTACATGTAAATTGAGGCATGTCAGAGCAATTTGACAGTTACATGTAAATCACGTGTAATACGAATATAATGGCCTTTATACAACATGTACAAGAAACAAATACAGCCCTTTTTTACTTTGCAGTCCCTTTCTCAAATGAGATTCATAATAGCATTTTCATGAAAAGAAAGAACGAAACAACTGGTGTACCAAAGCCTCTATAGAATTAATGATTGAAAACTTATATGTAAAATGGACTTATTTTCAAAGCATTCTTGTTTTTTTGTTATTGTGAAAAAAACCACGTGTCATATCTTAAAAATGAAAAAAAGAGAGCCATAGGCATCACTTCTAAGTCGAACTGAGCGGAATGTTCAGTTTGTGTATTGAAAAGTTTTTACCATTAAAATGTATTCTCAATCAATCTCAGACGGACACTAGGCTTGGTACTTGACCAATCTACAGTCTTGTACAAGCGCATCCTTGAGACTTGCACTCTGACTGACTGTGACGACGGGACTCCATGACGGGCCCTGTCCAAACCTCTTTAGAGAAGACAGGGCCCCGACCACCTGTTAAACCATATAACATGTATAATGAAGGTAACGTGTAAATACTGCATCTCCTTTCCAGTTATAATCGTCAAATGTATACTCTGAACAAAATGTATACTCAAAACAGTATTTTGGCCAATGTATGCTTAGGACTTATGTGTAGAAGTTCTTTGTTACATACCTGTTGGAATAGATACATTATCAAAATGTTTTTTCCATTCTTAAATTTAGACCGTATAAAATTGAACAATGATATATGTTACATGAACTATATTGATATGACTTATTACAGTGATTTTTGGTGACTATTTCCATTAGTTAAAAGCGGAGAACATTCATCTATTTTAATATGATGTATCAAGTTTTCCTCATTCAATTAATTGAAGGGAAAATTGAAGGGCTATTCATTAATTGTTAGTGCCCTTTTGTTTTTGATGGATTGAGTTTATATCCGAAAAAGGAACAGGTGTAGTTGTTTCATGAATTCTGAATCAATGATACAAACTCCTGTCCTTTTAAAGGAATAAACTCAATCCATCGAAAAAAAAATTTGATGCATCACTGAAATATTTACATGTAAATTGAGGCATGTCAGAGCAATTTGACAGTTACATGTAAATCATGTGTAATACGAATATAATGGCCTTTATACAACATGTACAAGAAACAAATACAGCCCTTTTTTACTTTGCAGTCCCTTTCTCAAATGAGATTCATAATAGCATTTTCATGAAAAGAAAGAACGAAACAAGCCTCTATAGAATTAATGATTGAAAACTTATATGTAAAATGGACTTATTTTCAAAGCATTCTTGTTTTTTTGTTATTGTGAAAATTACCACGTGACATATCTTAAAAATGAAAAAAAAGAGAGCCTTAGGCATCACTTCTAAGTCGAACTGAGCGGAATGTTCAATTTGTGTATTGAAAAGTCTTTACCAATAAAATGTATTCTCAATCGTTATGAAGGGGACATGGGTATTTAAAAGGAGGATTATCAGCATAAAATTTGAAAAGAAACCATTTGAAATGCATTAGACATTAAATGAGAAATGGGTTCGAAATCTTGCTTCTCTTATGTTGTCCATGAAACTTTCGTCGTTTAAATCGGTGTAAAAGAAAGGAGTGTAAATTTAAGTTAAACCATATAACATGTATAATGAAGATAACGTGTAAATACTGCATCTCCTTTCCAGTTATAATCGTCAAATGTATACTCTGATCAAAACAGTATTTTGGCCAATGTATGCTTAGGACATGTCTAGAAGTTCTTTGTAACATACCTGTTTGAATAGATACATTATCAAAATTATTTTTCCATGGATAAAATTTATACCGTATAAAATTGAACAATGATATTTGTTACATGAACAATATTCATATGACTTACTACAGTGATTTTTGGTGACTATTTCCATTAGTTAAAAGCAGAGAACATTCATTTATTTTTAAATGAAGTATCAAGTACCCCTCATTCAAATTAATTTGAGAGAAAATTGAAGGGCCATTCGTTCAACAGTGCCCTTTTGTTTTCGATGGATTGAGTTTATATCCGAAAAAAAGGAACAGGTGTAGTTGTTTCATGAATTCTGAATCAATGATACAAACTCCTGTCCTTTTAAAGGAATAAACTCAATCCATCGAAAAAAAAAATTTGATGCATCACTGAAATATTTACATGTAAATTGAGGCATGTCAGAGCAATTTGACAGTTACATGTAATACGAATATAATGGCCTTTATACAACATGTACAAGAAACAAATACAGCCCTTTTTTACTTTGCAGTCCCTTTCTCAAATGAGATTCATAATAGCATTTTCATGAAAAGAAAGAACGAAACAACTGGTGTACCAAAGCCTCTATAGAATTAATGATTGAAAACTTATATGTAAAATGGACTTATTTTCAAAGCATTCTTGTTTTTTTGTTATTGTGAAAAAAACCACGTGTCATATCTTAAAAATGAAAAAAAGAGAGCCATAGGCATCACTTCTAAGTCGAACTGAGCGGAATGTTCAGTTTGTGTATTGAAAAGTTTTTACCATTAAAATGTATTCTCAATCGTTATGAAGGGGACATGGATATTTAAAAGGAGGATTATCACCATGAATTTGAAAAGAAACCATTTGAAATGCATTAGACATTAAATGAGAAATGGGTTCGAAATCTTGCTTCTCTTATGTTGTCCATGAAACTTTCGTTGTTTAAATCGGTGTAAAAGAAAGGAGTGTAAATTTAAGTTAAACCATATAACATGTATAATGAAGATGACGTGTAAATACTGCATCTCCTTTCCAGTTATAATCGTCAAATGTATACTCTGATCAAAACAGTATTTTGGCCAATTTATGCTTAGGACTTGTGTCTAGAAGTTCTTTGTAACATACCTGTTTGAATAGATACATTATCAAAATTATTTTTTCCATGGATTAAATTTATACCGTATAAAATTGAACAATGATATTTGTTACATGAACAATATTCATATGACTTACTACAGTGATTTTTGGTGACTATTTCCATTAGTTAAAAGCGGAGAACATTCATTTATTTTTAAATGAAGTATCAAGTACCCCTCATTCAAATTATTTTGAGAGAAAATTGAAGGGCCATTCGTTCAACAGTGCCCTTTTGTTTTCGATGGATTGAGTTTATATCCGAAAAAAAGGAACAGGTGTAGTTGTTTCATGAATTCTGAATCAATGATACAAACTCCTGTCCTTTTAAAGGAATAAACTCAATCCATCGGAAAAAAAAATTTGATGCATCACTGAAATATTTACATGTAAATTGAGGCATGTCAGAGCAATTTGACAGTTACATGTAAATCACGTGTAATACGAATATAATGGCCTTTATACAACATGTACAAGAAACAAATACAGCCCTTTTTTACTTTGCAGTCCCTTTCTCAAATGAGATTCATAGTAGCATTTTCATGAAAAGAAAGAACGAAACAACTGGTGTACCAAAGCCTCTATAGAATTAATGATTGAAAACTTATATGTAAAATGGACATATTTTCAAAGCATTCTTCTTTCTGATTTTTATTGTGAAATAACCACATGTCGTGTATTAAAAATGAAAAAAGAGAGCCTTAGGTATCACTTCTAAGTCGAACTGAGCGGAATGTTCAGTTTGTGTTTTGGAAAGTTTTGACAAATAAAATCTTAATTCAAGGGATATCCATACATGTATTTCAAAGGAGGATTATCATCATGCATTTGAAAAGAAACCATTTGAAATTCATTAAAGGCATTCAATGAGAAATGGGTTCGAAATCTTGCTTCTCCTGTTTTGTCCATGAAACTATCGTTGTTTAAGGTATCTGTTGTTCAAATAAATTTCAAGTGTATTATATAGTTTGAATTTTTGAATATTTTTACCAAAATATACCTTATACAACATAAAAAAATGGTGTCTATCATCAAAGGTGGACATGATCACCTTCGCTCAATCCACAGAAACTATCAAGACACTGCCGAAGATGACCGAGATAATTTTAACACTGTTTAAAGGGACGAGACGTCCGAGAGATCAACATTTGTACAATGGATACATTAAATCGATGTAAAAGAAAGGAGTGTAAATTTAAGTTAAACCATATAACATGTATAATGAAGATAACATGTAAATACTGCATCTCCTTTCCAGTTATAATCGTCAAATGTATACTCTGATCAAAACAGTATTTTGGCCAATTTATGCTTAGGACTTGTGTCTAGAAGTTCTTTGTAACATACCTGTTTGAATAGATACATTATCAAAATTATTTTTCCATGGATTAAATTTACACCGTATAAAATTGAACAATGATATTTGTTACATGAACAATATTCATATGACTTACTACAGTGATTTTTGGTGACTATTTCCATTAGTTAAAAGCGGAGAACATTCATTTATTTCTAAATGATGTATCAAGTATTCCTCATTCAAATCAATTAAAAAAAAATTGAAGGGTCATTAGTTCAACAATGCCCTTTTGTTTTCGATGGATTGAGTTTATATCCGAAAAAAGGAACAGGTGTAGTTGTTTCATGAATTATATTCTGAATCAATGATACAAACTCCTGTCCTTTTAAAGGAATAAACTCAATCCATCGGAAAAAAAAATTTGATGCATCACTGAAATATTTACATGTAAATTAAGGCATGTCAAAGCAATTTGACAGTTACATGTAAATCACGTGTAATACGAATATAATGGCCTTTATACAACATGTACAAGAAACAAATACAGCCCTTTTTTACTTTGCAGTCCCTTTCTCAAATGAGATTCATAGTAGCATTTTCATGAAAAGAAAGAACGAAACAACTGGTGTACCAAAGCCTCTATAGAATTAATGATTGAAAACTTATATGTAAAATGGACATATTTTCAAAGCATTCTTCTTTCTCATTTTTATTGTGAAATAACCACATGTCGTGTATTAAAAATGAAAAAAGAGAGCCTTAGGTATCACTTCTAAGTCGAACTGAGCGGAATGTTCAGTTTGTGTATTGGAAAGTTTTGACAAATAAAATCTTAATTCAAGGGATATCCATACATGTATTTCAAAGGAGGATTATCATCATGCATTTGAAAAGAAACCATTTGAAATTCATTAAAGGCATTCAATGAGAAATGGGTTCGAAATCTTGCTTCTCCTGTTTTGTCCATGAAACTATCGTTGTTTAAGGTATCTGTTGTTCAAATAAATTTCAAGTGTATTATATAGTTTGAATTTTTGAATATTTTTACCAAAATATACCTTATACAACATAAAAAAATGGTGTCTATCATCAAAGGTGGACATGATCACCTTCGCTCAATCCACAGAAACTATCAAGACACTGCCGAAGATGACCGAGATAATTTTAACACTGTTTAAAGGGACGAGACGTCCGAGAGATCAACATTTGTACAATGGATACATTAAATCGATGTAAAAGAAAGGAGTGTAAATTTAAGTTAAACCATATAACATGTATAATGAAGATAACATGTAAATACTGCATCTCCTTTCCAGTTATAATCGTCAAATGTATACTCTGATCAAAACAGTATTTTGGCCAATTTATGCTTAGGACTTGTGTCTAGAAGTTCTTTGTAACATACCTGTTTGAATAGATACATTATCAAAATTATTTTTCCATGGATTAAATTTACACCGTATAAAATTGAACAATGATATTTGTTACATGAACAATATTCATATGACTTAATACAGTGATTTTTGGTGACTATTTCCATTAGTTAAAAGCGGAGAACATTCATTTATTTCTAAATGATGTATCAAGTATTCCTCATTCAAATCAATTAAAAAAAAATTGAAGGGTCATTAGTTCAACAATGCCCTTTTGTTTTCGATGGATTGAGTTTATATCCGAAAAAAGGAACAGGTGTAGTTGTTTCATGAATTATATTCTGAATCAATGATACAAACTCCTGTCCTTTTAAAGGAATAAACTCAATCCATCGAAAAAAAAATTTGATGCATCACTGAAATATTTACATGTAAATTAAGGCATGTCAAAGCAATTTGACAGTTACATGTAAATCACGTGTAATACGAATATAATGGCCTTTATACAACATGTACAAGAAACAAATACAGCCCTTTTTTACTTTGCAGTCCCTTTCTCAAATGAGATTCATAATAGCATTTTCATGAAAAGAAAGAACGAAACAACTGGTGTACCAAAGCCTCTATAGAATTAATGATTGAAAACTTATATGTAAAATGGACTTATTTTCAAAGCATTCTTGTTTCTCCTTTTTTTGTGAAAAAAAAACAACAACTTTTCGTATCTTAAAAGAGAGAGAGAGAGAGATCTCCTCCCTTCTGAAAAATGAAAAAAATCCTTAGGCATCACTGGTAAGTGTAACTGAGCGGAATGATCAGTTTGTGTATTGGAAAGTTTTTACCAATAAAATATATGCTGAATTGTTATGGAGGGGATCACCAATTACTATAAAAACATAGATCGATTATCCATGGGTAAATAAAGCGTAGATTATTGGTAAAGTTTGAATAAACAATGAAAGTTTAAGAAAAGACGGAACAACTGAAATCAACACAGAGGAATCATTATTACGTCGATTTTTTTAAAGGTATGTCCAAAAATCGGGATTTTCCGTGTCCCGGCCGGGACAGAATTTTTGGTCGAAAATGCCGGGACAATGGCAAGTATGGGACTCTGTGGTCTAGTTGTGCACCTGGTGTTTTGTTTGAGCCCCTGACCCCAGGGTCTTGGGTGTGGTCATTTTCTCCTATATAACCCTATGTAATATTGTGAGCACCAATTCTTAGAAAGTATTATTGATAGAAAGATAATTCTTTCAGCATTATTCTCAGTCAGTGGTATAGATTTGCACCTTGTATTTTGTTTGAACCTCTGACCTCCAGGGTGTGGTTATTTTCTCCTACATGTATATGACTCTCTGTAATATTGTGAGCACCTGAATTCTCAGAAAGTATAATTGATAGAGAGAATTTTTTCCATTACATCAATCATTCTCTGGTCTTGTATTTTGTTTTAGCCACTGATCCCAAGGGTGTCACTTAGATTAATTTAAGCAAACAATCAGGAGAGCTTCAGTCTCATCAGAGACTTCTGGTTATGAAGATACTTTACGAAATCCCAGTAAGAAAGGGACTGTAAAGTAAAACATAATGTAATCAAAGATTACGAGGCTCACCTCACGGCAGCATAGTTCAATTTAAACATATCTCTAAGTACATTTATATTGGCTTTAAAAAAAATCATTAAAGTGGAAAAATTAGGTTAAGGTCATTTTATGAAAATTTGATCAAAGATACATCCAATATGAAAGTTTGGTGTATGTAGCACTTATACATTGCTCAATATTGGCCTTTAAAGGCAAAATCATTAAAGTGGAAAAAGTAGGTCAAGGTCATTTTATGAAATTCGATCAAAGATACATCCAATATGAAAGTTTGGTATATGTAGCACTTATACTTTGCTCAATATTGGCCTTTAAAGGCAAAATCACTTATGCGTAAAAAGAAGGTCAAGGTCATTTTATGAAAGTTTGATCAAAGATACATCCAATATGCAAGTTTGGTTTATGTAGCACTTATACTTTGCTCAATATTGGCCTTTAAAGGTAAAATCACTCAAGCCAAAAAAGTAGGTCAGATGCTGCATCCGATGCATGGGTTCACCTCAGCATCCCAAGATGAATCACTGGTGCAAGTTTGGTTACTGTAGCATCAGTACTTTGTCAGATACTAGTACTGAGTTACTCCGAAAACTTTAACCAGACATTGACACAAGTCATTCAACCGGGAAAATGTAGGTCAGATGCAGCATCCGATGCATGGGTTCACCTCAGCATCCAAAGATGAATCACTTGTGCAAGTTTGGTTACTGTAGCATCAGTACTTTGTCAGATACTGAGTTACCCAAAAACTTTAATGGGACAGGGACGCGGACGCGGACACCGGGCTTATAGCATAAGCTCATCTCAACTTCGTCGAGGTGAGCTAAAAGGGTTGTACTTTGCATGTGTTGTAAAAAGGCCAGTGTGTTCGTATTACACGTGATTTTACATGTAACTGTCACATTGCTCTGATATTCCTTAATTTACATGTAAATACTTCAGTGATGCTTCAATTTTTTTTTTCGATGGATTTAGTTCATTCATTTAAAAGGAAAGGAGTTTGTATCCTTCAATATAATTCATGAAACAACTACACCTGTTCTTTTTTTTTTCGGATATAAACTCACTCCATCGAAAACAAAAGGGCACTGTTCAAAGAATGGCCCTTCAATTATTTGAATGATGAATTCTTAATACATCATATAAAATTAAATGAATGTTCTCTGCTCATAACTAAAGGAAATAGTCACCAAAAATCACTGTTGTAAGTCATATGAATATTGTACATGTGTAACAGTTTTCTCTGTGTGTAGTACAAAAGAAACTGCGGCTTGGGTTCCATTCATCGTATTTATTCAAATAAGGCATCGTGATCCATTAAGACAAATACAGAGGATATAGAGATGATAAATAACGATGACCCTAAAATATGATAACAATTGTATAAGGAACTTAAATATAAAATATCAAAGCCCTATCACTTACCAATCAAAAGATATAGCCAATCTTATTATGCCCCCGTAATCGAAGATTTGGGGGCATATAGTTTTCAGTCTGTCCGTCTGTTTGTCCGCAAAAACTTTAATCTTGGCCATAACTTTTGAATGGTAAATGATAGGGCTTTCATATTTCACATGTGAATTTCTTGTGACATGACCTTTCCATGGATACCAAATTTTTTGACCTTGTGACCTTAACCTTGGAGTTTGACCTACTTTTGAAAAACTTTAACCTTGGGCATAACTTTTGAATGGTAAGTGATTGGGATTTCATATTTCACATGTACATTCCTTGAGATAAGACCTTTCCATGGATCCCAAAATTTTTTGACATTGTCAAGTCAACTCATTTCTATGCTTAATGATGAGACTTTATATGGTAGGTTAATCGTAGTAAGATTACTAAACACAACTAGAAAGCGCAAAAGAGAAACCTATTTTGAAATCAAGCTAGCTCAAACTGTACCTTAAATGATCTATTATCTTATAAAATCGACTTAAATTACATGTAAATTAAGGGTTGATGCGCATTCGTCATGAATCGTCCAATTTATTAGATCGTTCATCTTCCCATAACATGATCATTTATTGATTTTGAAGATAGTGATAACGGAATTGAATGTTGCTCAGATTTGACATTTTTCGTTATCCATTACATGTATAATTACATGTAAATACACAAAGACTAGCATAAACGAATAAGTGAAAACAAATGCAATTTATGCGATTTTTTTTTATCTTCGTTAAGATTAAAATTTAAACTCTATTGTTTTATTTTCTACTTCAATGTACATTTGTTTCTTTGATTGTATCAAATTCGTAGGGCCCATCTTAAAAAGGGCCCATCGTTACATGTAAATTGGTGTATTCATTTTTTTTTTCGAAACTCTGAGGCTGGCTAAGTTATTACAAATCATTGTAAAATTTCAGTCCTTACCTCTGCTGATCTTGTATATTGTTATTAATATAAATATTGGACCATTTAATATTATAATAGTTACAAACTTGAAAGATAGAAATCCATTTGTGCAAGGAACATTCTTACGCAACTTCGATTTGTACTCATGAAGTTTCATATACCATGTTCGACGTTTAAATGCAATTTCTATGGTTTGCTCATTTGGTGTTAACAAAAATAATAGTTACCTTCTGGTGAGTTTTGTTCGGTAAACATCCATTTACTGGCTAATCAACATAACATGTTTGGCTATATTTTAATGTTTGGATTGAGAATATAAGTGCCCGAAACGTGCATGCCTGGTCCATGTTGCAAATTTATCTGTTCTTAAGTGACGCTTTAAATTTGAAGACGTGTAAAATTAAAAAAACGACAAGCTAGTTCTGTATCCCTCAAGTACCAGTACTGCCCATAGCACGAGAATGACATTAAACAGTAAATGTAACATGAGGTACTTGTTAATGAATTAGTATAGATGTCGAAAATCAAATCTTATTACCAATTTACATTGAGCCTAAAAGAACAATTGCGTTGCAGTGTGATCATCCTTGCAATTATTCAGATGTGAAATGGTATTTTTATTTAAAACCATATTTTTGAAGCTTAATGATGATATTTTGATATGTTAGGGTAATCAGTATAATATTACTAGTAAAACTGGGAATGCGCAGAAAGACAAACCACTGTTGAAACCAAGCTTGTTCAAACTGTTTCTTAAATGATCTATTAATGTATCAAATCGTCTTTAGATAACATGTTGATAAAAGGTTTGATGTGCATTCGTCATGATTCATCCAGTTTATTAGATTGTGCATCTTCCCATGACATGATTATTGATTGATTTTGAAAATATTGATGATGAAATTAAATGATGCTCAGATTTGACATTTTTCATATCCCATTATAATTACATGTAAATGACGAAGACTGGCATATACGAATCAGTGAGAACAAACGTATATTTGCATTTTTTTATCTTTGCAAGATTTTGTATACGATGATGAATATAAATTCTACTATTTTTTTCTATTTCAATGTACATTTGCTTCTTTGATTGTTAAAAAGTTGTAGGGCCCATCTTAAAAAAAGGGCCCACCGAGACATGTAAATTGGTGTATTCACTATTTTAGAAACTCTGAGGCTGGCGAAGTTATTACAAATCATTGTAAAATTTCAGTCCTTTCCTCTGCTGATCTTGTATATTGTTATTAATATAAATATTGGACCATTTAATATTATAATAGATAACAAACAGGATAGCTAAAAATCCATCTGTGCAAGGAACATTCGTACGCAACTCATGAAGTTTTATATACAAGGATCGACCGTTTATTGAAAATTTCTATGATTTGCTCATTTGTTGTAAATAAATATAATAGTTAACTTCTGGTGAGTTTTATTAGCTCGACTGCACTTTAGTGCAAAAGAGCTATTGCAATACCCCCGGCGTCGGCGTCAGGGTCGACGTCGTCCGAACTAGATGATAAGGTAAATGTTAAGATCACAAAATTTCCTCTCCTATATTCATATTTTGTTGGTTCTTTTTGTTGTTAATATTTAATTATACTTTATTTAATATTACCAGATGGGGATGTAGCCCCTGGGGTGGGGATTTTTAAAATTATTTCAAATGATGAGGCAAATGTTACGATGATAAGGCAAATAATAAGATAGCAATATTGCTAATTTCCTCTCCTATATTCATATTTTGTTGGTTCTTTTTGTTGTTAATACTTTGTTTAATATTACCAGATGGGCATGTAGCCCCTGGGGTGGGGATTTTTTTAATTATTACAAATGATAAGGCAAGTGTTAAGATGATAAGGTAAATGTAAAGATAGCAATATTGCCTTTAATGGCCAATATAAAGCAAAATATAAGTGCTACATGTTCCAAACTTACATGGTGGATGTATCTTTGATCAAACTTTCATAAAATAACCGTAACCTACTTTTTCCGCTTGAAAAATGTTGCCTTTAAAAGCCAATATTGAGCAAAGTATAAGTTCTACATGTTTCAAACTTACATGGTGGATATATCTCTGATCAATCTTTCATACAATGACCGTAACATACTTTTTCCGCTTGAAAATGTTGCCTTTAAAAGCCAATATTGAGCAAAGTCTAAGGGCTACATGTTTCAAACTTACATGGTGGATATATCTCTGATCAAACTTTCATAAAATGACCTTAACCTACTTTTTTTTCGCTTGAGTGATTTTGCCTTTTAAAGCCAATATTGAGCAAAGTATAAGTGCTACATGTTCCAAACGTACATGGTGGATGTATCTTTGATCAATTTTTATGATATGACCTTGACCTACTTTTTCCGCTTCAGTGATTTTGCCTTTAGAAGCCAATATTGAGCAAAGTATATGTGCTACTTGAGTATACAATTGTGTATAATTATATAAATTGGAGAAAAAAGGAGATTCAGAAATTGGCTGTCATTAAAGACATTATGCTATGCAGTCGAGCATTAGATGACTCTGGCAACTATTTTTCGGTAAACGACCATTGACTCGCTAATCAACATTACATGTTTGGCTAGATTTCAATGTTTGGATTGAGGATAACTGACGAAGATTAAATACCCGAAACGTGCATGTCTGATCAATGCTGCAAATTTATTTGTTTCTGGGGTCCCTGCGTCATGCTGTCTGTGTGTGTGTTCATCTAACAATGAGAAGGTTATTTTGTGCTGTTGTGCATTCTTTAGGCCCTGGGAAGGGAGGGTATTGTGCACGTAATACGGATAACAACACCGTCTACTACTGGCAGATCATAGACGTCCTTATTCGGCACCGGTTTCCCATTGGTCTCGTTGGTTTATGTGTAGTCCTTTGTGTTTGATGTATTTGTAGTGTAATTTGTTTTTCTTGCCTCTTTCGCGTCTTTTTCTTTGTGTGTCTACTCTGCATTTTTGCATTAGGATGTGGACGCTGCTACGGAGTGTTGTTGGAGATCCCTTTCTTTCCTATATATTCTGCTCTGCTTCGTGGATGACAATAAAGTCAAGCTACAGTAAATTTTATCTAAATTGATCTTTAATCATCAATTTCATGTAAATCAAAAGTGCATTCGTCAATCCTTCAATGTACAAATCGTTAAACTTGTAATTCAATTATTCTAAAGTTTTCTTGCAAATATGAATTTAATGATTTTCAGGTCCAGATTTTATATCACATTATAGTTGCATGTAAATACATTATTTGGCTAGCATAAAACAAATATTTACAAATGCCCATTCGTTTGTATATATTATAGGAGTATAATTCTGAACACCTTAATCTGAAATTTGACCTTTACCAGATTATTTAATAACTAAGGCAACATTATGAATTCAAAGTCCATACTGTTTTCATTTTAATTTGCTTCTGTTTCTTTTTTAGTGCCAACCCGTCGGACCCATTCTGAAATAAGGCCTACTATAATAAATAAATTATGTTTGTGGCCAACACATATTTTGGCATTTAAAAAATTTAGACGGAAACACAATTCTTTACTTTGCTAAGTAAGCATTTCACATATTCGTAGTTTAGTCCGTATTTACATGACTGTATTATATTTCGCTGGCTGGCTCCGTTGCTTTGATTGTAAAGTTCATACTAATAGTGTGTGGATTTTCTTCCTTCGGTCAAGAGATTAATTCTTTTTTCCTTTGAGGCTATATGGTGCTTCTGAATTAAATGATTCGACAACTTTTTTCTATATTTATGACATAAACAGCACATTCCACCTCTATTGGAGGACGAAGATTTCTTTAAGCTGTAGGTCAAATCTCCTGACTTTGTTCTTCTTGAGAACATCCACCGCATATCATATGTTACCCTTTCAGTTTTGTCAAGTAAACACTTTACTGGGTTGTTTGAGGAGAAGTAATCCCAAAAAAGCTCATCGCCTATTGTTATGTTTGAGGCTGCAAACATTGCAATGCGGGGCATTTCCCCACTATGAACGCACAACGGTTTGAATAGCTTCAAATTTGGATTGAGAGCATGATTGATTAAGCGTGCATATCCAAATTGGTATTCTCTCGTAGCGTCGATAAAATAATTTTCTCTCTTAAACATAAATTCTAAACAATAAGACGATTCCTCATTACTTTCATATAGTCTATGAGATGAAATGTAATCGCCTTCATCGTACTTCTTGCACACTCCCTTATATTCCATAACATATTCCCCTTTTCGAAATGTTGTTTTAAATAGCGAATACAGATCTTCCACGATTTGGAACATGTTCAATGTAGAAATGACCCTTTAAATATTCTTCGTCTTCTGTCATTAATCCTTGAAGCATAACTTCAGATGAAGTCAAATGCTGAGCCATTCTTTGTTAACCTGCAGTCTCGTAACAACCTGCCGAGAGGAACTCTGTCGTACAGATTCAACAAGGCCATATATTCCGTATCAAATTATTATTGTGGATGACTGATTCCTGCAATTTCGTTATGTCCAGGGGACTTATGGAATTTCTTTACGTTTGGGATAAATATAAGGTGCATCTTTCCGATAAGGGGCCGGGCTGGCACTTTTTGGAAATAAATAAAAGAACTCTTTTTTATCGACGTTTCGGCCTTAAAGGCCTTTAAGGCCGAATCGTCGGTGAAAAAGAGCTCTTTTTAACAGTATTAAATTATTTGTTCCGTCTGGAACATCATTGACAATTTTGAATAAATATCCAGACAACCTGAGAATAAATAATCTGCCCTCTGCATTGTAAGAAATACACTATTTTCAAAAAAAATTTGACTTGCTTCGATCGCCATTTCATACTTAATATTTCTAAAAATATTCTGGCTTTATCGCTCGCCTCATTAAAGTGTACATTTTATGTTACTTTTCTCCCTACTTAAGGTCTCCCAATATACAGGTCAAGGAAAAATTGGCCACCCATTCTACATTTAGGAATGGTAGCTAGATAAAAGATATTCTCAAAGGCTGAATTATGATTTGGTAACTTTGTTACATTTTTTCTGGAGTCAAACCCCTATACACTTAAACCCCATCCCCCTTCTTCTGGTTCACTATAATCTCTTTAATACCACAGTCACACCTAGCCGAATAAGGCGAATGGACGAGTAACGGATAACAAAATTTTCAATCCGTTTGTCTCCGTTCGCATCCTTAACCTATCCGTTAGTCCTCCGTTACATCTCCGTTTCATCCGTTACTTATAAGGTGATGTCCGTTCTGTCGGAAAACCAAAGTCGAAATGACGATTTGACGGAAGGACTGAATTTCTACGGAGGACATACATGTAACTAAGAAAGCACTCTTTGATTTTTAAGGGGGGGGGGGGGGGGGTTGCCAGCCGGATTTTTTTTTTTTTTTTTTTTGGTTGCAAATTTTCCCATTTTGAAAATTACTCTTCAAGTTTAAATCATTCAGCGTTTTTAAAAATCATTCAGCGTGATTTTTCTGCCATATCAAATATCGAGCACAGTGAGATTAGGTGCGAAGGAAGAGTATTTTAAACTTAATCATTTTAATTTCTGGAAAGCGATAACCTTTTCATTTCAATGATATTCAACGCAGACAGGCAATATGGTGCCAATGACTTCTGAGTTTGATTTCGTTCCTTTGAATATATTTTGTTTCATTTTCATTTATACTTAGTTAATAACACAAAAAAGGTTAACCGGGCATGTGTAAAAGTCGAAAGAAGGAGGGGTGGGGGTAATTTCATGCTCTGAAAAAAAGGTTACCGTGAATTATTATTTCCCGTGGTATTTAGTAATAGACTCCTGTCAACATTGATTAATTGTGCGGATGATGTACGTCATTTTGTATAATATCAGTGAATCTGATCGTTTGCACAATAATATATAGTCGATGTCGTGTCCGACTGTCTCTCCATCCAAGCTCATATTCAATATAAAAATTTAAACTTTATTTATTTTACAACGTTTAATAAATGTCTCACGTTGGCTCAGATGTTGGCGTGAGGAGGTCCAAGGGGCAGACAGATATCATCATATCCAATATAACAAGGGGGTCACATCGCTCACCTGAGTTGCAAACAAAAGAATGATAGCAGACAATTCGGTAGAGGACCTTGAGTACTTGCTTCCTGTAAGGTTTCGTTAAATAAGGACAAATATCGCTAATGTTTCATGCATCATTGTCTAGGTTTCTTTATGGTGGTAAAATATGGGTCCCTGTAAAGTGCGAAACGAAACAAAAACGAAACAAAACAAATCGAAACGAAACGAAACAAATCGAAACGAAACGGAACGAAACGAAACGAAACGAAACAGATCGAAACGAAACGAAACAAATCGAAACGAAACGAAACAGATCGAAACGAAACGAAACAAAACATAAACCTTAAAGAACTTGAGAAAAAAATGATTTAAGTGCAGAGAACTAGCACGGATGTCAATATCTGCATATATTATTACCTTCAATCATTAGTTCTTGTGGCTGGAGGGTTTTTCAAAGGGTCAAAGTTGACGATTAAAACATCATATATACGGTTTATAGCACAATTGCATTTTAAAGGATTAAAGGAGAGTGAACGGGATGAATAACCTCCTAGGCGGAAAAAAAATATTATTAAGCAGGGAGGAGTCTAGTACAGAGGAAACGGAACCGTTCCTTTTTGTGTATTTGAAAACTTTACCAGAAAAATGAGAACAATTACTGGGGGTACATTTCCTTTGAAAAAGGATAAGATTTCTTTTTGCGTAATTGTGCCCCCCTCCCTCAGTTTCATGATCTCATTACGGTGTCATGGCGTGGTTTTCTATCCCCTCCCCTTTATTCCTCTTAGATACATGAATGGCATTTGACATTTACTTTTTTAATTGTCAACTTTGACTCTCTCAGGAAACCCTCTCGGTACTAGTTACAAATGTAGAACTCTTGGATTAAGGCAATATTACATGCTGATCTTGTCTTTAAATATTCGTTCTCGGCAGTTTTCCTTCTTTTCTCATATTCTTTAAGTTTTATGTTTTGTGATCCAATGGATCCATTGGATCACCTTTTCTATTATTTTTTTTCTTCATACTTTCAATGAGTCAGTTCTAATGTCACTTTCTATATTTTTTTCACAGGTTATCATCTTTTGTTCTGAAATATGATTCTTCTTTAAAATCAATCAAAATATAATCGATGAGACGCATGAATGATATTCATTTTGCATGAAATGATGACTTGTGACTTATATATTTGTAATAAAAAAAAAAAAAAAAAAAAAAAAAAAAAAAAGTTTTATGCTTTGTTTCGTTTCGTTTCGATCTGTTTCGTTTCGTTTCGTTTTGTTTCGTTTCGTTTCGATCTGTTTCGTTTCGTTTCGTTTCGATTTGTCAGAGGCAGGCTGCGTTTAAAGCCGGGCTTCCACTGTTGCGAATGTAGAGGAGAATGAGCTACGATCAGAGGCGAATGAACAATCGTGTCACATTCTTGTCTGTTCTCATAGGCACACGATAGCGCCGCGAATGCAACAAGAATATGCTGCGCGTCCGCTACGATAGTGAGGCGATTGTGATAAGAAAAGAGAAGAATGCGACACGAATGCGCCACGATGAAAAGACACTGAGGCGAATGAGAGGCGAATGCAGGAGATTGAGACACGACTTTAACCCGATAGGTTGTTTTCTCTTGAAAGGCATTGTCAAAGTTTCAAAATATTGATCCGCACACTTTTACATCAACTCTGAGATAATTATTATTGTCACTGTCGTGTGTGCATGTAGTTACTATTGTGGCAATATCGTGTCAAGATCGTGGCTGATTCGCGTTGATTTTTTCATTCGCGTCACATTCTCGGCGCATTCGCATCACATTCGTGTCAGATTCTTTCTTGTCGGGGCTCTATCGGGGCTCATTCTCCTCCACCTTGGGAACAAGAATGTACGCGAATGTGAGGTGAACGCGCTGCGAATGGAGGAGAATGCAAGGCGAATGCGCTGCGCATGTGCCGCGAGTGTGAGGCGAATAAGAATTCAGACGCGAATGTTTTAAACATTTTAAAGCATTCGCGTCGGTGCCGCGATCAGAGGAGAATGCAGGAGAACATGACACGATAGTGACACGATGAGACGAGAATGCCCGCGATTGAGAGGAGAATGCGCTACGATTTAACAAAATCACCTAATCGTAGCTCTATCGCCTCTGCATTCGCGACAGTGGAAGCCCGGCTTAAGGCGTTCAACATGGGAAATGAACTTGCAATGTAAATTTATTGCGCTGAAAATCCTTGAATCTTGTAAGACTCAACTCTTTTTTTTTTTTTAATTTTCTCTGTATCTGCTCTTGTAGATAAGGGAATAACTAGTTTCTGACGTTATGTTTGCGGACTGTAAATGCTCCGTAAAATCAGCATTTTCCGTCCGCAAACATAACGTCAGTATCTAGTTATTCCCATCCTAACGCAATCTATATTTTTGTAAATATAAGGCGAAATCTATCGTTATAGCAACGTCAAAGCCTAGTATGTTCTTGATTTACAGCCGTAACGTAGGAGCAAACAAACAATGAAAATGGACGTTATATCAACGTTGCATTGGAAATATGACTTCTTTTCAATTCATATGGACCAAAGCCTCATATCGTTTCCATCATCGTCTGTCCGTCCGTCACTTTGTTTAAAGGAGACATGTTGTCGATAGCATACTAGAGAGCCATATACATCACATTTGAATATCTGAAAACATTAAAATTAACTTAAAACGATTTTCATGATTATGTGTAGTATTTCCTTACCGATATAAACACGAAAAAAAAAAACTAAACCTAAAAGCAAACTATCGCAGAGTCCTCACATTCACCAATTTTGTTAATGTTCTCATGTCCTGCGATAAGTGGCCAGGGAGATATAAAGTATTGCACCTGGCCGTTATCTATCCTTCCGTCTGTAAAAGAATTTTGAGTTATTTTTACCCCTTAGGTAGATTTCAATGAAACTTGGATGATGGATGTGCATGAAGGACGAGAAATGCTGTCAAAGATTTATTACATAAGTAAAGCCCCTGTCACACCTACACGTTCTCTCGAGACGTTCTTAGGGAGCAACCATTTTATTTTTATGGGGGGGGGGGGGGGGCAGGAAGACTTTTGCCGGCCGGAAAATTTTTTTCGGCCATTTTAAGAGCCGGAAAATTTTTTCGCCGGCCCTTCGGGCCGGATTATTTTTTTTCATAATTTTCCAATGTTGAAAATTACTCTAAAGTTTAAATAATTCAGCGTGATTTTTCAGCCATATTAAACATCAAACACACAATGAGTTCATCTCTTGCCAGCAGATCACTTCATTTTAATTTCTTGAATGGCATATGGTGCCTATAATCTGTTTACTAAAATGATACTCAACGGAGACAGGCTATATGGTGCTAATGACTTTCGAATTTTATTTATTCACTCCAAAATTGCGTAAAGTTTGTTCCATTATTTTTATGATACTCAAAAAAGTGTTTATTTGGCAGTGGAAAGGTTGGAAGAGAGGGGGGAGGGGCAATTTCATGATCCGGAAAAAAATTTTCGCCGGCCCTTCGGGCCGGAAAATTTTTTTACCCAAAATTTCGATCCGGAAATTTTTTTTTGCAAAGTCTTCCGCCCCCCCCCCACCCCATAAAAATCAAATGGTTGCTCCCTTACTACGTTCTTGAAGTCCTTGAAATTTTTCATGAACGTAGTGAGAACGTGGCATTTTTCACCCAGAAGGGCTCTCCGAAACAATAATTGACGACTCCAATACGTGCGCAACACGACCTTTAGCGTCCGTAACACGTTAGTAGCACGTCCTTCCCGTCTTTAATACGTTTAGTCAAGTTCTCACTACGAAGGCGTTTGTGTTACGATAGTACGGCGTGCTTACTACGTTCTCTAAGTCCTTACTGCGTTCATGCTACGATCATAATACGTTCAAAGGATAAATTGTTTGTACGAGGTCTATTTTGATTTTTTCGACCTCTAAAACCAAGAACGTGGTAAGGACGGCAGAGACGTGACGATCTCCATATGGTTATATGTAAAAGTTTTAGCCGTCCGTACTACGACCCTACTACGTTAGTGACACGTTTCTAATACGTCCATGAAGTTCTCAATACGTTCGGAAGTAGACCTTAACACGTTCTGTCATCACCGCGTCCTCACTACGACTGTTTTGAACAGTTCAAAACGGTCGTGGTGGCTCGGCGTACGGGCACGTTCGTCGGCGTCCTTACTACGACCTCAATACGTATCAGCGAGTTCTTACTACGTTCCCCGCGTCCTTACTACGTTCACGCCACGTTTCGTACAATTCTGGCGGTCGTAGTGCGAACGCCATGCCAGAACGTGAAGGTGTGACAGGGGCTTAAACAAACAAAGTAGATTTGTTTCTAAGTAAGGTAGTATCATTTTGATTGTCTTTGTAACTTCTCCTTGGGAAACTGAAAAATGCACGCGAGGGAAGGGGAATGCTGTCCAAACGTATTACAGAAATTTAGCCCCCCTTGACTTAAAGCTTTCTATGGATTCTCGATACACTATTTATTCTTTGCTGCTTTTTTGACGAATTCTCAATTTTTTTTTCTTACTTTGCTGCAGGACTGGGGCATTTGTGCCGTTCCGACACATCTGTTTCTTGATGATCATGTCACTTCTTCTGCACAACATAGCCGTTCAAACACTCAAATACATGAGTCAAAATTCAGCCGAATTTGACATTCATAAATCATTAATCCAGCACCCTTTTACATTATAGAAGTATGTTGAACTTCCAAAATTCATTTACTAAATATCCATCGTCTGCTAGTTGATAAATGGATGTAATATTGGCTATGCGCCATAAATATCAAATGCCTTTTATATGACGAAGTTTTAATTTTTGACGCGTTAAAGGAGATATCTCTGATGAAGGTTTCTTGTACAATAAATCAGATTTTGTTTTTAGAAAATTTAAAACTTTTATCAGCCGAGTTGCAAAACTCGGCTCTTAATTTGATGTTAGGCGGACGGGCGTCAACAATTGGTTTCCGGACTGCAATGAAACTTCAAACACTTACTCGCCATGAGTCAAAGATGATAACTATTGATTTTGGGGTCAAAAGGTCAAAGGTCAAGGTCACAGGACTGATTATTGGAAATGGTTTCCGGACAATATTAGAGCCTGTATTGCAGCTATGATCATGAAACTTGCCGGAAAAATTAATGTTTCCCAGGAATCAAGGATGACCGCTATTGATTTTGAGGTCAAAAGGTCAAAGGTCAAGGTCATAGGACTCTATGGTAAACTTGAAGGTCCTAGGGCTGAGAGCTATTCAAAATTCATAGTTCATAATGCAAACAAAAAGCCGTTGATCCCAAAATAAAACTAGAAAGTGATTCATTATTATGAAGATATTCAACTGCTGCGAAGGCTACGATAAAAAGTCCAGAAAACTGTAAATTGTCGAAATGTTCTATGTTCAAGGACCATAACGCTGATCCGAGGGCCACTGTTCCGAGACTTGAATTGGATTTGTTATTTCTTATTTTGAAGACAAGTTTCAATTCAGTAGCACCAAAGGCTGCAAAAATCTCCTTCTTTGTTCATCTGTAAACAGTTTGTATCCCCCTTTTTACACCAAAAGGTATATGAAGAATTCATGAAGTTTATTATTGAATTCTTTTGTCTTATTAACATCTCTTACCGGTAATTTCTGTCTTAAATGATGCTTTCTATTTAATATGTATGATGACTTTTTAGTTTATTTTTATACTTGTAGCGATTTGAAACCATAATTGTGATATCTATTGGTACAAACAACCTAGCCAAATAAAGCGAACGGACAAGTAACGGATATCAAAATTTTCAATCTGTTGGTCTCCGTTCGCGTCCGTTATTCATCCGTTAGTCGTCCGTTACATCTACGTTACTCGTACGGCGATGTTCGTTGGCATGTTTTGAGCTAAAAACTTCTCATCGGACAGAACACACTAAGGCGTCCATTACTTATACGGGTACGTGTCCGTTGGTATCCGTTTTGTACGTTACATCTCCGGTTGATGTCCATAAGATGCCCGATGATATCCGTTAGGTTTCCATTGATGTCCGGTAGACTCGTGTCACGAACGGATATCTACCGGACGTGAAACGTATAAAACGGAGATGTAACGGACAGCTACCGGAGGTCAACTGATGTACGTTCATTGTCTGTTTTGTTAGGCTCTAATAAGTTGCATTTCCATTTTATCCGTTGCCTTCCCGTTACTCGTACGGTGAAATCCGTTCCACGTCCGTTACTTTCCAGATGGATCCCCGGTACTCGTACGGTACGTATCCGGTCCAAACTAGTCGCGAGAGCCTTAGGGGTTTTTTTTTTTTTTTTTTTTTACAAACGGACGACCAACGGACAAATAATTTGTCAGTTTTTTTCATCCGTTAGACGTCGTTTCGCGCTATCCGGTAAATTGTGACCAATAAATACAGCATATGATGCATAAATAAATCGGTACCATTTTTTACACCTTTATAAATCGCGGTTCTGATACGTCCTAACCGTCCTACTCCTGTCATAGAAGAGTAGGACGGTTTGGATTAAGAGTAGGACGGTTGGGACGTATCGAAACCGCGATTTATGAGTTTAATTTGTTACTTGTATATAGAAAGCTGGTTTAGTGTGCGCTTTTTGTACTTTTCGTATAATAGTTTTGAAAGAAAAATGCCTCTCCGGTTCTTTTGAATAAGCCACACTCCCATATAAGTCATATAAAATAAAAAAATATATATATCCGATTTCCTTCTATTTGCTATGAAAGCTTATTTATGCCATTGTAAGAAAAGAAAAGAAGGTTGTTCAAACGAGTTTATAAGTAGTTCATCGAGATAAAAATCGTTTAAATGAGATAAAAAGTCGTTCAAACAAGTTAAAAAGTCGTAAAAAAAAAGTGATCCATAAGTGTCGCAGGTGTCACCCTGATTGTCCAACATTTATATAAAAAGGTAAAAATGTGGTAAAATTTTTGTTAGACAATCAGGATTTGTGGTAGTACTAATTACATTGATTGCGTAATTAGTGATTTAATGTTGGACAATCAGGATTGAACCGTGTCGCAGCGCTATGTTTCGCAGGCGACACAAAAACTCGTTTTAACGAAATAAAAAGTCGTTCAAATGACTTATGAAATTATGCAATGCCAATACTTGCTCTGATTGATGTCTAGATCACATTATGATTCTATTCTTTTTCTTCTAAAATGTTAATATTCGCTAAAATACATTTCCGTGCCGTCTACGGTCACTCTCGTCGCGATTTTGAAAGTTTTATTTAAAGCGACTTTCCGGGGGAGGGGGGCTTTCACCCCCCCCCCCCCCCCCCCCCTGAACCTCACCAGCTTTCGTAAATTTACACCTGTCATCATCGATCTTTATACAGAATGATTCGGGGCTGGTATCAATACCTTTGACCTTAAATCATTCACCAAACTACGACAGAGTATTATTTTCACGACCGTTTGATTTATTTTCACCATGCGGTTTTATTTATTTCATTTATGTTCAATGATGGACCAACACCCTACCTATGGAATGTAAGTAAGGTACATTTTATTTTTGATCCATAAAAAAGCAAGGGGCCCAGTCCCGTACAGGGGGTGGGGGGTGGGTTCCAACCCATGACTTTCGGGAAAATAACAAATGGCATTTTTTCCCAATTGCTAGGGGGGGGGGGGGGGGGGGGGGGGAAGGGGCGGACCTCATTTAATATTATTTGACAAATATAATAAGAACATCATTGGAAACAGTTAACTTGTTAATTTTTATGTTGATTTGTATTACAACAGGCAACTTCTTTTCTCAAATATGTATTCACATTTACGCGACTAAATAGTAAACGTGATTGTTTCACCCCTTTTGCTTAACGTATACGTTTAAATTGATCCAAAACTGTAGGTCATGTAGAATATTTATGCATACAATCCCTCATTATACCCTGTTTCAATTCATTTCAATATTGAAAAATGCATAAAAAGCAGTGGCGAATTAAGAGGGGAGGGGACAGTCCCACCTTTTTTTGATAACCAAAGTTAGTGATTCGGAACACTAGAACACTTCCGTATTACCCCCCCCCCCCCCCCCCCCCTCTTTTTTTTTTTTTTTTTTTTTTTTTTTAATATTTATCAAAAATTCTTTAAGCCTACTTACAGCTCATTTTATTGTCTTCTTTTTTTTTTAAAGCTGTGCATTTTAATGTAAAGTTCCATCCTCGAGATGATTAGATTTTGTGTTTAAATTCAATATACATAAAATAATTTCAAAATATGCAATATTTGTGCAGTTCAAAGTTGAAATTTAATTGGTATCTCTATTCCAGTAACCTCATCTGTCTTCCGTTTCCGGCACTGTTGAAGATATTATCTTACCTCAAATTGCGTGAACTGCTGCAAAGTGTCAGTAGAACCTGTAAGTTTCTAAGGGAGTTCATAGAAAGTCATTCCTACCTATGGAGAAACTTTGACTTTTCGTATCCCCCCTCACTAGATGAGCAAGAAATATGCAGGATCCTGAAACATTCAACATGTTTTAGGACTTTTTTTCTGGGAAAACAACTGAAATGTGACACCGCTACCTTGGATTATCTATTTGTTACAAGGTTGTCACTTGCCTTCAACTTATTGTGGCTTGACATTTCAAATTGTGACATATCGACATTGTGTTTCTTGAAATATCTTCCCAACATTGAGCTTCTTAACCTATCAAACTGCGCATTATTGGTAGACGGCGACTTTATAGTGCTTTCGAATTGCAGTAAACTGGACCATCTATACCTCTCATACACTAATGTGTCGCCAAGAACTCTTGTCAAACTTTCTGAGAAATGGAAATTACTAATGCTACACACAGTGGGCATCAAACTTTCGATAGATGATTGCCAGCGTATACTAGCTACGAACTATTCATCCCTTTTATTTTTCAATCTATCCTTGAGAGATGAAATTAGCATTCAATAATTTGAAGACGAAGTAGTTCAAAGGTTTATTGACTGTAGCTTCAACGTTTGCAAGGAATCGCTTTGATCCTGAAAATATAGTAAAAATATGACTTTTGCCAGTTGAAAAAAGAATTAAATTGGCTTTTACAACTGAACCATAAGTAGCACTTTAATTATTTGTTTGTGTCTTCTTTCTGTCAAGCTTTTCCAGATGACACAAAACATTTTGGTCATATGACCTTTGACCTACATTTGAAAAGAGCTATGATTTAAATATTTGGTACGTTTGTTTGTTGTGACATGACCTTTCAGACGGAGCATGAAGAAGTGTGAATTTGATTGGTGACCCTTTTATAACTTTAGAGGTATGGCTTTAATATTTTTGTTGATTAATCCCTTTTTATAAGACCTTTGTCAAACGCATCAGACATTTCGATGATGTGATCATGAAAGTGACTTTTGACCTAACTTTGACTGCGTTTTTGTTTTTTAACGTACACTTCTCATAGGCGGATCTAGGAATTTTTCAAAGGGGGGGGGGGGTGAAGATTCTGAAAGGGGGGATGTTGAATGCATACTATCAAAAGCTTCTGTTTCGCAATAATACCTTAAAGGGTGCATTGTTGACTACACATTGATAATCTATATCTCTTTTATTCTCTTTAAGCAACGGCGTAGCTCTGCCTGAAAAATGGAGGGGTACAACATCCCAAAATTTCTAACAAGCAAAACAAAAAAAGGTGGGGAAGGAGGACGAGATTTTTTTTAAAAAATATGGGGTTTCATGTACAAATTTTAACATTTTTGGTGCAATTCTAAATTTTAAGTACATGAATAAATGAATTTTTTAGCAAAACATTGACTTATCAGAAAATACTTTCTATACCCTCTATCATTAACAAGTACATATAGTTTGAGTTAAATGTCTTCATGTACGTTGAGGATGGATTATTCAGTAAGTCTATAAAGAACTGGCGAGCGGTAGCGAGCCAAAGAAAAATTTTGAAAATTGACAGAAAAATTGTAGATTTATGGTACAGAATGTTGCTATCTTTAACAATGTAAATACATCATAAAATTTTGTGATTGAAAAATGGGGGGGGGGGTCTCTTCTCTCTCTCTCTCTCTTGGTTTTTTTTTGTCCGACCAAAGGGGGATTGCAACCCCCCTATCCATCTCGCTAGATCCGCCAATGCTTCTGCACCAGGTTTGAGACCCTACAGTCACTTTGTTTGTCTGTCAGCAAAAAAACTTAAGACATTAGCACGAACTATAGTATAGAAGGAAACCTTTGGAATTTACGTTCATGTACAAAATTGCACTCCGCGAGGTCCTTCCTAACTTTGTAAGTTTCAATCGAACCACCTGAATTCAACCTTAATGACAGAAAACCAGATCATTTATCATGAACGAAATTAAAGGAACAATCTAACGATACAAAGTTCGAAACATTCTTTGGAATCAACAAGGCTATCTATGCGTTACGACACGGGCATAGCTAAGTAAGAAATGCCCTCTTAATATGTCTGTTGATGGTATTTTTTCTCTCACTGATGCTATCCTTTCTATATTTGTGTATAAAATAATCCTGTCATCGTTAAAAATAATTAATATTTCTTCTGATACATGTTTCATATTTACTCTTTACTACAAGTATGCACGAATATTTTTATTTTCATAAGCTGGTGCACAGCACATACGATCTTCTTTTCTTTCATCGACACTTCTTTTTGTTTTCTTCGTTGTCATTATTTCTATGTTATAAGACAATATATAATCACAATATCACTTTTTGTTCATGTCATATGAAACTGAACAGCTTAATATGAACATGATGAAAAGACCTCCAATTTTTATATGTTTATGTTTTGTCATATGCATTATGTTATCTATAAATAAATACAGTTTAAACTGAATATAAATAAATACTTTTTGTAAATAACATATAATATCTGAACAATGAAAGTAAATTTTTTTGACAGTATTACGAAATCAGACAGGAAAGTTTTATAACCTCCCTCCGTCAAAATGTGTGAAAAGGACCTTATTTTTTGTATCTTAAAAACGCGAAGCCCCCGTCCCTTCCACAAAATCCACAAAAAATGGTGTTGGAGACCGACCGACCCCCCCCTCCCCTCTCCGACCGAGCCCAACAGTCATACTTGAAAAATTCTCCGTGTTTTTGCAGATTTATTGTATGGAATACCATCGTCACGATGCGCTAAATAATGTGCCAATTTTGCAAATCTACTTGATTCACAGCGGAAATCAGCTGTCAGGGTTTTATTACTACTAATTATTGTTGATGACATACACGGTATGACCGTATTTTGTTCACGGTAATTCTGTGTCGCATGCGAAGCATAATTTTGTCCGATGTCACCTTTGCAAGACATTGGATTCATACGCGGATATTTTAAAAGAAAAAAAGTAAAATTACCCAAAATATCGCCCGGCGAGCTCAAAATAATTCAAAGTGTATTTCCTACTCTTTTTCCAGAAAATGTTTTAAAACGCAGACACTTTGTAAAGAAAGATGTTTGAAAGGAAGGAGGGAGTTGGGGTGGTGGTCACGCTTTGGCCTCCAAACCTCTAACCCATCTGTGGTCATACAACGATGTCATTTCCATGTGGATTCCTAAAGAAATGAAGATGTTTCACTACAATAGATACTTTGACATACTAACCCCGATGAGCTAAATGATATTTAGGTATATGGTCATCAGTAAGAATAAGTGTCTATAGTGGAGATTTTTGTTTTCTTTGGTTCATGTTTTATCCTTATTTTGTATGTCTTCGGTTTATAATTTTCTGAATTATCGATTTTGTTTTGTGTATTGGGATATGATCATTATCCATATTTGTCATTCTATCTTGTAAAGAGTTGAAAAACGAAATGATGAGGTTAGCTTTTTGGCATCATTTTCACAAAATTGATGTCGAAGAAGCCACATATAATTATGTAAAAAAAATATTTCAAAATAAGTCTTTGGTAGACATTGAAACACGTTCCATAGCTGACATTGTTATCTTTTCATTCCTTTTTTATTTTTGAATGGAAAACATACATTTGTTGTTTATTTTAGTTCTGTTTTATAAATTTGCCATTGATTAAAACATAAAAACTCCATTTATTGATTCATTATAATGATAAACTTGAGCAAAATGAAGAAAAATGCGTATTGTATTGAAAATTTTGAGTATTGAAGCAAAATGAATGGTATCGTATTGCATTGAAATATTTATTTCAATATACAGCACTACTATTAGCACACATGAGATACTATTTTTCCGAAAATTTTCACTTAAAAAAAAAACACACACACACAAACACCCTCCCTAACCCCCCCCCCCCCCCCAACACACACACCCTCACACACAGTTTTCAGATTTTACTGCATACGTACCTACTTCATTTTTAAGTTTTCAAAGAAATCTTGGTGCCATAAATGAGCAATTCCAGTAAATGTGACGGAGATGAAGGACGAAAGTAGTGTTGTTAACAATCTTAATTATAGAGGAATTGAATTTTGATTCGCATCTGTCCAGATACATAAAGATGAGATCTCCAACAAGCAACACACCAAAACACCCCAAGTGAAAACACAGAGAAGACACACACAGCAAGAGACAAGGAACAGCAAACGAGACATCAAATATAGAACACAAACGACCACACATAAACCAACGAGACCCATGGGCAATCAGCGCCGACTAAGGACGGCCATCAGCCACGTTAGTAGCAGAGGGTGATGTAGAACCATCGGGTCATAAGCAACAACATACTAAAATATGAAAATTATCTGGCAAACGGTTCAAGAGATATAGCCTGGACAGGAATTTATCAATAATTTCATTAAAATGCACTAAGTCGGTTCGGGAGATATAGCCCGGACACGATGTGTGACAGACGGACGACGAAGGCAAAACCAATATGTATCCTCCCCGTTGGGGGGAGACATAATGAATATGTTAATACATATAAGAAAGGGTTTGACGTACGTGAACTTTCACGTCTTTTGATAATTTCGCGTGATCATATCGAGTCTTAAAGTTGTATACCCAATATCCTAGTAAATCATTTAATTTCATTATTTTAACCTTATTAGGTAGAGAAACATACAAAATATTCGCTTGTCCCGGGTATATTTCTGAAAGGAAACACTCCCAATATGACGCATTACGGATCTCCAGATCAAGATATTTATGAGTTCGCTATTTTTACGCATAAATTGATATGATTTTTTTTTCATATCGCAGAAGGTAGCTAGAGCGGAGAGTTTGGTCTTTATTGAAGAAGAAAGGAGGTTGGTACTTGAAAAGCGTGCAGCATGAGTCGCTGGCTCTTATAGCCATTCAAGAATTGGGCTCGGCCGGTGTAAAACATGCCTATTCAATTGAATATAGATATTCATTAATGAAAGGTATTACATGTATCTTGTATATGTTGTACAGATAACACAACAGATAAAAAATATTTGTTCCTGTGTAGATTGGGATGGGTTATTGTTGAAAACAATTACTTGCTTTAGAAACGTAGATATAAAAAAACTGCATTAATTTTTTTTATCGATATTCATTTTAATATCCATCTGTATTGGTGTAAAGAATATAGTTTACATTATATGAGATCGGGGATAGATAAAAAGGTCAGATTAGGTTTGAATACATGGTTTATGAGGAATACATGTAATAGACGTAAAACGATTATACTTTTCTCAATATATCTCAGGGGCTACAATACACAAAGAGTTAAGAATCCCCCCCCTTTTAAAAGTGGGGGGGGATTTATTCTGTACTCTTTGTATACTGTAGCCCGGCTGCAATACATGGTCACAGTTTTTATTGAATAACGTTAAAATAACAAGAACGTTTATATATAAAGGCCGTCTCTTTCGCTGTCTCTGTTTCTCTCTTTCTAACTGACATCCAAAATGGACAAAGAGGAGGGGTGTTAGACCAGTACGAGCTCTAGATCCGCCAATTTCCATGATTCATATCATTTTCATATTAATTTCTCAATAAAGCCATGGGGTTCGTACTTGCTGAAAAAACATGGCAATTAATTTACCAAAAGCTTAGACAGCTGACAGAACTTCGATATTAATATAATGTATGGCATAATAAGTTATTGCTTGATCAGCGCCTGATACCTACACGGCATAGCATATACTGCATATACGAGATTATAGTTTGAATTATGTGTTTAAAAAAGTTTTGGAAGGAACGATGTCCGGTCCTCAGCATAGAAAAAATGAATATTTAAAACAACGTATATTAAAACATTATAAGAATCTATCTGGGAAAGTTAAAAATTATGGTATCTTCGGAAAAATTGTAAAACTATTGGAGGATGAAAAACTATATACACATCGAGGATTTGTGAGAAGAACAATAAATACATTTAATTCTTGTGGAAAACTTTATCGTGATAATAAAAATGGAAGGACAAGCAAACTGTTTAAAAATTGTACAATTCGATCAATCATAGACGACCGCTTGAAGAAGAATGATGAAGAAACGGCAAAATCATTGCAGGTGTATCTCCAGCACAGGAACATTTCAACCATTAATCGCATAAAACAGAGCTTAGGTTGGACTTTACGTGGAACCCGATACTGTCAACTGATTCGAGAAGCGAATAAACCAAAACGGGTTCAGTGGGCAAATGATCACATTAGTGACACTTTTGAAGACGTGATATGGTCGGACGAAACTTCAGTGTGGCTAGAACAGCATGCCACTCGGTGTTATAGACGAAGAGGGGTACTTCCAAAGCGTAAACCAAAGCCAAAGTATCCCCTTAAAGTTCACGTATGGGCTGGTATAAGCAAAAAGGGAAAAACGGAAGTATGTATCTTCAAAGGCATAATGGATGCAAAGTTGTATGTGAAAATTATAGAGGAAACTCTCCTCCCGTTCATTCGAAATAAATACCCGAGAAGACATCGTTTTATGCAGGACAATGACCCTAAGGCATGGTCCATTTGATATTCAGGGGGGGGGGGCTTGGGTTTTTTGTCGGAGCAAGATTATTTTTTTCGCCCCGGACCGGGGCAAAATTATTTTTTTCTGGCAAAGTTGGAGCAAGGAAATTTTTTTTAACAAGGTGATGCACATATTAAGAATGTTTGTGTTTTATCAATAGAAATTATTTATATTTTTACTCAAAACTCTAAATATTAATATATTAGTTTATTTTTATGCAAGTATTCAATTCACTTTTAAACAGAGAGATAAAAGATTTTTACAATACAATTCTCAATATTTTATATAAGGTACATGTATATAACATGTATAAGAGGGTCTGAGGGGAACTTCTCCTAGACAATTTTTTAAATGTTACTAAAAATTGTAAATTGGTGAATAACTGAAGTTCTCCTTCCAATCTTACAAGAACATGACTCTATGAGATACATGCAACGTGTATTAACAGCAATACATAAATATTGATCATATATTTAAGCTTTTAAGGAAGTCCTTTTTCATTCACATACATATATAACTTTTGATATCTTCAAATATCTGAAGTTAAAATGCTATTAGTGAATAATGTTTTGATAGAAAAGTATAATGGCGAGCGAAGCGAGCCAAAAACTTTTGATACAATTTGAAAACTGCGGCGAGTGAAGCGAGCCGGAAAATTTTCAAGAATTTGGGCGAAATTTTATGGTAATTCTTCAAATTCAGATTATTTGTAAGAGCAAGATTATTTTTTTCTGTCACACCATAAGCAAATTTATTTTTTTCATCAAAATTGAGAGCAAAATTATTTTTTTCGAAAAAAACCCAAGCCCCCCCCCCCCCCCCAGAATATCAAATGGACCGTGCCTTAAAGCATAAATCATTATTAGCAAGACGATTTTTCGAGGAAAACAACATAAATTGGTGGAAAACCCCAGCTGGTGAGTAAATAAACTGAATTCTAGAATCTCCATTACATATTGAAGTTTAAACTTCAACTTTTAAGGTATCCGATGTACAATTGGGTATTTTTCGATGCCTGGTAAGGTACTATAAACTATATATTTTCTGAAAGGTTATACGGTAATTCCCACTGCTCAGAAATAATAAGTTTGGGGCCAGAAAAACAAAGCGGAATAACTGATGAAGCATTTAAATTGTATCTTTTCTCTATATAACATATGCAAAATTACAAAGTTGTACAAGAGTTTTTCCCTTTTGATTTTTAAGACCAGGGGGTCTTATATCTGTACTCAGGGCATCATAACCTTTCAGAAAATATATAGTTTATAGTACCTTACCAGGCATAAAATTTACCATAGTTTACAATGGAGATGATTAAAACGCTACGTAAAATGACTCTATTGTAAAACGGATACCTCAAGGAATAAATCTGAAAATAAAACATACACACACAATTAGAGAACATGAATTAATCCACATGGGAGAGGTATCATCGATGTAGAAGAAAGGATTTATATTGAGGAAAGGGTTTGTGACCAAGCGATGATACCTTATCCCTGTGAATTAATCTATGAATCTAGCATAATAACAAATTTCAAAACATTAAGACATTAAAAAGGTTCTTAACTATTTAAAAAAATCTTTTTACGAACCCCCCCCCCCCCCCCCCCCTATTTTAATCCTAAATCACCTTGATCTCAAGTTAACTTTGTTCGTAAGGACGTATGCTAATGAACATGTATATGATCAAATTCTAATGTATTGTCAAATATTATAAGGACTCGGACGGATGGACTGACAACTAGACTGACGGATACAACAGCAGCTATATACTCCCCAAAAATTCGTAAGGAGAAATAACCCGGATTTTCTTTTCTTTCTTTTGAATACACATTCAAAATTCATATTTGTATGTATGTATGTACAAGGTTGGTAAACAGAGGTACATGTATCAAATGTCTTGAAAAGTAGCCGGGAACCTCTCATCGTGAGGAACATATATGTGAAATATCAAAGCCCTATCTCTGATAGTTTAAAAGTAGGTCAAAGGTCAAGGTCAACACCACAAGGTCAAATGTCTTGGAGTGAAACTTGTTATGATGAATGTCTGTATGAAATATTAAAGCCTTATCGCTAATACTTGAAGAGATATTCACTTTAAGAAAATCTTAACCAAAATATTACAATAAGGTCAAAGTTCAAAGTCAAGGTCACTAGGCCAAATGTCTTGGTATCAAAATGTAGTACTTATTATGGTGAATGACTGTATAAAATATGAAAGCCTTATCCCGTATGCCTGAAGAGATATTCGCTTTAATAACTTCTTAACCAAAATACTACTACAAGGTCAAAGTTCAAAGTCAAGGTCACTAGGTCATATATCTTGGACTTATTATGGTGAATGTATGTATGTAATATGAAAGCCCTATCACTTATACTTGTAGAGTTATCAGTTTTAAGAACTTCTTAACCGGACATACGGACAGACAGACAGACGGACGTAATGTTTCCTATATACCCCCAAACTTCGTTTGCGGGGGGGGGGGGGGGGGGTTATAATTAGGTTTATATCATTTATGGTTTCATAGGAGTTCGCATAAAATTGTTAACAGATAGACAAACAGGCACGGACACCAGACAATACATACATTGTAAGCTTGACTCGTCTTTGACCAGTAGAGCTAAAAACTTATTTATTAAAAAGATTATTTTAGTTATAGAGCTACTAGCATAAAAATCAGTCGTGTAAAATTGGTTGAAAGGCTAATAATACAACTTTGTTAGTTCTTTACGTTTTATGTATGGATACATAATTTTAGAAAATACTTGATATCTTTTATTGATTTTTCTTTTTTCATTTTTCTTTTAATTTTTAAAACTGAAACAATTCTATTCGCAGAGTCCCCGGATCTAAATCCGATTGAAAATCTCTGGCACGAGATGAAAGATTTCATCAGAAGGAAAGTGAAACCGAAAAATGAAGAACTTATCCATGGTATATTAAAATTCTGGAGAACAGTTACAGTTAAAAAGTGTAGGTCATACATCAACCATTTACAAAGAGTTATTCCAGAGGTTATAAAGGTTAATGGAAATGCGATGGGTTATTGAAATAACATTACGTTTGTGCTATTAACATGTAATCCGGACGCTGATTGGATCAGGAATTTGCATAAATTTTACTCACCTATAAAGGCATACTACAGTTAGTTGTTAAATTTTGTTTGTGAAACATGCCGAAAAAAGGCAATTTGGTACTTATTCGGTGGGAGGGAAACGACTCCAATGATTATGACGGGAAGGAACATTATGTGGATAGGAAAAAAATGATAGAACAAAATGCTAAAATTGGAGACTTAATAACGATAAAATGGTATAGGACTTTGTGGAAAGGGATTTTGATGAAAGACAAAAATCCAAATAAAGTTTTACAACCCAGAACATCGACCCCATTGAAGAAAGGAACTGCAGAGAAAGCGAAAACAGGAAATGAGAAGACAGAAAAGGCAATAAAAGTGAAGAAAGGAAATGTGAAAACAGGAAAAGCGAAGATAGGAAATGTGAAAACAATAAAAACGAAGACAGGAAATGTGAAAACAGGAAAAGCGAAGAAAGGAAATGCGAAAACAGGAAAAGCTATTGAGAAAGAAAAAAAAATCGAATGAAAAGAACAGTGACAAGGTAAGAATCTTTGTTGTTCTTTAATCAAGTAGAAGGGATATTACATGTACATTTGTCTGCTCTAAAATCCCAGCAACGCACATTTGGATCTATTAAGTTAATCAGAAAACAAGAAAAATAAACCACGATTAGTTAGGACTACTTTCTAGGAGTGCCTTTAACTCAGAGCACCATGTTTGTCAAGGAACTTGTCTGATTTCATAAATAAATATACCCATCTAAAATCTGAAAAAAAAAATTCACCAAAGGATTTGTTTAATTTGTATGAATTCTTCTTTCAAAATCTTGGAGGAATTCGGTCTTTTAAGGATTTTCTTTGTTCTGACCAAAATAAAAGTAAAAGGAGGTCTAAAGTCCTGGATTTCTTCATATTGTATCGTAAAATTAGATAGAACTATACATTGACCAACCCGATGATACATCATTTCCGTTTGCATGTAAAGTAGAATTTCTAGTATAAAGATAATATGTATCACGGCGGCATGTTCAATTTTGGAAAAAACCATTGGAAATACATTGGTTTTCAAATAAAATGTATCATTTTACAATTCATTCCACAAAATTACACTTACGTATTTCTTTATTAAAAATGGTATATAAATAGATCTACATATTTCGAATTTAGCAACATTATTGCATTTCAAATTGACTAAATTGAAAATTCACTTTTCTATCGAACTCTTCTGTAAATCAATGACAGTCACGTGGTACACTCAGGTAGATAAAACGATGTCGGTTTACAGGTAAATACAGACACAAAGTACGTTTCAAACTGTAAGAATGACTGAACTCAAGGTTTTTATTGTGTCGCCTGCGAAGCAAAGCGACACTTAGGGATCACTTTGTCCGTTGTCCGTCTGTCCGTCCGTCCGTCCGTCCGTCCGTCCGTCCATCTGTCTGTCTGTCACACTTTGGGTGTCACAGCCCATAACTTTTGAATGGTAAATGATAGGGCTTTGATATTTCACATGTGTATTCCTTGTGACAAGACCTTTCTACACATACCATAATTTTTGACCTAGTGACCTTGACCTACATATTTGACCTACTTTTCAAAAATAATAAGATTGCTTATATCTTTTGATTGGTAATGGATAGGGCTTTGATATTTCACACATGTATTCCTTGTGACAAGACCTTTGTAAACATACCATAATTTTTGACCTTGTGACCTTGACCTAGATATTTGACCTACTTTTCAAAAAAAGTTAAAATTTGCTATATCTTTTGAATGGTTAGTGATAGGGCTTTGATATTTCACATGTGTATTGGTTGTAACAAGACCTTTCTACACATACCATAATTTTGACCTAGTGACCTTGACCTATATATTTGACCTACTTTGACAAAAATAAGATTGTATACATCTTTTGATTGGTAAGGGATAAGGCTTTGAAATTTCACTTGTTTATTCCTTGTAACAAGACCTTTCTGCACATACCATGATTTTTGACCTCATGACCTTGACATAGATATTTGACCTGTTCTTCAAAAAAGTTGGGATTCGCTTTATCTTTTTATAGGTTAGTGATAGGTCTTTGATATTTCACATGTGTATTCTTTGTGACAAGACTTTTCTGAACATACCATAATTTTTTACCTAGTGACCTTGACCTACATATTTTACCTTTTTTCTAAGGATTGCGTATATCTTTTGATTGCTAAGTGATATAAGGCTTTAATATTTCACACATATATTTCTTATGATGTGACCTTTGTTTTGTTACCAAAGTATTTAGGTAGTGACCTTGACAATATCGAGACAATAACCGAAGTAGACAGGTTTCCATGGAGCTGTTGCGACGTGTGGTGCATTCAATCAGGAGATGCTGACTCTCCTCGGGCACCTGGTCTCACTTCGGAATGTTGTTCAATCCGGGGTTCGCAACCGTTCCGATTTGGCCTTGCCATCTCGACTTTGAGACTGAATAACTGTTAGGTACTTCTTTGATGTTTATTGAAGAAGATTCTGACGATAATACATAAAATATATTTATATTATGAAAAGTTAAGAGGGGAGGATCTGTATGAATTTCTTTAAAGACAAATACTCAAAAGCGGGGGACCACAATTCCTTGAATTTGATTTTATGCCCCCGTAATCGATGATTCGGGGATATATAGGCTTTGTCCCGTCTGTTTCTGTTTGTAGGCAAAAACTTTAACCTTGACAATTTCTTTTGAATAGTAAGGGATAGGGTTTTGATATTCCACATGTGTATTCCTTGTGACAAGATCTTTCCATGGATACCAAAATTTTTTACCTTTTAAGCTTGACCTTGGAGTTTGACCTTCTTTTGAAAAACTTTAACCTTGGCCATAACTTTTAAATGTTAAGTGATAGGACTTTGAAATTTCACATGTGTATTCCTTGTGACAAGACCTTTCCATGGATACCAAAATTTATGACCTTGTGACCTCGACCTTGGATTTTGACTATTTTACATTTTTTATTGACAAACATGCCGACGGAGGCATTCGTGTTTCACAAACACATATAGGCTTTGTCCCGTCCATTTCTGTTTGTTGGCAAAAACTTTAAACTTGACCATTTCTTTTGAATAGTAAGGGATAGGGCTTTGATATTCCACATGTGTATTCCTTGTGACAAGATCTTTCCATGGATACCAAATCTTTTTACCGTTTAAGCTTGACCTTGGAGTTTGACCTTCTTTTGAAAAACTTTAACCTTGGCCATAACTTCTAAATGTTAGGTGATAGGGCTTTGATATTTCACATGTGTATTCCTTGTGACAAGATCTTTCAATGGATACCAAAATTTATGACCTTGTGACCACGACCTTGGGTTTTGACTATTTTACATTTTTTATTGACAAACATGCCGGCGGAGGCATTCGTGTTTCACAAACACGTTTTTTTTTTTTTTTTTGCTGAATATTTTATCTTTAATTCTCTTACATCTGATAAAGTAAAACTTCCATTTATACTACCAATGTTTCTGTGTACCTCATATTTTTTTTTGGAACTCTATACCTTCATGAAGAAAACATAAAAACCCATTTTTCCGCACCAGACACGTGTTTCGAATATTAAATTCTCATCAGTGATGCTTCCAGCGGAGCCACTAAAATTCATTTGAGTAGTGCCCTCTTTTATTTTTTTAATTTAGATTTGTACATTTACTTCACAGAGAGTGCGCAACTCCAAATTTCCTGTAGGGTTGATTCAGTAGCATATCCAAATTAGATATATGTTCAAAATAGCATTGGAGGGATGGTGCCAAGATGTTAACCTTCTTTAATTTCGGTGATAGTTTTGAATGGAATGTCAAGTTTTCGAAATAGAAAAATAATATATATGATGTCAAATCGATAAAAGGGCCAAAACAGAGCTTCTTTCAGGCAAGAGAGCTGGAAAGAAGTAATGAATACACTTCTAAACATCAGGTCATGGGGAGCTAAATTTTTATCAGAAATAAGCTAGAGGCATCAATTATGTCATATTACTTATCTGTATTGTAGAACTGCAGACATTTTTTTCTATTTTCTCTTTCAGGGAAACAAAAAACCCGAAGAGCCCAAATAAAGAAGAAAGAATTGACCTAAAAGAGGGATCTAGGTTTTGTGAAAGCATAATTTTTCCAGATCAAAAATGAGGCAGAATTGACGTTACTACAGATAAAAAAAATGAGGCAGAGGTGACCTAAATCCACTGATGAAAGGAGGGATCCAAGTTTTGCATAAACATAATTTTTGCACCATTTTCAGTATAACAGTATTTGTGTATTAAAATAAAAATCAATCATCCCATGCTGTTTACACAATTTTTGAAAAAGAAAATGCGCAAGTGTTAAGAAATATAAAGTATCACCCTTCCTCTATGCATATCCCCCCTTTCCTCATCATATTTAGACATGATGAAAACAGCCCCTCTTGCTTTAAACTGAGATAAAGAGTTTTTGTTAAATCTGCCTTGTGATGGTCTATACATAAAAGCGCAATTAATTTAAACACATAAAATATGTTTAAACTAAAAAAAAAATTTAAAACAAAAATTAGGGAAAGGGCTTTCATAATGTTTCTGTAACTTGTGCCCAATCCCATTTCATCTATTGAAATAAAATATGTTTAAACTAATTTAAACACATTTTATTTTAAAAATTACACTATTGAAAAGGATTTGGACACAAGTTATAAAAACATTAAATCAATTTGGCATGAACTTTCATGATGTTGAAAACAGATCGTGAATTACAAGTTTTTAGTTTTATGACTACCATGCAAGCGATGTTTAATTTTCATTTATTCAATCAAGTTAGTGAAAATAAGTTTATATATTTTTTAGATACGCGTCAAGTTAAGAGATATATCGATTTTGATTTACATTTCAGCCAAGTTCCATTCTTATTCAATAAAATGATAAAAGAACGCTTGAATAGCTACGAGACTTAGTCAATTAATCATAACGCTATGTACATCGCACAAACCCCTCATTATTATCTAAAATTGAAATGATGACCCAGACAGTAGGTGTTCCCTTGAATGCTGGGAGTTTTATTTGGCCTACACACTAAAAAGAAAACTGTCAATGGGAGCATAGTGTTTAACACACATGTCTTGTTTATCATGAGTCTGTACTTTCTGCATTTGAACTTTGTACATGTTAAACGTTTTTCATCCAATGCATCACATTAGTTTAAGAACCTTCTGCTCGATATACGAATTATATCTTGAGTAAATGTATTTTGATTAACAAAATTGAAAAGTTATTTGACTGAGTCATATGTCTCAATGTTGAATTACATGACATTGCACAATAATTCATATTTCTTGAAATTATTTTGACCATTTCATTAAAATTCACAAAGGTACACATAGTTATTCATATTTTTTGTTCCTTTCAAAGCCTTTACAGGGGAATGATCAGAAATACACACACACGCTTCTACAAAAGTCGGTGTAGTAGAATATTCCTATCAGGACCAGAAACACCCACAAAAATAACCCAGACAAATAAGAAGCAGAAATGACCTAATCATGTGAATTTAACCTTAACCAGGAACTTGTATGTAAAGTAGCATCAGCTTTTTGAAAACGAAGATGAAGTAAATCTCTGGAAATGACAAAAATATGTTATTTCATATTTGTCCTTGACATTTGACCTCAAATGAAGAGTTCATCTTCCTGACATACATAACTTGTTTGTAAAATATAATCATAAGTCAAAGGTGATAGAGATAACATAAATGTACAGGGATGACAAAATATACCATTTCAACCTTTGATTTAAAGGGGTAATCTTCATGCCGATGTCATAAGCAACATATGGTGAGTGTCAATTATCAGCGTTATAGCAAAGATATCATATAGAAAATACAACAGAACAAAACATGAGGTACAAAGGAGCCACATCGCTCATCCGAGTTACACTCAAAAGAATGATAGCGTACAATTTGGTTGAGGCCCATGAATACTTGTTCCTGTAATATTTTGAGAAATTCTGTGAATCAGTTTCGGAGATGTTGATTGCCTCAGCCAATCAGCGCCCTCATCGGCCATATTTGACCCGAAAAACACAAACTTGGTAGAGGACCTTGAGTATTTGCGTGAGAAGTTGAAATGCCTCAGTCAATCAGAGCCAATTCAGCTCTTTTTTTCACACAAAATAATTACATGTAAAATTCACAGATGAAAAGACAATGCAGGAAAATACCCATTGGGCAGTCAAGACTGATTCCTGCTTCATTTTAATTACAATGTTCAAGGACAGGTTTATTGCCTGTGGCATATTCTGAAGCTAAGGGTGTTAGTCTTATTATGCTTGACCATCCACGTACCTTTGATGGAAGTAAAAATGTACATTGCATATCAATCAGGTTGTTTACCTTTATTTGAGAGTGTGAATGCATAAAAGTGTCTGCAGACTAACAGACAGACAGGCAGACTATCAGACAATGTGTCCTCTATAACTGTATGAGGCTCTTGCTAAGGGTGTGATTTTATCAATTGCATCTTTTATCTTCACCGAATAGAATTAAATTAAAGATATGAACTCTTTACACATGTGATTGTCACATGTAAAATAAACTTTAAACATGAATACCCATACTCATCTTTCATCTATAATTTAGTTATTAATGGGGTTTTTTCCATATGTGAAAATATGATTTGTACATGCAGTCTAATTAAGCATCAGATGAAAGTTCATGAAAACATTCAATAATAATTTACATCACCTAATTAAGAGAAATACATGTAACAATTCATCTCTTTTTACACATAGTAAAGACATGTAAAATTGACAAATGTAAAAACAACGGGAGAAACACTGATGGCACTGTCCAGATTGGTTCCTGCTACATGATTCAAGGACAGGTATATTGCCTGTCACATCTTGACTCTATTGTGCGAGCTTGCAAAAGTGTCTGCAGAATAACAGACAAACAGACAAACTAACAGACAATGTATCATCTGCACATGTATATGACAATGCTAGTATGCGATATCACAAATAAAATTAGTTTTCATGTAACTGTAAAATTGCTCTGATATGCCTTTATTTACATGTAAATATTTCAGTAATACATCAATTTTTTTTTCCGATGGATTTAGTTAATTCCTTAAAAAAGACAGGAGTTTGTATCATTGAATATAATTCATGAAACAACTACACCTGTTCCTTTTTTCGGATATAAAATCAATCCATCGTAAATAAAAAAAGGCAATGCTGAAGAGCCGTTCAGTTTTCCTTTCAATCATTTGAATGAAGAATATTTGATATATCATATAAAAATGAATGTTCACTTTTAAGGAAAGGAAATAGTCATCAAAGTTCTCGAAAACAACCTCACCTAGGGAATCAATTTATCTCTTATTACACATAGTAATATAATGTAAAATTGACAAATGTAAAAACAACGGGGGAAAACACTGATGACACTGTCCAGATTGGTTCCTGCTTCGTTTGAACTACATGATTCAAGGACAAGTATATAGCCTGTCGCATATTTGACCCTAATGTGTGAGATTGACTTTACAATGACGTTGTCCCTCATTGGGTATTCAGTCTTATTACACTTAACCATCCATTAACGTTTAATGGAAGTAAAAATGTACCTTGCATATCAATCAAGTTGTAGCCATTTTCTTTATTTGAGAGTCTGTATGCATAAAAGTGACTGCAGACTTACATCTCTTTTTACACATAGTAATGACATATAAAAGTGTGAATGCAAAAGTGTCTGCAGAATTAAAGACAAAGAAACAAACTAACAGACAATGTATCCTCTGTACATGTATGTGACTATGCTAAGGATGCAATATCAAAAATCGAATGATTTTACATGGAGCTGTAAAATTGCTCTGACATGCCTCAATTTACATGTAAATATTTTAGTGGTACATCTTTTTTTTCGATGGATTGAGTTTATACCTTAAAAAGGACAGTTGTTCGTATCATTGTTTATAATTCATGAAACAACTACACCTGTTCCTTTTTTGGGATATAAGCTCAATACATCGTAAACAAAAAAGGCAGTGCTGAATAGCCGTTCAGTTTTCCTTTCAATTGATTTGAAGAGGAATACTTGATACATCATATATAAATGAATGTTATCCACTTTTAACAAAAAGAAATAGTCATCTTATTTCTCGAAAACATCATCACCTAAGAGAATTACATGTAACAATTCATCTCTTATTACACATAGTAATGACATGTAAAATTGACAAATGTAAAAACAATGGGGGGAAACACCAATGGCGTGGTCCAGATTAATTCCTGCGTCGTTTGAACTACACGATGTAAGGACAGGTATATAGCCTGTCGCATATTTGACCCTAATGTGTGAGATTGACTTTTACAATGACCTTGTCCCTCATTGGGTGTTCAGTCTTATTATGCTTGACCATCCATTAGCATTTAATGGAAGTAAAAATGTACATTGCATATCATTCAAGTTGTAGCCATTTTCTTTATTTGAGAGTGTGAATGCATAAAAGTGTCTGCAGACTAACAGACAGACAGGCAGACTATCAGACAATGTGTCCTCTATAACTGTATGAGGCTCTTGCTAAGGGTGTGATTCAATCAATTGCATCTTTTATCTTCACCGAATATAATTGAATTAAAGATATGAACTCTTTACACATGTGATTGTCACATGTAAAATAAAATTTTAACATGAATACCCATACCCATCTTTCATCTATATAATTTTGTTATTTATGGGGTTTTTTTCCATATGTGAAAATATGATTTGTACATGCAGTCTAATTAAGCATCAGATGAAAGTTCATGAAAACATTCAATAATAATTTACATCACCTAAGAGAATTACATGTAACAATTCATCCCTTTTTACACATAGTAATGACATGTAAAACTGACAAATGTAAAAACAACGGGAGAAACACTGATGGCACTGTCCAGATTGGTTCCTGCTTCGTTTGAACTACATGATTCAAGGACAGGTATATTGCCTGTCACATCTTTGACTCTAATGTGCGAGCTTGACTTTCACAATGACCTTTTCCCTCATTGGATGCTCAGTCTTATTTTGCTTGACCATCCATTAACGTTTCATGGAAGTAAAAATGTACATTGCAAATCAATCAAGATGTAGTTATTTACCTGTATTTGAAATTGTGAATGCAAAAGCGTCTGCAGAATAAGAGACAAACTAACATGTAATGTATCCTCTGTATTTGAAATTGTGAATGCAAAAGCGTCTGCAGAATAACAGACAAAGAGACAAACTAACACGCAATCTATCCTCTGTAGATGTACATGCGTATGTGACTATGCTAAGGATGCGATATCATAAATCGAATGATTTTACATGTAACTGTAAAATTGCTCTGACATGCCTTAATTTACATGTAAATATTTCAGTGATACATCAAAAAATAAATTTGTGATATCAAAAAATAAATTTGTGATATAAAAAAATAGGGAATAAATAGTAAAACGCCTCCTCATAGGAATGAACTTATCCCATTTTACCTAACCTGCTCACTCAAGCATGAAATGTAGGTCAGATGCAGCCTCTGTACCATGCATTGTTGAAAGCATCCTCAGATGCATAATCTATGTAAGTTTGGTTGATATAGGACTTATAGTTTCGCAGGTATAGACCTGTCCCATTTTGCTTAACCCATAGTGCGGACGCTGACACCGACAACAGGGCGATAGCATAAGCCCCTCTCTACTTCGTCGCGGTGAGCTAAAAAGAATTTTCTCCACTTTTAACAAAAGGAAATAGTCGTCAAAGTTCTAGAAAAAATTTAATTATAACTTACCTCAACTAAGTAAATTACATGTAACAATTCATCTCTTTTTACAAATGACATGTAAAATTGACAAATGTAAAAATAATGGGGGAAACACTGATGGCACTGTCCAGATTGATTCCTGCTTCCTTTGGTGTGATTTAATCAATTTCTTATATCTTTACAGAATAAAATTAAATTATAGAAAGATATGAATTCAACTCTTTAAATGTGTGATAATCACATGTAAAATAAAATTTACAAATATCAATGAGGTCAAATATTATATTAATACCCATCATTCATCCATAATTTTATTATTAATTGGTATTTTTATATATATTTTATTTTTCATCCTTAGAGAATTGCATGTAACAATTCATCTCTTTTTACACTCCTGCTTGCCTGTAGTAGGTGAGAGGACTCTCCGCAGTTTGTACATCAATGTACAGAGGATTTGCCCCTAGTTCTCTAGATGCAATTGACATGCCTTCACTGCCTGCAGTACTGGCTAGCCTTGTGTCCCGATTCAGGCCAGGATAATATTTACATTTCAAATTCATTGAAAATGTAAATGAGGTCAAATCATTAGACTCATCATTTATCTATGGTATAATTGGCATTTTTTGATGTAAATGTATTTTAATACATGTATGTTGGCTCAATAAAGCCTCAGATGAAAGATTAACAAACATTTAATTTTACTTACATGTAAAATCTTACCTTAGAGAATTACATGTAACAATTCTTCTCTTTTTTACACATAAAAATTACATGTAAAATAAACTGACAAATGTCAATGAGGTCAAATGATTAAACCAATCATTTATCTATTCTTAATTAATTGGTAATTTTCCATGTAAATGTATTTTTACATGTAATCTAATTAAGCCTAAGGTGAAAGGTTACCAAAAAAATTAATTAAACTTTATCTTTCCTTAAAGAATTACATGTAAGAATTCATCTCTTTTACATGTAATTAAGGTAAGACACTGGTGTCAAAGGTCAAATGTTCATTTCATCACCTTCTGTTTGATGTACTTCATTTTTCAAAATTTACATGTAAAATCAACCACAGCAAGGTCAAAGATCAATTTGCCTGTCAACATGTGCATAGGACATTTATGACATGTTTACATGTAATATTAGCTAAAGGTCAAGTGTAAATCCTATGTGTAAAAAAGTGAGACACGTGTAATGATTTGTACTGTAGCTTCTTCCACTTCATTGTCAAGATTCTTTCCACTTCTTTGACTCTGTAACTCAAAATAAAGTATTGTTGAATATCAAAAATGTAGATAGAAAAAAAATCCATAAATTGGGGCAACAAATATGAATAAAATGATCTTCTAATCTGTATTGTCATTATTTTACACAACCAAGTTTTCAAATTCGAGGCCCCTGAATATAAGGGTTCTCAATAAAACCTCAGGCGGAATGCAATGAAACACTTGGTGCACCAAGATACATCAGACAGCAATATTTATCCACATGTATTTATTTATGAAGTACATGTATATAAATTAAAGAAATAAGATAAGTTCAAAAAAAAAAAGAAATTTTGTTCAAATAGAATTTACAGACACTGACAAAATACACAGCACATTGAATAATCTTTGCATATACTTCGTGTCACTTCTATAAACATGATTATTTTCGCTGGTGGAACATTTCATGATTATAACTTAAAGATGTTATGCTTTGGGGAAATATTTGCGATAAAAAGGTCTTCCTTTGTAAGAATGCAGCGAGGTTTTTTTTGCGTTTGGGAAATTTTTGTGAAATCCCTTGAATCGTGAAAAACGCAAATATTACCCCCACATGAAAATTTCCATGTTCACAGTATCTGTATTTGATCTTACAATTTGTCTTTACAGTGTGTTCTTGAAAGAGCTAGAGAAATATGAAACTATACCAGAAGATGTGGGTCATTGCTTTGTAACATGGGTAAGTTCAAAGTGTCGAACTGCTAAAATAGACTTTCTCAATTACTTTTATGTTCAGACTGAAGAAAACACACAGACATAGGAATGGGAGTGTTAGAGTAATAGAATCTATCATGACGTTGCGACTGAGACAGGAATCTCATCTGAGCAGTCAACGACGAGGCTTGCTGAGTCGTGGGTGTAGCACCAGGGTTTTTTTTTCCCTTGTTTTGGGTCCGAATTTTGGCCCCTTCCCAATGCCAAATTTCCTCTATTTTTCCCAAAAAATCACCCTGAAATTCCCAAAGAGGAATTATGAAAATATCACCTGAGAAAATAAGACTCAAAACCTGGAAATCAGCACATAATGTCCTATTTCGAAGTGCATTTTTAAAAGTTTTTATTCATCCCTTGTTCAGTTCAAGCAAATCAATAGATTACCAGTGTTAATACATGTAAATGATACTTTAGGGTTATACTTTGGTGAAAATTTGTTCGAAAATTTTCCCAATTTCATCAAAATGTCGCAAATTTTCCCAAATGAGACAGGCACAGGCACCTTCCCCAAAATAAAAAAAAAAACCCTGAGCACATCTTTTGCAGGAGGATCAGATTCCCTTGTCTCAGTCACAACGTCGTGATTGATTATTTTCCCACTCAGCTTATTACATGTATATTATTTCTAAAGTGATTTTAAGCTAGAATTGATACGAAAATGTACACGAATCTAACAATGATGTGACGTCATAACAATAAACATGTGTCACATTGAGTGTGAGACAAGGAAGTCTCAAACTTTTTATTCAGTATGAAGATGTAAATGAGTGAGAAAACATGTTGTTACATCACTGAAATGATAGTGAAGGATTCAAAGAATGAAATTAAAACCTATTTTTGGCACTTTTAACCAGCAGACAAGGACGCAACGTAGAAATTGTATTATTGATAAAAGCCAGGCGGCATATACTGTAATTGTTGATATTGAACTTCTTGTTATTTAGAGCAGACTTGACTAGACTTGGTCTTTAGACATTCCAAGACCCACAAAACTATTTTTGATGTTATTTCTTACTGTAAATTTATACATCTGTAACAATTGTTACCTCTTCAAATCCATACATGTAGCATCATTGAAGAACAGATAAATTTGCAGCATGGACCAGACATGCACATTTCGGGTTCTTAACCCTCGTCAATGACAATGAAATATGGCCAAAGACTGTGTTAGTTATGTCCAAAAATACCAAAAGATGTAGCAAGATAGGTGGGATATGATGTTGCATGACCCACTTTTGAGAAATTTAGAGAAGATTTTCACATTAAGAAGTTCGTCAAATATTGTGATGTCGGGTCTTGGTTTGAATAAAATGTCTAGTAGACCATGGTAACATGAAATTAGGCCCATTTAAACATATTTCAGATAATGCATAAAGCAAATACACATACACATAGTAGCTTCATTAAATACATGTGAACATTGTCAAACATTTTTGCATATAGAGTATGAGGTTTATTATTATGGCATTATTTATGTTACAGGCACAGAAGTTTTCTATATATGTAACATACTGTAAAAATAAACCTGACTCAAATCAACTGCTAGTGGAACATGCTGGAGGATTCTTTGAGGTAAGTTTAATTTAAGTTTGTGACCGTGTTTGAAAATTACTATTTTTGAAACTATGAAATTTTAAGATTTTCTAGTGTCGTCAATTTTAAAATAACAAAAATAGAGGATGATATACTATTAAAAAAGGGGGGGGGGGAAACACTCAAAAAAGGGCTCACTGTTCATCAAATAAAGAATTAAAATTATTGAATCTGAAAAGTATAGTCCCTTTAGCATTATCTTTGGTACAAAATAAGAAACTTTGTTCTAAGTGATCCATGATATATGTATTGTTAATGAGCATTGAAATATCTCCTCTGTTGGTAAATGGCCAGGCAAAAATTATATTGTAAATACATGTACAGACATGGTTTTTCTCCGCTTTAAAGCGGAATTCCGCTTCGAGAATCGGTAAATTCCGCTCGTTTTTATAATTTCCGCTCTTTCGTAAATTCCAGAATTTGACAAATCCGTTATAGAATCGATGTTTTACCTTTGCCGTTTCGCGATGTGTCGTGATTTCTAATTGGTCAATAGGCAAACATTCGACCAATCAAAGATAAGTATTCATCCGAAACACGGAGCAAAGGAAATTCGCGACTGTTCCTTGCCAGCCGGATCGAACTTTCGTCATTTTTTTTGTAATTGAACTTAAGAAAAATGTCTAAAAGCATATGGATGGTCGTCCAGAGGGGAGAGGTAGACGTAAAGGCCCTTGACTATGGCATTATCACTCAAGAATCCGTGGAAATGAGAGCGTCGATAGTGAACCCCTAGCCTCTCAAAAAGTACAAGAAAATCAATATAATTATATTTTTGTTTAATATAACAACACTTTAAAGCTGTATTTTTTGCCCCAAGAAAGCTGCTCTGAAGGGTCTTTAATGATGAAAATTGTCGTTTTCGGCCGGGGGCCTTTGGCCCCCTGGTCCCCCTGATACAGGGGCGCTGCACCTGTACACCCCACTGGGGGAGGACCCCCAGACCCCCCTTTAGCTTTTTTCTTTGAACACTAGAATCATGTCTGCATGTATCAATGATCACAATCTATCAGATGTTTATTCTTTAAACTGAGCTCAAAATTTTATTCTGCAGTCAGTACATGTACATGTATTTCAGGAAAATGTTTTATCCATATTTTCTATAGGAAATTCAAGGAAGACATAAGTTGAACGAACCGTTAGCTTCCTATCTAATCAAACCGGTACAGCGTATCACCAAGTATCAACTACTGCTGAAAGATCTGTTATCCTGCTGCGAGGGTCACATAGGGGAAATTAAGGTAGGGAGAGGCTCCTAAGGGGAAATAATGCATGTCGTGTGTTCTGTGTTCGTAAACTTAGAATTTTTTTTTTATTGAAAATGATGTGTGGTAGGGCTTGGAACAATCCTCCTACATGCAAGTATCACAATATAATATTTATAATATTTTATTGTGTCGCCTGCAAAGCATAGCGACACTTAGGGATCACTGTCCGTCTTTCTGTCTGTCCGTCTGTCTGTCACCCTAGTATGTCACACCCTATAAAAGTTATTCCTGAGTGTCACTATGTTTTGCAGGCAACACATGCATTCCTTGGAATGATTTTAAATGTTCAAACAAATTATAATATTTTATAGATATTTCAAAAATTGGCGTACAATGATAGCTATGAGATTCATGCGTTAGTATGGACATGCATGTAGAAATCCAAAAGGAACGATGGGGAATTTTCAGACAAAGAAAATTTCAGAAATTACAATGTTAAATTTGGTACATGTATAGGGAAAGAGTGTGTTTATGTTGTTCACTTTCGAATTTAAGATGACATTTTCTGTATCTTTGGAAAAAAGTGATATGTTCAAACAATGGTCAACATATTCTTACAATATTTAAACCTCCCACTAAAGTTATGAAATTAGTAAAGAATACAAGTAAAATCTGTCTGACCATTTTCCCAACTACTGATGCAAAAAAAAAAATCAGAAAAAAAACCCCATAAATTTGATAAGAATTAGAGAATGAGCAATTGTGCTTTCTTTGAACATGAAGATTTTTCTATCGCTTTTGCTTATTATTTTATTCTGTAACAATTTCTCGACTTTTTTTGAAAAAAAAAATTGTAGCAGTTTATAAATGTTGTTCTTTTGTGTAAATGTATGTACATGTATGTATCTCGGAACCCTTTATTATTTACTGACTGTAAAAGTCATTGTAAAAACTGCATGACCTTTCTTTTCTTTTGCGTTTTACGCTTGTAATAATTTAAGTTATGTATTTTGTTTACTTGTTTCGCTGATTGTGCTTAGATTGTATTCGTTTTTCTATTTTTGTATATTTTTACTGCTGATTTGTAGAATTCCTTCAATAGTTTGAAAAAATCAATGAAGACAAAGGAGTCACTCCGATATTTTGAGATACTGGTAAGGAACATCACAGGAGTGAATTGTATAGCCACACATTCGGCTTTGGTGACATAGCTTCATCTAGAGTTATCTTCTCTTACCTCCTCGCAGTAACCTAGCTTATTGTACTCGCTTAGATTTTATTCACTAATAGTTTTCATGTGCGAAAAATTCACTAGAATTGCCTCCCATACAGTGTTAGAAGAGTCCTCTTCTACATGAATATTAGTTTCTTATTGTATACATGATTTTGAAAATTTCCTGAATCTCCTTTAAATTCCATGTCTGGGAGGTAAATTCTAGTGAAACTTTATGGATATGAAAATACTACTCTGCTACATCATCAATATAGACTTGAGGTGTATGGAATTATAAATCATATGATCATTTATCATATCTGTATATGGAGAATCACATCATCAAAAACATATTCCGTATTTTTGAAAACAAGAGTTGCTTCCCCTTTGAGACGATATCTGACTTAGACTAATTGTGACGTCATAAAATTCTATGGAAACGATCCTTAAACTCTTGGAAATGACGGTATAAAATTGACGTAACCATACCATTTTCATGACTTCATAATAGTTTTACGTCAGTGACCGTATCGAATGGGAGATACATGTAGCTCTGTTTTCCGGAAAGACTCATTGTCAGAGATCCACAGCCAATCTCTATTTTATTTCTATCGGGCACAGTACAGGTTGAGAGGGGCGGAGGGTTTTCTTACAATTGACCCTTCCGAACGCGGGAAAAATTTGAGAAATTCCATTACATCACAATGCAATTTCGATGTTTGACTGAGGTTAGAAGCTTGTTTGTCCGAGGTAAAAGCATTGTGACGTCACGGAATTTAGCATTTTTTTCCCGCGTTCCGAAGGGTCAATTCTCATTGCAATTGAGAAAGAGATTTCCTCGAGATAAACATCTATATAACTGTAAAGATTTTGAAATATTCATAATTTATGTGTAACAAGTTCAGTGTAGTGACACTTCACCTCGGTCTTTTACTTCATTTGTACTACACTATTTTAAATCATTTATTATCAGAAACTCTGTAATTAACAATACAATCTAAGTTCAAAGTTTGAAGTCAAGCCTAAGAGAAATTCTAATGGAACTCTATAGAAAATTTAAGTCTGCAATGATAATTTTCAGATTAAAATCTTTTTTATTAGCTCGCCGGGACGAATGTCCGGAGAGCTATTGTCATACCCCTGGTGTCGGCGTCTGCGTCGGCGTGCGTGTGCACAAAAACTTTAACCTTGCTTATAACTTTTAAACCAATACAGATTGGGCTTTCATATTTCACATGTGCATTCCTTGTGACAAGACCTTTCCATGGATACCAAAATTTTTGACCTTGTGACCTTGACCTTGGAGATTGACCTACTTTTGAAAAACTTTCACCTTGGCCATATTTTTTGAATGGTAAGTGATAGGGCTTTGATATTTCACATGTGTATTCCTTGTGACAAGACGTTTCCATGGATACCAAAATTTTTGACCTTGTGACCTTGACCTTGGAGATTGACCTACTTTTGAAAAACTTTAACCTTGGCCATATTTTTTGAATGGTAAGTGATAGGGCTTTGATATTTCACATGTGTATTCCTTGTGACAAGACGTTTCCATGGATACCAAAATTTTTGACCTTGTGACCTTGACCTTGGAGATGATTGACCTACTTTTGAAAAACTTTAACCTTGGCCATATTTTTTGATTGGTAAGTGATAGGGCTTTGATATTTCACATGTGCATTCCTTGTGATAAGACCTTTCATGCCGTACCATAAATTTTGACCTAGTGACCTTGACCTTGAAATTTTAACTACTTTTCAAAAACTTTAACTTGGGCCATATTTTTTGAATGGTAAGTGATAGGGCTTTGATATTTCACATGTGCATTCCTTGTGATAAGACCTTTCATGCCGTACCATAAAATTTGACCTAGTGACCTTGACCTTGAAATTTTATCTACTTTTTGTTGTTGTTGCAATTTACATATGGTTGCCACCGGCGAGCTATGTTGTCATTCTGACAAGTCTGGTTACCAAACTGTTTAAACTCATTAACATGATCATTTTCCTAGTTTATCACAATTTATCATTATTCTTATTAATTTTTTTGGACTTGTACATTGTTTATGGTCTTCTCTCCTAATAGAAAAAAATCATATTTGAAATTTTTTTTTGAAGACAATGAAAATCAATATACTGAATAACGTCTTAAATAACTATAACTTTTTAAAAGCTTAAAAGATGAATCAATTTTGAACAGCCATTAAGGCACACTTTAGCCTCAAACAGGATTTTAATACTATTCTAATCCTATCAGAAGGAATTCCCTCTTAAAGCAATACTTTGAATCACAATTTTTTTTTCAATCTGCAATTCTGCAAATTCACTGAACTAGCTCAGGCAGAGAAAAAAAATTGAAGCGGTTTAATAAATTCATCATTTGACAAAAAAAAAAAATCTTCCCCTTCCTTTTGATTACAGGATGGTTTAGAGGTAATGATGAGCGTACCGAAGAAGGCTAACGATGCCATGCACCTCTCGCTGCTCGAAGGTCTCGAGGAGAAAGTTGAGGCCCTCGGTGACGTATTTCTACAGGACCAGTTTACCGTATGGGATCCAAAACAGCTGATTAAAAAGGGGCGTGATCGGCATCTCTTCCTGTTTGATATGTGTCTCATTTTTTCGAAGGAGGTGAAAGATAGTAACGGAAAAGCAAAGTATCAGTACAAGTTCAGACTTATGGTGAGAAATTTTACAAGATACTGTACCGTTCTCAAGCACTAGATCGTATTAACGCAATTTTGAATAAGTTATGTATTAGGAAATTACATTTCTTCGTCTGGTAATGTTTTCTCGAGGAAATATTTACTTTAAACGGCAAACTCTTTCTTGAAACCCAAATTAAAATTTTGATATCGTTTGATTTTCTAATTTTTAGGAAGTGAAGATAGATATTGAATCAGGAAATGAGATTTAGTCATTTTGTAAAAGGTTTTACATGTTAAAATTTCAATAGACCACCTACCAACTATGTAATGGATGACAAATTGATGAAAAATTTAAATAATTGCGTCTTTAACAGTGATGTCGTAATGAAAAAAAATTAATAATAGTCATGTCCACTCTGAAATTTTGAGCTTGGTAACATGATTGGAAAAATGTTCCATTATGTAAGCAGACCCATGTATTTTTTGGAACTCAGTAACTGATGCATACATACGTAGTTTATTTCTAGATGCTCAATTTTTGCATGATGAACACATACATGTAGTTTATTTCGTGGTTTTCGATTTTTTTTTTCAGATTTCTGACGTGAACATCACAGAACATATAGAGGGAGATGAGACAAAGTTTGCGCTATGGACAGGAAGGGCTCCTATCTCTGACTATAGAATCATTCTGAAGGTATGTTGAGTTAACTGTTGCGGTAGGGATAGGGTGTGGAAGGGCGTGGGTGGGTTGAGGGGGGTGTTGAATATTGATAGAGATGAGACAAAGTTTGCTCTATGGAGAGGAAGAACACCTTATTATGGAAATATTCTGAAGGTAGGTAGTGTTAACTACAGATAAGGGTGAGGTGAGGGGGGATGGGAGCGGGTGATGTTGATAGAGATGAGACAAAGTTTGCTCTATAGACAGGAGGGGCGCCTATATCTGATTATAGAATTATTCTGAAGGTGGGTTGAGTAAACTTTAGGTGTGGGTGGGAGGGGGTTTAGGGATTTATATTTATAGAGATAAGACTGTTTGAATATTTGTGAGAGGTACAGTCTGTTATGAAATTTGAATAATTATATCACTCGGTTATTGTAATGATGGCAAAGGGGGAGGCGAGTAAAGAAATATCTTTGACTGTAGAATATTCTGAAGATATATACTCCTGAATTTTAAATCTTCAACGAATAAGAATGAGAATCGGTGATTGCGTCTTCTTTTCAGTCCAAAGACCTAGAGACCAAACAGAACTGGGTGAAGAAGTTACGAGAGTTGATGCAGGAGAGAATGCAGTACATGCACGAGGCACTAAAGGACAAACAACCTCAGCTGTTCAAACCTCCGCCTAAATCCTTCCACCCGACCAGACAAGCTCCAATGGGTCTCATTAAACGGTGAGTAAAATTCATTATATGGATTGATATTTACTGTATGTGCACTTATTTTACCGCAACAAAATTTTAGTGCGAACCCGGAAAAATGGACATATTAGGGTAATCATGAATTACCGAACATGACCTATTTTCGACATTAATCTATAAAAGTTTTATGATATAGCGTAGACTTGAATAAGCACCGTCTTTATAGCGCTATCTCTGGTAAAATATGAATCCCGCTAAAATAAGTACACCTACAGTATTTAGGGAATTTACCCTTTCAATCGCAGGAACAGAGTACTTAACTTATTGACATCCTAATGTGTTAACCTCAGACATCAAAAATGCTTTGTCACATCATGATTCATCCAAAAAAAAAATTGACCCTTCCGAACGCGGGAAAAATTTGAGAAAATCCATGACGTCACAATGCAATTTCGATGTTTGACCGAGGTTAGGAGCTTGTTTGTCCGAGGTAAACACGTGGTAAAAGCATTGTGACGTCACGAAATTTTGTATTCTTTTCCCGCAATCGGAAGGGTCAATTGTGCGATCGGAATGATTCATTCGCTGTATTAAGTCATCAATAAACTTCATTTTGATTAAAATATATCTAAATTGACAAAATCCATACCTTTCTCATTTTCAGAGTGATTTTTGCAAAAATCTAATTATTCATGACCACTCCAATATCTCAATTGGGTGGGTCAGCACTTTGCATTATGAAGATGTCAAATTTACTCAAAGGCAAAAAGTCTTGAAAATCATGTTCCCTTGATAAATTTTTTCATTTGAAAAAATTGTTATCATTTGATATACAGAGAGCATAGTGAGTTGAATTTGGCTGCGTCAGTACTTTGCACCATGAAACAAGCAATGAAAGTAATTTAAAGGTGAAAAGTAAAAAAAACAAATTTTGGTTTGAAAAAAACTACACGTATTCTAATTTGATTTACAGAGAGCCAGGTGGTGACCTTGACTCTGATGACCTTCCTATTGAAAGAAGACGTGGGTCCTTCACCTCTATGATCTCCTTGGCAACCACGGTAACTACCGACAGCAGCAGTAGCGGAGGGGAAAAGGACAGGGTGAGTACTGTTGTACTGTGGTGCAGTTTCTGGCATTATGTTATATTTCAGGCATATAAATCTGTGGTTTTTAGCTCACCTCGACGAAGTTGAGTGAGCTTATGCTATAACCCCGCGCGTCCGCGTCCGGTTAAGAAGTTTGGGGTAGCTCAGTATTTGGCAAAGTACTGATGCTACAGTAACCAAACTTGCACAAGTGATTCATCTTTGGAAGCTGAGGTGAACCCATGCATCGGATGCTGCATCTGACCTACATTTTCCGCTTGAGTGACTTGGTTAAGAAGTTTAGGGTAGCTCAGTATCTGACAAAGTACTGATGCTACAGTAACCAAACTTGCACAAGTTATTCATCTTTGGATGCTGAGGTGAACCCATGCATCGGATGCTGCATCTGACCTACATTTTCCGCTTGAGTGACTTGGTTAAGAAATTTGGGGTAGCTCAGTATCTGACAAAGTACTGATGCTACATTAACCAAACTTGCACAAGTGATTCATCTTTGGATGCTGAGGTGAACCCATGCATCAGATGCAGCATCTGACCCACATTTTCCGCTTGAGTGACTTGGTTAAGAAGTTTGGGGTAGCTCAGTATGTGACCAAGTACTAATGCTATAGTAACCAAACTTGCACAAGTGATTCATCTTTGGATGCCGAGATGGATCCATGCATCAGATGCAGCATCTGACCTACTTTTTCCACTTGAGTGATTTTGCTTTTAAAAGCCAATATTGAGCAAAGTATAAGTGCTACATGTACCAAACTTGCATATTGGATGTATCTTTGATCAAACTTTCATAAAATGACCTTGACCTACTTTTCCGCTTGAGTGATTTTGCCTTTAAAAGCCATTATTGAGCAAAGAATAAGTGCTACATGTACCAAACTTGCTTATTGGATGTATCATTGATCAAACTTTCATGTAATGACCTTGACCTACTTTTTCCGCTTGAGTGATTTTGCCTTTAAAAGCCATTATTGAGCAAAGTATAAGTACTACATGTACCAAACTTGCTTATTGGATGTATCATTGATCAAACTTTCATGTAATGACCTTGACCTACTTTTTCCGCTTGAGTGATTTTGCCTTTAAAAGCCATTATTGGGCAAAGTATAAGTGCTACATGTACCAAACTTGCATATATGATTTATTTTTTATCAAACTTTCATAAAATGGCCTTGACCTACTTTTTCTGCTTGAGTGATTTTGCCTTTAAAAGACAATATTGAGCAAAGTATAAGTGCTACATGTACCAAACTTACATATTGGATGTATCTTGATCATTCTTTCATAAAATGACCTTGACCTACTTTTTCCGCTTGAGTAATTTTGCCTTTAAAAGCCAATATTGAGCAAAGTATAAGTGCTTCATGTACCAAACTTGCATATTGGATGTATCTTTGATCAAACTTTCATAAAATGAAATTGACCTACTTTTTTCCACTTGAATGATTTTGCCTTTAAAAGCCAATATACATGTATTTAGAAATATGTTTGAATTGAATTATGCTGCCAAGAGGTGAGCTTCGTAATCTGTGATTACCTATGTTTATACACTCATCTTTAGACGGGACATATTGCCATATGGTATTTCTTATTGTCACACTGCAAATAAATTTCTAGGAATCTCATTGTTGCTTAGCAGTTATTATGAGACTATGTTACCCGTCTGCTTTGTGACGTCACAGACACCTTATTGTTTCTTGACGTCATAGCACGCATTTCGTGTAAAAACGCTCAGACATTTTGAATTTTCTCTCGCATCAGATCCTTTAATTTAATTTTTCTGCTAAAATTAATTTCATTCGTGTTTTATTCATTTATGGATACGATTTTTTTAATGGTGAGGAAAATTTTACAATCCATCAACAAATAAAAAAGTTAGAAATTTTACTGTTGACGGCATTTTGAAATGACAATTTATAAGTGATTTGCAGTATGACAAAAATGTTATTACGGTTCCAGACAGGTAATGTGGTCTGATATACCTTGTCTGGAATTAATATTCCCCTCGCCTTCGGCTCGGGAAATATAAATTCCAGACAAGGTATATCAGACCATATTACCTGTCTTGAACCTTAATAATGTATAATGGACTGCATTTGAAACTGTCTATGAGAGTCAAAGAAAAATACTACTCTCTGCTATTGGAGAATGTTGATTGTAAATTCTAGATACAAGAAACCTTTACACCAATTCTGCTTCTTTGACAAGAAACATACAAATTGAATGCAGGATGGAGTCTATATAAAAGGATGTGAACAAATGAAATTCTGTCAGCTTTCTGTCTTTCTGCAGTAGAATTTCTAAAGCTAATTTGTCAGATAGATCTGGTAGAAGCTGGAAAAACATGGCTTCAGCAAGCCACATTAGTCTTTACAATAATCTTGGTACGGTAGATCCATCTTTTCACCACAGCAAATATCCATTATATAAATATAATAATGTCATTGACCTTTTTTTTGCTTAAAAGTCAATCTACTCTTGATGATAAAGCTTCCCTTTGTTAAAATTGAGGAAAACAAACTCATCACTGTAATACTGAGATCTATATCAGTAACGCATGTAACAAAATTAAAAACAAAATTTTCATATTTGTCCCGATCCTCTTGCATTCCATTTGTTTTCATCAGATTTAGTTATCAAACTGAGAAACAGTGTTGTCTGAAAGATCAAAATTCCCAAAATAACAGACATATGGAAACTAAATTAGCCCAGATTTTTTCTGCATCAGTCAAGATGGAAAATAGAATGTGCATATTATTCGGAGACCATATTAAATGGAAATCGTGGACTGATGAGTAATATTTTAAGAAGATAAATGACATTTGTGTCTGAAAATAATTTTCGTATTTGAATCGCAGACTTTCTTTACAAATATATCATTCTGGAAAGTGGGCATGTTGATGCATTGTGGTATGTGGTGTGAATAGGAAAGTGTACTTTTGAGATTTGAACCTTGGTAGGCGTCTGATAGCAAATGCCAGCGTAGATTTAATTTAATCAGAATAATAGAGAAATTATGAAATATTATTTAGTCTCCCCTTTTTCCTTGAAAATATAAGAAGACATTCAGTGAGTGGGTTATTTCCCTTGAATTCAAAATTCCACTAATAAATGGTAAAATTGTGTTCTCGGAGATAAGTGTATATGTAATCACACTTCCCTCTTTCACATTAATAGATAGGATAGATATGCAGCCAAAAATAACAACAATAAAAAATGATGTGCTTTGAAGAAATTGTTGCACTTAAAAAATCTTTTATGTAATTAGGTTTCATTTTTATACTCCATTATGTAAATGCATTGGCCTTAAGTTGTGTGTTGTCCAGACATCATTATACTATGATGTAATGTATGGCTCTTCGGAAACCTCATAGATGTACCTCTAATGCTTTCAGTTCTATCAAATTCATTTTCATTTGTTTCTCTCTCAAATTTTAGAATTTTGACCTAGGTGGTGACCCACCTTAATCATAAAAGCTTTCTTAGCATGGAAATATACTAGACTGGCATATTTATAATTATATATAACATTGTATCATAATGTTCAGTGAGCCGATATATACAATATACTAATAGTGTCTACGAGATAATTATTCCTTTCGCTCCCTTACTAATGAAAGTACATTTGCGCCAATCTTCTTATGGCGAGAAGTCACAGTTAGTGATATAGAAAATGAGGAATCTTTTCATTAGGAATCCCTCTGGCTTTATTCTCACACTCCAAGGATGTCTGCAGAGACATCCCTATGCACAAGAGTAATTAGAAAGCGATTAAGCACAAAAAGTAGATACAAGTAATTTGTACGATAGAGTCTATTGTTGTTATTTTTAGATCAAACGTTGCATGCAGGAGTTCAGTTTCATGCTGCGACAGGAAGATGATTACTGATGCAATTCCAAAAATACGCAAAAAATATGATATGATTATGTTATAATGATGCACATATAAAACATTGTCTGCCTGGTGGAAGTTTATGACATAAAAATTGCACAAATCTTATTATATGGGGTTGCTGATTACGTTTGAAGATGCTCATTAGTTTGGATGGATTTCAGAGAGACTAATTATCAAAATCCCCTCCCCCTTCCTTCCGAACCTTTAGCTTGTTACATCCAATCCAATATGCATACTATTTTTGTAATTTCTAGGTAGTAGAGCACATAGAGTTAATTTGAAAACACAGGGATTTAAGGGATTTAAGGTCAAGGTCAAACTAAACATGTTACCGTTGTATGGGAAAAAAAATTAAAGAGCTGCATTTTTGCATCATAAATGAAGCAATTCTTGGTCTACAGTGATGAAACTTTAGTGATGAAAGTTTAGTAAATTAAATTATACAGATTGCAAAAGACTTGAGAAGGATCTCTATTGTTTTGGGGATCAGGAGTCAAGGTCAAGTTCAAAATTGACATGAATAGATTGTAGAAAAATAGGAAACAGCATTTACACAAAATAGCTTGTGCAGTGATGACAATTTCTGCATACAATACCAATAACTGGAGGAAGAGCTCTGAAATTTTTTTGACTAAGAAGGAAAAGGTCAAGGTTGAAACTTGGCATGAATGAACGACTGCATTTTGGCATGATAACTTGTAACATGTGACCTACATTGATTCAACTTTGCACAAAGATTGAACATGAGGAAAGAGACATTGATATATTAAAGTTGTGTACCTTGTTTGTTCAACGTTTTAAAAAATAAATAAAGTTTAAATTTTTAGTATCTCTAATGGCTTAGGGACGAAAGGTTGAATGTCAAGGTCAAACTTGAGCATGAACGGACAACAGTATCTCTGTGTAATATCTTAGGTAATTTTTAACCTTCAGTGAGGAACCTTCACACACAGATTGCATATGACCTGAAGAAGAGCCCTAGTTATATTTTTTTCAGGTCAAAGGTCAGTTGTCAAGGTCAAACTTTGCATGTATGAAAATCAATGCGTCAACACAGTTACTTATTTAAGTAATGTCTCCCTCCCCCTGTCCTGATTTTATATCTCTCCATCATCATCAAAATCTTACCATGTGGGAAGTTTTTTGGCAGTACGTTGAAAACGTCTGTTTTATTTAATGCCCTAACAACAGATTTATGAAGTGCAGTTCGGCTACAGACTAACTTAATTCTGACATCTAAATCATTGGATTCCTTTCATCTTGGGGGTGTTTATTTTGATAGGGGAGGCCTTTGCTGCGCATCCATATAACAAAAAACTGCCAGGCTGGAATTTACTTATTTACACTATGTTTAATGAGATCAATTTTATAGTGATGGTTTGGCGCGCGATGTTGATATACAATATTGAATCAAGTTGTTAAGGAAGTTTATTTAGATTGAAAAAATAATTTATCGAGCTTACGAAAGAGTGCATTTACATTTGTTCGTTCGTCTGATCTTCATATTTCCTTTTTGTATGTGTTCAGAAATACATGTATGTTCCCATCGACATCGGAGTGAGTCCAGTCTGAGAAGTAGGGGGGGGGGGTCCCTCCAGATTATGATTTTCGGCAAAGTAAATGCATTTTTTTTTTTGAAAATCTACAATTGTAAAAGGAAAAGGTAAAAAGGTATATAGACCGCCAACCCCAAACCTCTCTGTACATGTACATGTAGTTATTTTATATTTCTGTGGATGTGACGTCAGCAATCCATCGTTTCTTGACCTGAAGTTAAACCACCATTACTTGTAATTCGCAGGTAACGAAGTAGACGAAACCAGTATTTGCAGATTGTACATTTATACTCGATAATGTCCATCCGTCTTGCAATCTGTCTGTACATTCTTCAAAGAATCATATGTTGCTGTACAGTAAAACAAAGAGAATTTCAATACATTTAGTTTAAAAATATTTTTTGCACTTTTTCCAATAGATATTTTTTTCATGATAAGATCCATAGTTTTCTTGTATAACGATCCTCACTCAAAAAAAAAAAAAAAAATAAATAAATAAACCAAATAAAATAAACCAAATTATCAAAAAAAGGCTTATGATAGAGAAATGATACAATAATTCATTACTACCAAAAAAAAAAAAAAAGATCAAAGATACAAATTTGATACCGCAATTATTTATATTGCAATATCACTCTTTTTGCCAATGCAATGCAAAATCTCGTAATTCAAACACATAAAAGCAGTCTATCGGATGTCTTGGCATATGTTTTTTTCTGACGTTTTGATCACCCAGAGTGTTTATTTTCCTGTTTATCTAAATATGTTATGACGAAGCGTGCTAAGATTGAATAGTTCTTCGCACAAATTGACGCGAAAATGCGTTTTGCAAGATTTCCATTGATTCCGTCCAAAATTTTTTTATTGACAAAAGTGCAAACCGATCTAAGCAAAGAGTATTCCGTATCATTAAACCTCCTGAAATGACACAAAATTTTCGACGTCAGATTCTGATTTCAAACGCGAATGTGGGGAGAGAGCGCGATCAGACCCCCTCCCCCTGAATTTCGCAAAAATAAAAACATCTTTTCCGGGGTTTTTTTGAAATAAAATATTGACCCCCCCCCTTTCCCTGATCGAAAGGGACCCCCCCCCCCCCCTCCCTTCATCTCGGAAAAAAAATCTGCCATGATTTCGCTCACTTATATATGACTCGATATGATTACCAATATTTCATCCTTTATTTATGGATATTGTAAAAATTATTTTATGTATTTCTTAAGCAAGTCTTTTTCTTCAGTTTGTTTTCAAGAAGTTTGTGAATATGGTGTTGCAGACCTTGAAAAATCGGCATAGAACGTAGAAACTTCGTTCATAGAACGTAGAAACTTCGTTATATAACTTTCTTTTAGATAAGTTTATGTTCACAAACTTTGTTGTTTCCATTTCCCCTTTAAATACCATATGTCACCGTTACGAATATTCGATCTGGTCGTCGTCTGCCAATGATAGTAAGCAAAAATGACGTCTGCTCGGCGGGTGGTCCCGGATGACAATGAGACTTCCTGCAACATATTTTCTTCTTTTGTTTTCTTGTTCCTTTAGTTCCCACTTGACCTTGACACAAAAATCAAAATTGTTTCAGTTAAAATGAATGGACCAACAATAACAATAATCCCTGGTCGTAGATAAGCTCGGTTCGTTTTTCTGTTTGTCCGTCAGTATTTTCTTTGTCTGGTAGTAATATAATTGGATTTTGATATTATTTCACTCATGATGTTCAGATCGACTCCAAAAAATAAAACATAAAAATTAGAGAGATTTATTAAAGAACTGCATCTTTATCATGTGTATTGCCCCCCAAAAACACAAGGATGACACATTCTAAGGTCACTTTGTCGAGTGTCTGTCCGTCTGAAAGTCACACTTTCACATCAATGACTATAACTCTACGGATACTGCTATCTAAGTTGCAGGGATAGTCAAGCATGAGTCTTTTTCCCCCGTGAAATTCATTGTTTAATATCACAGTATGCATATTATAAGAGGAGAGAAGAATTAATATTCGTTTCGCTTGGTTTTTTTTTTTCTCAATGTCGATTTCTTTTATTTCATCATTAAATACAGTTAAAACCATGTATGATAAGGCTGTGTCATGGTCACTCCCACGGCCAAGGTCGAACAATCAGCAGGCAATTTATATTCTTGGACAATCTTTTTATATAAAAAATGGCTTAAAAATCAGCCTAAGACTAAACATCCAACTAGTTCCTTGAGACATTATTCATTAATTGGAGATCTTGCAATGGATCGGTTATTGGAAATTGTATTTGATTTTTGACAGGTTTGGCCTATGCACGTGAGAATATATGACATGTAACTAACATATGAAAAGTGAGTACATGTAACAGGGTATATATAAGAGATGTCCACGTGCGGTCAAGTGCCGCCATAATGTCAATAACATTTCCCTCAGCAAATGTCCCCGACAGGTTTCCATACTTTATGCGTCCATATCGCCACCTTAGATCAATGGCTCTTGGCACAGTGTCATTGTCAGAGAAATAAACCCAATGCGAACAAATGATTACCGATTCCTTCACATCTCTCATCTTTATATCACAATACATATCTAACATGGCCGTCTTTGTCTTGTCTGGTAACCATGGTAACGGATTCGGTTACGTCCAGAGTAATCATTTAATCACATTTTGTATGCAAAACGATACAAGACAATTAATGCGCCATGATAGCTATTGTCTTGTACCATTAAAGACCGAATTGTTTCTATGAATTCTGTTATGTAAGGGAATCAAATCCCGACTCTTTTGTGCGGTGCTTGTATTGGAGATAATAATACCGCTATAAGTGTATAAAGATTTTTGTCTCTTGCTTTTGAAAAAAAGGAGAGGGCATTGATTTAAAACCGATCCGTCTGTCTGTCCGTCCATCTGTCTGTTAGATTAACGGTCACAATAACTTCTATTATAATCTTTTATATGAATTTTGAGTGATAGAGCTGTCATGTGTGCACTTTCTGTGACTTTCCGGTGATACCGTTGATTGATCTTCTGAACTTTTACCCACTTTTTTGACAAACAACCAAAAGCAGGGGACCACCATTTTCATATTTTGCATGTTTATAGCCCGAATATTTTTGAAAAGTTTTATTTCGTTCGTAGCTCGGTGTTCTACAGGATGCACATGCGCACACACGATTGTTCTCCTTCCTTGATTTTCTTTGGAATCCCATTCTTCATCGCTGTATTTTTTTAGCTCCGTTACTGTTGAGGTAGGACTTCACAGAAAAACGAAAAAGCATCATGATGGTTTTAAACAATCAAGCAGGTAGAACGAAGGTACATTGATCGCCGAAGACGGATAGAATTGTGCGCTTTGGGTGGGGTCTCGATTTAAGTTCGATCCCAACCCTCTTTTCTGACCTCCTCTGCCTCTTTATTTCTTCTCCATTCCGAAAATTGCTTACAAATCGCATTTCCTACGTACCATTCCCAATCTATGACATTGGAAGCAATCACAGTTATTGTCTGATAGTTGTACCTCCTTCAGTTTAAGACCTTGGTTAATTAGTCAGTCGCATTTAATGGGCCAGTGTACTCTCAATCGACCAATCAGGATGTCGCATTTTTTAGCCTCGATCAACAATTTTGATTGCCGAATCTTACATCTTTACGAGAGCCATTTGCTGACATGCTCTTTTCACTTGGAACAAATGCTTTTGGTTAGTATGGTCAATTAGCGAACACATTATTCAAAGTTAAAGTTTCTGCTCAAGTACCAAAGATGCGCTACTTGTATTCATATGTACACCCGTCCCTATGAATTTAATGCCCCTTTAGACCATTCTAAGATCTACACGCAAATTGTTTGGTCACGTCTGTCTGTCTGATTGTCTGTCAAACCATCTGTCTGTCTGATTGTTTGTCAAACCATCTGTCTGTCTGTCAAACCATCTGTCTGTCTGTCTGTCAAACCATCTGTCTGTCTGTCAAACCATCTGTCTGTCTGTCTGTCTGATTGTCTGTCAAACCATCTGTCTGTCTGTCAAACCATCTGTCTGTCTGATTGTCTGTCAAACCATCTGTCTGTCTGTCTGTCTGTCTGTCAAACCATCTGTCTGTCTGTCTGTCTGTCTGTCAAACCACCTGTCTGATTGTCTGTCCGAAACGTTAGCGTTGTGCTTTTAAATGGTACATGAAACATGCCAAGAGGAACCTGATTTTACATTAAAAAATGATAAAAATGAAAAGAAACCAATAGATCGCAATATATCGCAATACAGCTAATAAAATATCGTAATATATATCGCGATTCACTTTGAGCGTATATCGACCCAGGGAAAAGCTGATGTTATCATGACAATATTCACAAACATCCCTGGAGAGAGAATGTTGGAGGGGGAGGGTAACTAGTAATTTTAAAACTAGTGCTTTTATAATCAGAGGTCCATAACCTGTCGTTGACCCTTTCTACCAACGTGGATTTGTTTCTTTGCTGAGTACTGATACAATTATGCTTATATGTTGACACAAGCTGCGAAAGAAATATTTTCGCGAATAAACCAATTAGTGTTCAAAGTGAAACATCAAAACTTCCCTAATTCCTCTTCCTTGTAATACACCGGCAAGACAAATCAACAGTTGCTTTTACTGAAGAATGCAATTTTCGGTACTTAAGGATTCGAGTAACTGCTTAAACTAGCTTTCTAGAATATGAAGTACCCTGCTTGTTTGTGAATTAAAACGTTATGGAAAAATAAAGAGGCAATAAATTGGTATTTAAATTCCAACATTCTTTCACGAAGGATTTCAGAAATTTGGGCTGAGGATTTTGTGTCGATTGTAAAGCATGAAAGACGTAAAAGGGTCTTGCTTCCGTCTATCTGTCCGTCTGTTACAAAATGTAGTCACACTTTCACATAAGTGGCTGTAACAATATTCTTCTAACAAACTTGATGAGATGGCCAGCTTTATGAGAATTGTCACCCAATATGGGTCAAGGTCACCCACCATCAAGGTCAAGGCTAGATTTTTCAGGTCAAACATGTATCAGGCGGCATAGCTGTCCTTGAACAGTTCAGTTTATAGAAAATGTATGCAATATCGATCAGTCACCATCATTTTGTATCATTTCAAGACGCCTTGGTTAATCAACCTCCTAGTCAATCATCTTTAAAGAATGTCCCCTGGTGCAAAAAAAGGTAATGACCTTGACCCGAGGTCATTTTCTTAATTTCAAGATCTGAATACAATGGTAATTTTCATCCCAGCGATACATCAAATTACCAAACTCCGATACTATCAAGCGACATGTAGAAATAAACAGCCGCTTGCTCCATTCCTTTATTTGGTGTTTGATTTCCGGTCATCTCCGCTACCGTCCTTCGGGAGATTAGGCGAGATCTTCATTAGTTGGCGGTGTATCGAATCGTTGATAAAATTATGGCTTATTGTGGACTGATAATAACCCTAGTTTTGTCCCTATGACAATCCTTTATCATTACTATCACGTCCGTCATTTTACCGTTTGAGTTCCATTACTTTTGTTCCTACTTTGACGCATGGAAAATGCAATCAGACTTCCTTTGAAAATGAGCATGAACAAATGAAAATTGTCTCTACCCCAACTACGTGTGCTAATTTAAATATTTTGGTCATAAGAGGGGGGAGGGGGGGGGGGGGGTTCAGCAAGGTGATATAGGAGTGTTGGGTTCAAGAAAATCACACAGAAGATAGGAACAATTTGCATTCATTGCAATTCCAGGGGAAAATAGGAATTCATTACCAGCAGTGACATTTCCAGATCTGCACGAACCATACAAGGGGGTGGGGGTAAAATAACAGTGTGCCCATTTGTTTGTTTTACAAGAAACTAGGAATGGCGTCATCATCTTGATTGAAATTACATGTAGTATTATGATAAAAAATAACATGTAACTCTTACTTTAAGTTCAAGTTGAATAGTCAAGGTCATTAGGGACCGAAACTAATGTCTACAAAGGTCATTGAGATATTTGAAGTATTATCGAGTAATCCTTCCTTAGAGTTCAAATGTCAAGGTCAGTCGAGACCGGAGCTGATGTCTGCAAAGGTCATTCAGATACATGGACTAGAGAAAGCTGTCTCCTTTTTGAAAATGTCGTGGAAAACCATAAGAAAGAGAAATCCTTCTCTTTTGTTCAAATGTCAAGGTCGTTTGAAGGGAAAAAAAATGCTGCTAATCAAAAATCGATCTTCGCCGGTCAAGGTTCTTGTTATCTCGTAAATCAAGTTTGTGGAGAGAAAAAAATTACACCAAGAGCTTGAATTGAAGTGTGATTAATATAAACACTCGACTTCTTTGGTTCAGAAATCAAAAAGTGTTTAATTTGAAAACGCTATACATGTACATAGTATCAATTTTGAATTGGAAAAATGATAAGAGAGCCAAACATCTGAGCACTTAAAAAAAGAAAAAAATGAAATAGCACAAAAGACCAAGATGAAGACGAGAGGACCGTTGGCGTCCTAAAATGACCCGGCCACAGCCGTGTTTAATAAAATGAACGTTCTCGACTTGGACCTTTAAGAATCTTAATGTTTGTATTCTAGAGCCTACTATGAAGTCATAGGGGGTGACAGTTTATACTATGTAGGTACTTTTAGCGCTCTGTGAAGTTAGCTGTACAATGCCAGAGACACCGTGTTGCTGTGTCGGAACACCGTTCCCATTGCTTTCAGGTATTATATACTAGTATATGTCAGTGAATATCAGGATGCGATTCATCACAGCTTTGATCTCGACCTCTATACTGGTTCTATAGTATTTTCAGAGTGGGGGAATTGTATACAGGTACCATTCCAATTGTTCATTTCAACATTTGTCTCAGCTCCTTTATCTTCAATACCCCCCCCCCCCCCTTCTGTCCTATATCTACCCCCCCCCCCCTCCCCTTTTTTCTACACCTCGCTCATTTCCTTCCCAGATATCATGATTGATATTTTGGTTTTATCCCGTATGGGCTGTAAACAACATATTAATCATGATACCAGAATTCAAACTTTTGTTTTTGACAGATCGATCATCTACAAGGAGGTTGGCAATCCCCCTCTTACATTTAAAAAAAAAACAAATCTGTCTCTTATTTTTCTCCAGACATAAATATATCACTTGACAATCGGTGAAAATGTCCTCTTGTCCCAAAGACGTGTCATTCTTAACTGATCTGGACATCTCATTTAAAAGCTGTAAAATTCTCAACTCTGTTTCAAAAATATTTTGGCGCGCCCTCTTGATCATCTTGGATCCTCACCTGATCGAGATAAGCTTGCTGCAATCATCAAAGAAAAATCAAATAACTGATCGTAAAAGTATACAAGACGTTACTGAATTTTGTATTATGATGTAGATTTTCTACATTCAAATGGACATTCTAAGACATAAATGCCCCCCCCCCCCCCCTCCTGTTTTACATTCGTGTAATATGCACCTTTTTGAAGTATTCTGCGTACGTACATGAAAGAGGGAAAACACACTTTCACACAATCTATATAACTTATAATGTGCAAAGATGCTAATAAATTGCTCTCAGAAATTCATATAATAGCGTTTTTTTGTCTGAATTTCTAGTTATCTTCAATAAACAAATCTGCAAATCTGCCAGCATGCATTCGCTATATGAATTTCAGTTGTAACCGTTTTCAAGTCGACTTTGATAACATGTATAAATATCAGATTGTTTCGCCGATGAGATTTAGCAGTCAGGATATGAAAAATTCACGGTTAGAAAATAAATCCCGGATATTTTATTGAACTCGGAGTAATGGATTATTTACAATAGGATCTTGGTCGAAGGTGGATTCTATGTAAAAACATACAAAAGTTTTCTTTTACTTCGGATGAAAGGACAAAGGCTGTTTGATCCGAGAGGAATTCTCTTATGATTAACTGAAATTGCATCTTCGCGTGTGGAACCATTCCACCGAGAGTGTTTTAATCGCTCTTTTACCATTCGCCTTCGACTGTAGGTCGAAATTCCATAACTCGATATGACTATCACTTTCATTTGAAGAGTCAACTCGGACGTTTGACACTTCGATCAATTTGTGCTTAAATTTGCTAATGTTTCGGTTTTTATATTGAATATTTTACTATTCTTTTCTTTGTCGGGTGACAGTTTCAAAGAAGCTGATTTTTTTTTATAAGAGCTATCTCGTAAGATTAATTTATGTTCTATTTAGCTTATTCATACGAGGTCAGAAGATAAAAGTAAAAGTGTAATACAAATAAAATCAAATATTTATGACTACATCAATTGAGTAATTTACCTACTGAGTCTGTTTCTACATACTAGATCAGTACAGAACCGAAGGCTCGAGGAACCTGTAATTGGACGCGCTATCGTCACAGTGTATTTGATCTGCCGTGGATATAAGTAAAATCTTATCGTGGATTTATGCAAAAACTGAGAGTATGATCGAGAAAGAAGTATGAAATCATGCCGATCTTTTACATATGCGATATATATACTGTACGTAATAGAAGATTTTTTTTCTTTTGACCGCTAGGTGGAAAACTGCCCGTTTTTTGCTTCTGACTCTTGTGTTGATTACTAATGATGCCATTGTTTCCTGGAAATAAATTCTGTAAACACGATCTGCGCGAACTTTCCTTGTCCTTTGATAGTTTTATTATATTTGTGAAATTATAAGGAATCTTGGACATTCGTATCTTTACCCATGGCATTTCTTCGGTGAAATTTTTAAAGAAACTTGGAACTTCTTATCTTGATTATTTGCGTTTCGTAACATTTAGAAGTGCAATTGGAATCAGGATTTATAAAAAATGGCTTTTCAGTTTATTGGAATGATGATGGTAAAATTAACTCACTGGAAACATCAAAGACATAAAAAGGTTTGTATTCGATTATGATAGGAATTCAGTATTCAATGGGTATATTCAATATTCAATTGAAATACATAATATTCAGTCGATTTAATCACTGGACAGAATTTTCTTCTATTTCCCATTGTTCTTAAGAGAATTTTCCCTATACTAGTATTATCATTGTTCTTGTGAAATTGTACGCTAACATGTACTTTACGTCTCATTCCCGTCGAATAAAATGTTTTAAGGCTTTAGCGTCACGACAATTTGTCCGTTCGTCGGTCCGTCTTTCACACCACTGGAAAATGAAGAAAATCTCTATTTCCTCTATATCTTTATTTCTTGATAATGAAGTATCGCATCCTCGTAATTATCTGTCTGTCTTCGCAATTCCTCGTTATTGTCGACCGGCCGTTCGTCCTTCCTATCATTAACTAAACCGGGAAACTTTCTGTTGTATCAAGCCCACATTCAAGGTCATTGTTACAGATTTAAGGTTAAAAATTTCAGCAGGCGACATTAAATTTTATGTATTCTTGAAAACACAATTTTGCTCATCTGACAGTAGAAATTAAATGATCAAGCGTCTACCTTAATGAATTATTCGATTAGAATATAATGGATAAAATTTGTAAAAGAAAAAAAAGGAGATTTCAGACCCTTTTTACATATGAAAATAAGTTAACCAAATAGCATGATATGAAATACAAATTACTTAGTATACTAAAATGTTCTGGTCGCGGGCTAAACGACTGCAAAACAGCGCACAATGAGCGCTTTGTTCATAGAGCCTTTGATTAAATACGATCTATGTAATGCGCTGAAAATGCATTTCATCTGATTTCATAAACGAAATGTTATAAATTGCTCTTTGTGTGGGAGTTTTATTTAGGGAAAGTAATAACTTGAAATAGAAAAACGGAACTTGAAAAGAAAAACTTCTTAAGAAATGGTTGATTGTATGTAGAAGGAAATTAGACCGACCCATAAAATCACTCAGTATTATTGGTGACCTTGAGAATGGATCGGTGATGTAACACAAAGGGAGACTGTCTATAACGGCCTTCATCGAAGAAATTTAAGAATATGCCATAAACTCGAGACAAGATCCATAATCTATCCTAACGTTGCTGTTCGAAGGGATTTCGAACATCAAGACCCAAGTGAAATACTTTTAAAAATAATATAGTTGACAGACTAGGGCTGTTCTAAAATTCTCAATTTCTTTAACTAAATAGCTGTTTCTCTCCCTTTATTTTCTATAATTGATGAGTTATGGTTCTTGTCGTGCAGTCATGCAACCCAATCGGAACACCTCGTCCCTTCTTTTTATGTCAAACTGGAGTCGAGGCGTTCCGATTGTCATTAAATCAGGACGTTGTAGACTTCTCCACTTTAGTTTCAGATTACAATTCATGTTGACGTCATCTCTGTAGTGATTACAAATTATGTATACTAGACTTCAGTACTTTTAAGTGAATACATATCGCCACCTTAGTGATTACAAACCATGTAGACGTAACCACTTCACTGATTTATAATCATGTAGATGTCGCCACTCATGTGATTACAATTCATGTAGATGTCGTCACTCATGTGATTACAAATTATGTAGGTGTCGCCACTTAAGTGAATACATATGTAGATGTTGCCATTTTAGTGAGTTTAATTCAAAGAGAACTTTAGTGATTACAAATCATGTAGATGTCGCCACTGGAGTGAATACATATTTAGATGTTGCCACATTAGTCGATAAAAATCATGTAGATGTCGCCACTGGAGTAAATACATATTTAGATGTTGCCACATTAGTCGATAAAAATCATGTAGATGTCGCCACTTTAGTGAATATCAGTCATATAGATCTCGCCACTCGAGTGAATACAGATCATGTGGATGTCGCCACTTAAGATATGTTGATGTCGCCACATGAGTCGATAAAGATACGTAGATGTCGCCAATTTAGGGAATATTAATCATGTAAACGTCACCGCTCTAGTGAATACAAATTACGTAGATGTCGCCATTTGAGTTTTTACAAAATTGGGTTACTTATGTATTGTAGATGTCGCCACTTTAGTGAATGTGATTTCACCAGAGTCTTGTAGAGATCGCCGCTTTAGACAATTAACTTTACATGGAAGTTTGTTCACTTGTAGACGATTTAAGCGGGATGATCTGTACACAGGTGAACATCTTGCCAGGGCAGTTCTTAGTAATAATGCTAGAAACCGTTCGGTTTATATCCAAGAAATTAAATTTCTTCTTCCTTCTTATCGTATACCTAATTTGCATATCAAATTTCATCATCTAGATAACTTGACTCTGTATATAGAAATTGTAATCATGAACTGAAATATGATGCACGAGTGACGAGACCCATCTTTTCTGAGAAAGGTCGTAAGTTCGAATTGTCTAGTTGACAAGGAGTAGACGATACATGATACAGTCACCCTGCTTCCCACAATTCATTACTTTGTCATAGTATCTCGATGAACTTTTAGGTTAACGTCATTCATCAAGATAATTTAATTTAGCAATTACTAAAAAGTTATATAAATGCGTCCTCCTCTTTTGCGATTATATAGAAAATGATATTTTAAAAAAACCCTATGCATACGGGTTCTCAGTTCCGTCATTATCTTCACCTTTCGTGGTCACGTCCCTTCAGTCTTGTCTAGATACGTTCGTCCTTCATCGACACTCCCCTTATTATGAGCCATACATTTCCGTCTCTCCTTCGAGTAAAACCTACATGTTCTGGACAGTCTGCATGTCCGTCTGGATATTTGTCTGTCACTCCGTACTGAACGTCCGTCTTTCTATTCGTTTGTCACTGACACATCCCTTTCCTTTCTACTGAACATGCTGAAGGGAAGCCGATACAAGCTCTATAGCTGTTTATCGCCGAAATGGTCTCTTATGCTTGCCCAGAAGAGAAAAACATATATACATGTTATCGTTTTTTTACTAACTTAATATATTAAGCATATATTGCCTTGAACTATCGAACGTCGATCAACATAACATTGATTATAGCTGAACATGCTCCGCACTCGCAGCATAATTTCCTATTCACCACTAAATTTGAGGTTATGTATCAAACATTAAGCTATAAAAGATTCGTAATGCTTATATATTTTTAGGAAAATTAGCACAAAGATCAAAGCGACCTTATAGTAAGCACCACCTGTTTATTATCTTCCTTACAACACAAAATGAGCTAAATATACCGCGTGTCGCAGTCAGGCGGAGCGGACACCTGCTAGGGGGCGCTGTGAAATGGGTGGCCCTCTAGCGGTGACGAGATCAGGGCCGAACATCACGTGTCAATTACCGTAGTAAACAACCTTAAAATCTGTTTTTATCATCACACATGAGCGCCTTTTGATCCTGTGTTACTACAGTGCATCTCAGATGTTTGAACTCTTGTTTATTTAGGAGATGGATGTTAAATACGTAATGCCAGGGAAAAGAATATACACTGATGCTATTCACGGCATATAAGAGAAACCGTCAGTATCAAATTCTGAAGTCAAAGTCAGAGGGATGAAGTTTGACATATCTACCACTTACTGACATAATTAAGAAATTGACATAAGAAATATGAAATACATTTTTGTACCTAAAACAGATAGGATTATTCTCAATGTAAAGATCGAACTCCATTGTCAAGGTTTAAGTCATTGTCGAGCTTAAAAATAAGGTCATGGCGACAAGGTCACGGAACAAAATTTTAAATCTCTACCAGTTGAAAAGTATTGCGACAAGAAGTCAAATGTGGAATTTCACAGCCTTACTAGAAGATGGAATTTCAAGGTCAATCTGAATGGCAAAGGTCAAATTCATACTCAAAGGTCGAGGTTAGGAGATTTCTAAAATAAATTTAAACAGTAGAAGCATGTTATAATACTTTCAGTGGCGGATTCAGAGGGGTGCAGAGGAGGCCCCCCCCCCCCCCCCCCGGCACTGACCCAACATTTTCCCAAAACAGGTATATTTTGGCCCATTTTCAGCCAAAATCGGCAAAATTCGCCCCTTGACCCCCCGGCAAAGGAGGCGCTGGATCCGCCACTGACTTTACAGGGATTAGTTCAAGTCCTATCGCATAAAAAGCTATATCCAGTGCTAAGGATTTTTGCGTAGACAAACGAATGAACAGACAGACAGGCCAAATACGAAACTTTGATTCCTGAGCAGAATGATAAAATTGCACTTCAGAGTGAATATTTACATCTGTGTTATAGGAAATGTTTTAGGAATCATGATGCATGTAAATATTGCCAGAAGGTCATAGCGAACTTGATGAATTGACCGGATGAATATGTAGAACTTTGGCGCCTTTTAGTACTTGTGCAAAAAGTCAAGGGCAGATACATGTAGCTTAGATCTTCACACTTTTTCTATTGCAGAAATTATATATACTGGTTTACGCTAACAGCATCTGAGCACATTGTTTTTGGTCTGTCTGTCCCAAACTTAAAGGTTGTGCAATTGATTTTGAACAGCTAATGGGCATACATATTTCAAATGTATTCTTTTTGGCGCCAAGCTTCCTTACTTTTCCCTGATAAAAATGAAAACAAGAGAATAGAGATGCAGTTATGTTACTTATTAAGATTTATAAATAAACATGTATTGTAGACTAATGTAGGATGAACATAGGTATAAAATCCTGTTTCAAAGTCAGTGGCGGATCCAGCTTTTTAGTTAGGGGGACGTAAAGAATTTTTCGAGGGGTCCAGGGGGGGCGAAGCCCCCCGGAAGCTCTTGAATTTCTGCATTTTAGGACCCATTTTCATGACTAATTGATCAAAGAATGAAAATTATGCATTTTACATCATGATCGTTTTACCCATGATTGGAAAATTTTAGGGGGGGGGGGCATACGCCCCCCCCCCTTGAATCCGCCTCTAGAAGTACCAGAATTGGTGTAAAAATAGAAAGAAAATCTGTCCATATTTATTGATATTACTAGTATGTTTTGTATTAATGGAACAAAATTGTCATACTTTTCACTTCTGTCTGAAGTGTGAAACAAGGGCAGAGTTTGCCTTGAAATGAGGGGGCCTTTTAAAATACATGTACACAAATTGATCAAAGTCTTTTAGGGAATAACTACCTTCGTACATTATGTTTGCAGACGGTAAATGCTGATTTTGCGGTCGCAAACTTAGTTCTTCAGGCGAAAAACGGATGTTTATACCGTAAAATTAGCATTTTCTGTCCGCAAACAGAACGTCAGTATCAAGTTAGTCCCATTCTAATGCAATTTATATTTTTGTGAATATAAAGCGAAATGTGACGTTAGCAACGTCATAGCCTAGTACAGGTAAGTTCTCGTTTTACAGCCGTAACTAAGGAGCAAACAACCAATGAAATTCGACGTTGCAGCGACATTGCATTAGAATTCCATATTACACGTATATAAATTTATAGACCTATTATGGTTCAATTTTGGTCTTTTCCAGGGTGACGTCACAGTGGTCATAGAGGATTACTCTGCGGCAAACAACTCAGAACTGACTGTCATCAAAGGCCAGCAGGTGGAGTTACTAGATACAGCGCCCCCTGGTGAGCAGAATTGGTGTCTGGTTCGTATGATCAATGCAGAGGACGGAGAACCTACCCAGGGGCTCGTACCTATATCCTCCCTTAAAATGATACCTGCCCTACAGAGAGCGACCAATAGAAACAGTATGGACCTAGAAGGTGAGGGGCTGATTACTGTCCGTGCGGCTCACTTCAGAAACTGGATAAACGCGATTTTGACTATTTCATCATGCAAACCTTTAAATAGAAATGAAACCATTCAGTAGATCTCGCTTAGTCATAAATTTTGGTATAAGTTATATGAGAAACAGTGCACGCAATAAATATTAATAGACAAAACAAATTTTAGATGGGCTATTTCTCATGCTAATTTTTCCCGTGACGTCGTGACGCTCTCCATAGGCTCAATGTTAAACTTGGCGACGTCAGGCTGAAATTTCACATTGAAAACGTCCCATCTAAAATTTATATTGTCTGCATAATTTGATTGCATAAACCCTCGACCATGTAACATATACCAAAATTTACGACTAAGCGAGATCTATTCAGTGATTGATATATATTTGCACGATAAAGTTATCAAAATCCTGTTTATCCAGTTTCCGAAGTGAGCCATGGGACAGTAGTTTTTGTGAGGTCTGCACTACAAGAGGTAGAGGAGATCATAGATTTCATAACTGTGCGAAAAGTTAAAACTTTGTTTATGCTATATGTAAGATTACATAGGTTATCAAAAAACAAGCTATGAGAAATATGTTATCAAAAATGTTTTCTTGACATTTCATTCGAGTCAATTTCACTGACATTCCTTGAAATTTTAAGCAGGATATTGGAATATTTTACTTGATACAATGATACCCTCATACTAAAAACCGTTAAATCTAAGTATATCGTGAAATCTGAATTGCCGTCTATATAATTCCTAAGTATTCTGTAACACTTTTACTGTAATGCCTGCAGGTTTCTCACAAGATATTAAGTGATTTTACAATATACGCACACTGTGAAAAAACAATAAAACCTAGAGATAAGGGAAGTGTACACTTACAACGGTAGATGGGAATCTGAAATCCTTATAGCACTAAAGTAAGGACTCAAGAATCATGAGTGGATCTAGAGGGGTAAAAGGGGTCCAGAACCCCCCCCTCCCCCCTTATATTCGTTAGAAATTTTGCTAATTTTCTGCAAATCAAGTGCTCAATCTTCCTGTTCAAGTTTGTTCCCCCACTCCACCAAAAGAAAATCTGGATCTGCGCTAGTTCTAAATAAAGAATTGAAAGAAAATTCGGCTGCTAAGTTTTATCTTAAGATTTCTCATAATCTAAGACTATAGACTGAACTTATATAATTTTAATTTTCCAGAGACAATGGGTTTACCAAAGGAACGCAGCGCTTCACCGGTATCCAAAAGGAAAACTAGTTTCAAGTGAGTGTTATAAAATAAATTGGTTTCATGTGAGTAGCGTTCAAAGAATTAAGGTATGCAGAGTTACTCCCCTTCTCAGAAAGCCTCTGTCACAGCAAAGTGACCTGACCAAGCAGAGCTCATTCGATCAAGCGAATGAGAAAAGTCAGTTACCGTTAAATTTTGGGATAGATTGACTACGAATTGCATAAACGATAAACAATTGTTAAACGTTGTAAAATAAATAAAGTTTAAATTTTAGAATTGTAAATTTTAGAATTGCATATATTAGTAATTAGAGTAAATATTTTATTACCTGTAGTTCACCAGGTCAAAAGTAAACTCCTCTGATGACCAGGTGAAAATAAGTCCCGCCTGGTCAGGTCAGTTTGCTACATTGATATTGTATAGCTGGTATATCAGTAAAAACTGAAAGACACCTATAAAAATAAGAGAAAAAAGGCTTTAAAGGGCAGAAAGGAGAAGAAATAATCAGCTAGATGGATTTCTACTATACTAATAATGAATAAATAGGGTAGAAAATTGAAAAAGGGGGGTTAGAATCAAATTAGCAAAACTCGTTATATGTACACATTCAGAGGGAATTTTTTTTACAAAGTAGCAGCTTAAATACATTGTATAAATGTCTTGGTTATGAGGTAAACTTTTTTGTACCCATAGAAAGGTATTTTCGTGAAAAAAATAATTTCTAAAAAAAACCCCAAAAACATAAGTCAGATTGACTATTAAACAATTGTATCCCTCTCTTCTTGTAAGTATTACAGACAGACAAACATACACACAGATTGCCCAAATGCTATATGGTCACCCATGCTAGAATATAGACAACGCACAAATGTATATTGTCGCTCCCTATTGCTACATGTATATTCCAGAGTTATTATCTTTTATCTGTAGTGGTCTAGCTTGTTTGTTTAACATAGATCTACGTTTGATATAAGATGACGGTTAATACAAAAATAATTGTCGGAATAATCTTTATCTGGTCATTAAAACCAGGAACAAAAAGGGAAATGGGAGACCGATTTTACTTTTATCTTGTAAGCTTCAGATCTCTTGCAGTTTCTGCGGCTTTAAAATGCAACAGCAGGTTGTGATGAACTTGTCAAATGCTAGCTTTCACTTGTAATTTTTAGCTCACCTCGACGAAGTGCTATCGTCCCTGCGTTGGCATTGGCGTCCACACTATAAGTTAAGCAAATCGGGACAGGTCCATTCCTGCCTAACTATAAGTCCTACATCAACCAAACTTGCATAGATGATGTACCTAAGGATGCTCACTACAATGCATGGTATGGAGGCTGCATCTGACCCACATTTCACGCTTGAGAAAGCAGAATAAGTAAAATGGGACAGGTCCATTCCTGCCTTACTGTAAGTCCTGCATCAATCAAACTTGCATGGATGATGCATCTGAGGATGCTTACAACAATGCAGGACATAAATGCTGCATCTGACCCATATAGCATGCTTGAACCACAAGGTCAAGTAAAATAGGACAGGTCCGTTCCCATCTTACTATAAGTCCTAGGTCATCCAAAGTTTTGGGGTGATGTATCTAAGGATGCTTAAGTTACTGCAATGCATGGTACAGATGCTGCATCTGACCTTATATTTCACGCTTGAGTGACCAGGTTAAGTTAAATGGGACAGGTCCATTCCTGTCTTGCTATAGCATTTATAGGTCCTACATCAACCAAACTTGTGTGGATGATGCATCTGAGAATGCTTAATGCAATGCATGGTACAGATGCTGCATCTGACCTACATTTCACACTCAAGCAACTAGGTCAAGTGAAGTGGGTCAGGTCCATTTCCGGCCTATTTTAAGTCCTTGATCAATAAAAGAACTTGTGTGGGTGATGCAGGCTTCGACTCGGTGAATATTTTCACAGTACCGGTAAGTCAATATCATATCATATACACTGAGTTAAAAGTCCATAATTGTATAATAGAGGGATTTGACCTACATATTTCAGGAAATGGTTGAAAGTAGGTCAAGGTAAACCAGTCACAGAGAAAATGGAGAGGAAGTCCGCCTGTACCATCATGGAGCCACCCAAAACAGACCTGCCCAAAAAGGTGTTAATAGGTCCCCTAGGGTCAGTCAGAAAAAAGGTAAGGGCAAATAACTACTTTGTCTCAGTATCCAGTAGATACCCTCACAGTCAGTATTCTTATCACAATGAAGAAATCTCAAATATCTCAACCTGAGAGGATATAGGTATTTGTTGTCTCTCTGACTGTCCTGTTTTCATGTCAATATGTCATGACTGATTTCTTGTCTGTCTGTCTTTATGCCCTTTACTATTATCCTGTCTGTCTGTCTTTCCATTTTCCAGTCTCTCTCTCTCTCTCTCTGTGACTTATCCTCTGCCTTTGTCTGTTTGTCCGTCCATTCGCTCACCCGTCTGTCCACCCGTCCGTCCACCTACCCACCCGTCTGCAGAAAAGAAGGAAGTATACCATACAGCGATGCAGGTTATTTAACAGCATGGTCTCGGTTATTTTGAGTGAATGAGAAAAACGGTCAAACAGTATGCTTCAGATTTAAGTATGATGCATTTTGTTTATGAGACCAAGAGAAAAGTAGGGTCGATTTGTACACCAGTTCAAACTTTTTGATCCAGCCGCTTTTTGGGAATAAAATATTTTGTGATGAATGTTGCCATGATTGATCCAAGAAAGATAACTCCCAGGAATATGTAAACTTATGAAGCAGACGACAACAGACCAAGGAAGAGAAGACAACTCTGTTTTTCTTCATACTCAGCATCAGTACAGATTTCGATAGAAATAGAAAAGTGCTCCATGTTTTTGTTTTCCTGGATGCAAACAATAATCCCTACAGAACTTGAACAGGATCCAGAACACAAGGGTTTCGTTATTGTTCTCTGCTATTCTTGTATAACTCACATTGAGTGTATTTATGTGGTGAATGTTCCGACAGACCTTTGATGTTAGTTGATTGGTGGGTTTCTGATTGGCTATATATTGAAGGGCAACTTGAAAATTTGAAAGTCTGTCTATGAAATATGTATGCACAAAGCATGATGAAAGAGTTAACTCAATTATGAGAAATATTAATGAGAAAGTTTGTTTTACAGTGATAGATAAGTAGACATGTGCCATAAAAAATAACATTTGTATTGGCTTCTGTAAATAAATTCACCTCTACCCATCCTATTTACTCTCCTCATTGGCATTGAGAGGACGACAGAATCATTGAACTTTCAGATATATTTCTCCCAGAAAACTTTAAACACAAAAAAAGTTTCAGCAACCCCCCCCCCCCCTTCCCGGAGTTCTTGATGCAGAAATAAGTTTGGACATAATAACTTTCACAGCTTTTGGTACATTGTTTAGATTGAGGATCACTGACGAAACGTGCATGTCTGGTCCAATATTGCAAATTTATTTACTCATAAATGATACTGTTGAATTTTTGAATTGGTACATAATATGACTTGGAGAGTATGCCTGAAATCTTTGGAACAAACAAACAAACAATGCCGTTCCGTCTGTCACCAATGGAAATCGAACTGGTATCAGTCTTATAGTCGGCAACTTTTTGTGTCCGTGTTCGTCTGTCCGTCGGTCGGTAACATATTTCGTCCCGTTACATTTGCAAATCGAATTTAATGTCTGTCATTCTGTCGATTTTATAAAAAAACTAAGTTAGTGTCATCCATCGTATTTAGAATGTTGATTGAGATGAACAAAATGATGTTAACAGCTGGGGATCATGATAGACTTAAGCTATTTAACATGTGGAAAAGTAATAAAAGTTTAAGGTAGATAATAAAATGGGGATGGAATTGAATAGAGCAAATAACAAGCACGAAATAAATAAAGAAAAATCTCTCGCAAAATCAAACCATTCGTCACGGTTCTTGATTTCAATTAGATTTCTTCAGGCATTACGAAACTTGGAAATAAAGGCAGTCAATAAAATAGAGATGATCTTATTGTTCATACCCCTACTTTATTATTTCAGCGTGTCTGATGAAGATGTAGGGGTCTTTTATAAACCTCTTTTCCACCCCTTTAATATGCCACCGAACTTTGAGGATTCTATGACGAATTTTCAGAGATGCATAAAAGCAAACGCATCAAAACAAACACAAATACAAACAAAACACAAAACAAATACAAACAAAACACAAATACAAACACAAATACAAACAAAACACAAAACAAACACCAATACGAACAAAACACAAAACAAACACAAATACAAACAAAACACAAAACAAACACAAATACAATCAAAACACAAAACAAAACAAACTCAAGTCAGAAAAAAGAGAGAAAAAAAAACACAGAGCAAAACAAAAAGAAGAAAAATACATTTGGGAAAATGACTAGGACAGGGTGGCATTCTGTATTTAACAAAAAGCTTTAGTCTGTGATTCTACAATGTATGGCAAATTTCCAGAGTTGCATGAAAGCCAATGGAGATCGAAATACATGTACAAACAAAACAAATACAATACAAAAAAATACAAAAGCTAAAAGTAATACGACAAAGAAAAAAGATCGAATTAAATAAGAAAAGAGGAAAAAATGACAGTAGAACTATTGGCATGCAATCGAACCAAGTGACGAGGGCAGGGGCATCTTTTATTAAAAAAAACATATCAGTATGTCTGTCATAACTTTATAAAACTCAATCTGTCATATCTTCGAAGTTAACCATCGCATTTGGTAAGTAAACTCCAGGTTTTACGGACTCTGGTGTTGACATTGACCTTTAAACATCGTACCTGTATTTGGTACGTTGACTCCAGGTTTTATAGACTCTGGTGTTGACCTTGACCTTAAAGGGAAATAGGTCAATAGTGCCAACAATCAACTAGTGTGTGATTCAAATCTGTAAGGCTTTTATGTCAGTGATACTGGGAAAAGGAAAGTGGACCATCAGCAATAGGTCATGGTTAGGTTTAAGAATTTGAGGTTGATTTTAGATTTCATATTTTACATAATTCGGCACTAATTCCCTCATTCAAAGAAGGCTTTAACCAACCACCCCCCCCCCCCCCCCCCCCCGTTTTTCAGTAGGCCATGCATGTATTTGATTTTCCTGTTAAACTTGAATATTTAAAAACTTTTAGCGTCTATTTGACAATGTATCATCTTATGGATGAAGCAGTAGTTGGAAACGAGAGAATAAAGGAGGGGGTGACTTTTTTGGTAATTGCACGAATCACTAAGTATGCATAACGTGACCAATTGAAAATTCCTTTCGTATCTTTTTATCGATGGACAAGAACGTTTGAGAAAACGAGAAAAGAGGGGAAGGGATCGAGGGGGCCAAAATTTGTCTTTGAAGTAAATTTGCAGGATTCGCTAGTGTAGAATATGACCACTTGTATCGGATGATTCCACACAGACTGACAGAGATGCAAGTCAACTCATGTATTCACGGCTATGGGAGAGTGAAGGAAGGGGGGGGGGGTGCAAAATTATCTGGGTTTTTTTTTTTTTGTTGGTAAAATTGCACGAATTACACATGTATAATGTGACCAATGGTTACTTCCCTCTTGTTTCTTCACGCTGTATCGGATGTTTCCTCACAGAGATGTATAGATCTTCGATCCGTATACATGCATGTTACTTCTATGGAGATCGATACAGAAAATCGTTCTCAGCCCCGCCGCTTGACATTTCCTAGATTTGCGTCATCAGACAAAGGTCCATACAGTCGTATCAAATTATATTTACGTAAAGACGCTTTCTGCTTGTCCGAGCTTAATTGTAGATTTTGGATTTTACACGCTTTAGCCGACTTCCGGAATATTGGCGAGACTGACTCGCAGTCTCAGGCAGACGTGCTTTACTGTCTTTCATAGACTCAAGTTTATTTGGGACGGCAATTAAACTATAGAGGAATTATAATTCTTTTTGCGATGTAGACTTTGTTTGCATGAGAAATTACTTAAAATTTACGATGGAATAGTTGAATTGAACATTTCATATTATATTGCGCTCGACTTTGATTATTACTTATTCGTGGTACAGTACCTTGCCGTTGGGACGTTTCCTTTTGCTTTGTGACTATGGTTGAAATTAGTCAATCGCCTGCATTTAAAGTCCCAATGTTCAATTTAAACATCAATAAATCTACTTAGTATATCAGACTTACGATGGAGTATATGAATACGTCGTTTTCCTCAATCGGCTGTGACCCACGGGCGTTAAGCGAGTCGACCGGTTGTCTTTGCACGTTGTCATGCGCGTAGCCACCAGGCAATATTTGACGTAAATGCAACAGGTGGTTGTAGAGAATGGGAAAATAATGAGACCTTAATTTTTCATTTTACAACGAAGGACTAGGCATTTCATATGATTAAATGTTTGAAATTAGCATGTATTCAGTAACCGCTGTGCGATGAACGAGCGCTTGGATTTAATAGACAGTTGAGGTGGCTGAAGAAATAGAGAGATCTTAAGATACGATTGGAGATAAAAAAAAAATTAGAATTTTAAGGATGCAAAGGTTCGTTTAATTATCAAAAGATAATTCATCCGCTAGTAAACCTTAAATATGTGAACAGCAGGAGCTTTAGCCCAAAAAGATCGAGGCAAACGGGTCTCTAGCCTTCATTTTAGAGGGATTTAGCAAGGATATACGGTGGAATTTATGATACCAAGTGTGTTGCCTCCCTTCCATACAATGTATGCTAAATGATCATAAACCTTTAATACTATTTAACAACTACAGGACTAGTAGCGTGCGACATTTATTCACGGGGGACATTAATTCTACGGTCGTTTTGTCGGCTAGTGAGCGCCATCTGTCGACCGAAGACTTGAGTTAAAATAAAACAATCCTCGTTTAAAGTTGAAAATAAAGTACAGTTAAAAGTAGACTTAACGCTAAATGATAGCGTTGCGTGAGCGTTAATCGTGTTACTTTCATCGTCACTGTTACTTTTCACGAAAGAACTGCTTTTTTGGATTGAACCTGATTTCAATAGGATATTGAACCACAAGCATTACTACTGAGTAATGATAATTTGACAGAAATTGCGTTTTTGTCATGCAAGGATATCGTATTTGATAAGATCGAACTACTTTGTACAGACTTCTGACACATTTAACGATGTATCGAATTGCAACGTTAAATTTCTAGAAAACTGATGGATAGGCGGGAAAATCTTTAATTTGTTATGAACGGAGCCTAAAAACAGATGTTCACCCGATTAATCCAATACTTCGGTAAAATTTGAAACACACATTGAGCATTTTGGGCCAGAAGATCGGAGGTCGGCAAAGTTGAGGAACCTTGGCTTTTAGAAAGTTTTAGATCTCTGGCAAAGTCGAGGAACATATCTCTTTCCAAAATTTTGCCACCGGCGGCAAGGGACTGAAATGAAATGTGCACTGGATATGGGTGATTTATGGCTGTAGTGTATTAGATGATAACCGTAACTTATGATGTGTGATGCCTGATAACGACCGATTCGGGCCCCTAATTGTTTGACTGCTCAAATGCGAGGTGATAATGGAAATATATAGATAGGGTCAACAGGAGTTATTTACCTAGAACTTCGTGATGTATCAATCAAGTGTGATTTGAGCTTTGCACAATACAGTCTATAGATACATAGTGATTCGAGGGTGCTGTGATTTGAGCTTTTATCGACAATAGTACTTCGCATTTTTCTATAGATATGTTCTGTGTATTGTGTTAATTGTATGTGAGTGAAATATTACTAAGCCTTTGAAGTTGTTTACTCGTTTTGAAGGAAGAAAAAAAATACTCGGATATAAACGGATGCTGGAAATGTCAAGCCCGGATAAAAACGGATTCCAACTAAGATTCACCTTACAAAACTTTAGCTATGCTGATATGGAGATGATAATTGTGTACTATGGTCATACAGAGTTCAAATACAAATACACTTTTTAAGTCGGTGACATGTTAGGGAAATAAAGACACAAAAACACATGGGAAAACACAGAAAAGTTAAAGGCAAGCTGTCCGTGTTCTGCGGGTGCATGGTACGACAGACAGAGGACGTCCAGGATGACGTCAAACCGCTCCCCAAATTTGTGGTAAGAATAGCTTGGTCATTCACTCGTAAAGGAATCCTTTTGCCCCTCTGCCTTTTGCCGAAGATTAGCTACTTTTCCATCATCCAATGCCCTCTTTGTCTTGTTTTCGTCCTGACGTAGATGTTACTTGCCGAGTCATCAGAAGTCGTATATAATTTGGAGGTTAAGCACATGCAATCCGGGTTATCATCCTCATCGGCTTCCCAAAGTTGGGTAATATAAGGACCATGATCAGGCGTATGTATAAAAGTAATTTGACGGGACATAAGACGTCACGACGACGTCTTTCCAATTGTCTGTCGGGCTGTAATAGTGTTCACTTCCGTCAAGGTCAACTTCTGAAGGTGGAAAGCTCTAAGAAAGATAGTTCAAGCTGAAGTGTAAGTGTATTTTATTGGCACCAGCTGATCAGATGGCGGGTTTCTTGACAATTGATTATAGAAAAGGAGGGAGGGGGGGGTAATCGGAACGTCTGATCCAAAAGATCAAGCGATCTTTAAGGTCAAATTAAAGCTTTATGTTTACAAATCGTTAGAAAAAGTGTGAAAGAAAAAAAAAATAAGAGTCTGCATTTAAAATTTATCGATCGACGGCTTTTGACTTAGAGCATGATCGCTGCAAAATGTAACACTCTCTATTGTTACTTTTGGACATTGATTTGTAATATACACTTTTGTCACAAGCTGTTACTTTACATTCATACATACAAATAGCAGGTTTAAGATTTTCAGTGTTTATGTTGCATTGTCTACCATCAAATACCTTGTTTCATAATACACATGAGCGGATCTAGAAAAAAAAAATAGGGGAATGGGGGTTCAGCCCATGAGCATTTTTGGAAAATTCCCGGGGAATGGGGGGTTCTTACCCCTAACCCCTTTAGAACCGCGCTTTATTTATGATCATGGTGAAAGGGGGAGGGAGTGTAATATTCCTTGATCTATAGTTGTATTTGTTCTTTACCTAGAAATATATTCAAGGGACCAAGGAAGATGTGTTTTCTCCGAGGTAAAAAGATACTATAAATACTTGTAAGCTCTAGCCATCGTGCAGTTTAGGCGTATATATATTACATATTTTCTTTAGAATGCATGGAATAAAATTAAATTTTCACAAGTTATAAAGAATAGTACATGCATGGTCAATTTCGGGGATTTCAAAATTTCGATTAGGACTTAGAGTCTAGAAGTACATATGTATGAGCCATGTAATAATCCTCTCTGTCCTTTGATTGTTACAAATATATCTTAGTATTTGCGATTATTTGTAGATTTTTTCGAAAATCATGGACTGATCCGAAGAGAACGGACCGGGCCTTCGAAGTCCTGTGTAAACTATAGGTCACCCGTATATTGTATCGCGAATGGCACTCAAAATGCACTGAGTCTCTCATAGAATCGTCCCCTTGCATTGCGAAATCTTCTTGGAAAACATTAAACTTTTCTTAATTTCCTCTTGCACTTCTGTTCAAGTAAGTTTTTGTATACTACAAGATAAGGGACCTAATAAATTTCAATATCAAATAAACAGTAACACTGTTGATTGCATAATAAAGCTAGTGTTCCCGCACTGTGCACGCATTGTTAAGACAGAGGAAGCTCGGTCTTATCGGCGAGCACGCAGGGGCTCCACGCAAATTTTATGGTCTAGATAAAATCTATAGCATTTCAGTTCAAACACCAATTACTTTATTACTGCTTTTCGCTTTTCATGTGTAATCAAAACTCGACTTTTCTGTACGTGTATCATGTAAATGGAGAGAAAAACACGAGTACGGGTCTTATAAATGGATGAAAAAATTTTATGAAGAAAAAAATTACAAATCATATCTAGGATTATTGACTCTGTCATAGAAAGAAAGGGGCGTGATGTAATCTAACGATGCGAATAGTACGAGCTTGTATGGTGCGACTTTTGTCGGGTGCGAACGAGTACACTCGCGCATTTTCGGACATTTCCGAGCGTTTGACGGAAAGTCTCGAGTATGTGCGGTCGTATTCCCGCACCTGAAAATCAGGAGAGTTTCAGAATCGGAAGTTGACCTTGTATTTCTCTTCGTAAGTAATCAGTAAGGCGTGGTCATTTCTCACCACGAAGGGTACTGTAATATTATCCAAATCACTTTGACGATTAGGGTATCACAGGGCCGTCTACATGGAACGCGTGTGCGGCTAGCCAAACAGGGGATGCTCACTCCTCCCGGGCACCTGGTCCCACCTCTAGGTTACTAGGGGTCGATACTCAATTTGGTACTTTATTGTGAATGCTGTTGAGATTGTCGTAAGGATCTTCTTTATCTGATTTGTTTGATCGAAAGGATTCCCGTGGAACATATCATTTGCGTATCACTTGTTATGATACCGTGGATGTCATGCCAGTAAGTGCATCGATATTCAAATGGGCTAAAGAGGAGATAACTCTAGAAATTACAGGAAATAGATTGTTCCACGATAGCATGTTTACATATGTATTTATATTCTGTTTTCAAGATACGACAGATAGAAATCCCACGTGGGATCAAAGGGAAGGTGCCTCTCATTACATAGAAATGGTTAAAACAAGGGTTATCTATCTAGAGCACTTGGTCCCTCGTAAAGGTGATACCTTAATCATGTGTATATACATTGAAAAGGGCTTAATGATTCATGACTGGCTTTCCTCCCGATGCCGTTAATTTCTGACAACACAAACGGCCCTCTATCTGTATATTTTTACAAATCAGTTCCCGTTGCCAAGGAAAATATGAACGGTCTCAAAGACATCGTGAGTGGCTCTCCTACGTTTGGAGGTACATTCATCAATCAAGCGGCCTCAAATCGTCATAGAATGATTGAAACAGTGCAGGTTTTTGTTGAAAACGATTTACTATATTGCACTTAACAGACTCGATCGAAGGAGTTTCTCTAGTTTGTAATCAGTGGAGGATCCAGCGCTCCCTTTTGCGAGAGGCGAATTTTGCTGATTTGGACTGCAAATTATTCGAAACATAGGGATATTGGGGGGGGGGGGGGGGGGGGGGGGGTATTTTGTCATTTCCTGGAGTCGGATCCAACTTTCTCCTCTGTCGGTGGCGCCGAACTAGACCGTAAATTGTCAAACACGGGGTTAGCGGAATTTGAATTCGGTCACTGCCTGTAAAAAAAAAGGGGGGGGGGGGCTCCGCACTTGCTTGCATCTCCCACTACTGATGTAAATCCCATTTCTATTATATGGAAATAAAATATGTTTAAACTAAACTACTGATGTAAATCCACAATCCCCTATGTCTGGACCGAGAGCAAAAATTTGCCGAACTTTACAGCAAATTGTCGAAAACATAGGGTTGACAGTAAATTAGGCCATTGCCTGGAGAGGGAGGCGAAGCGCCCCTAAACGCCTCCCTAGACCCGCCAATTTGGATGTTTGTTCACAATCCCAATCACATTTTGCGTGGTCACAACGAATTGACCTCGCCTTCTGTCTTGATTCTTCTCTCCCATGCCGACATGATTGAACACAGTGTCTGTCAGATACTTGTATATTTGAGTACGGACTATAAATAAACGATGAGGCTATAATAAGATACAGACTATAACGGGATCCGGAGTTGTTGAGCTTTGCGTTCTGGGATTGTTTCGTCAGATGATGATATTGTGAAGGGATATATAGACCTAAAAACCGACCCTGTCAGGATGGGGGAGGGGATCAGCGTCCCGTCCCGCCGAAATTCAGACGATGAAGGAGAGGAAGATACCTTTGATAGCGAGCGCGAGGTAGGGCGACAAATTTTCTTGTATTTTTCATTTTTCCACACTTTTTCACGGAGTTTCTGTTGAATTGAAAGATCGATATAGGTTTCCAAAGAAAGAACTGAATCTGAGTATGTGTGTGTCTCAATGTATAGATCGATAGTATAGGCTCCCCGTTCTGAGGACATGAATAGAAAAGTTATCACACGCTCTAAAATAAGTAATAATATTGAATTTAAAGAAGAAAAGGGGGCGCTCATTTGGCTCTTTGACTTGGTCGTCTCTCTGAAAATGCTGCATCTTCTTAAATTTAAGGTTTAGCTTTACGAAATTCATAAATATGTAATGTCTTATAGATTTATGTGTGAAGCCGTCAAATTGCTCGCTATTCGCGCTGTGACATTATGATAATTTAGTTGCGTCTTATTTACTGAGAAATTCCAAGGGCAGATTACGAGATCAAGCCGTCCTGTAATATATCAGTAAGTTATATCTATTTTTCTGACATGATTCGTTAGAATTAGGGTAGGGTAAAGTAACCCATCTGTTTGTCATGTCAAATCTTGGTTAGTATACATCAATAGGGTAAATCTGGAAACGTACTACGTGTAGCTAGCTTTTCGGTTAATTATAATTTGCAGAATTATGTCTGCTGGTATGTCTTAAAGGATCATGCATCAGGCGAAGATTATTTTTGTCATATTGTTGTTAGAAGGGTTCTGGGTTATAGGCTCCATCATCGACCTGTTTCCTAGAAATACCGCCAGACAGAACGCGAGTTTTTACCCCGAGTCCTGTAGCTCTTTCTTGTCTCATCGGTTCTCCTTTTCCAAGGTCATTTCTTTTCTGCCATCGGCGAGATGAGGGTTTACTTACCGTTATTATGATACGTACGTCATACGAGAGAAAATTATATTGAATTATGCGAATTATATATAATTTCCGATCAAAACAATAACATTATAATAGTTCTCAAATGGTTCACCTTAAGTTCATTTTATACTCCAGGTTTGAAACCATTTGCCTGGATATCCGTCCTCCAGTAAATAGGCATGTTAACACGTTGTTGTTTTTTTGTAATCCTCCCACCTCCACCCCTCCCTATTCTGATTGATCTTCAGTTCCTATAAAGTTTGTTCAGATCTGTAAAAATCCTATCAAAGGAATGTTCATAAACTTATGCTCATAACTGAAAAAATAGCTGACATAATATTATACAGTTCGTCTGTCTGTCCCCACAAGCGGGGGGGGGGGGGGGGGGGGGTGAGAGAGAAATGGGAGGGAGGTATCGTATCAAAGAAGGGGGTGGGCATCCAACCTTAGACAACGTGAAAATCATTTGCATAAAAAGGGGAAAAAATCTGCAGCTTGTCGTTTTCTTAAAGCGGGAGGGGGGGGGGAGTTATGTTAAAATATCATTGAGAGGACGACATGATATCGTTATCCATGCAGCTCTACATTTGTCACATTGTCATTGAAATGCTTTGTAAATTTATCTTGTCCGTATGTCTGTGTACGTGGCATGTATGTCAACGATACAAAGTTCTGGAGATGTACATGTAACGGTTCTGTCCGTATGCCATACATACGATTCAATTGAAAAAAAATCCATGTCGTTTAAAATTCTATGATGATAATAAAAGCAAATTCAAGATTAAAAGCAAGCTACAGTACCGTAGATGGCAAGTGTCCCAATGTTCTGCTATACAAAACTTCTGTCTGCGATTTGTTTGGAAGGGGGGGGGGGCATACATGTTATTGGCATCTCTTTTTTGGCATTGGAAAGTTGAGAATTAACAAAGAAAAACTATCTGTGGCATGTCATACTACATTTCATAGTATAATATAGATAGCGAACAAGGAGGCTGAACAAAAAAAAGCACATTTGTATTCCTGTGGTTTACATATTGTTTCTCCTCTTTCTTGAATAATCCACACTTTTCTTGGATCTCTACATTGTAGCGTACTTGGCCTTCACAGATGTTCGTATGATGTTCGTAGCTTGTGTAACAAGAGGCTGGTTTGTTTGTCGATTACCAAGGCTAAACGAGCTGTTAATATTATATTATAGAAAGATCAGTGTATTATAGAAGCGGAGTGTTCGAAATTCCCCATCTTACCTGTGATCTCATTTGTTAATAGTATGTTAGAGAGTTCGAAATTCCTTTTACCAAGGCTAAACGAGCTCTTAATAATATATTATAGAAAGATCAGTGTATTATAGAAACAGAGTGTTCGAAATTCCCCATCTTACCTGTGATCTCATTTGTTAATAGTATGTTAGAGGGTTCGAAATTCCTCTTATCAAGGCTAAACGAGCGATCAATGCATTATAGAAACAGAGTGTTCGAAATACCTTTTACCTGTTATCTCATTTTGTAATTGATTGTCTGAATTCCTAAAGGACTGACGTTGTTTGGCATTTTATGTAAATTCTTAGCATTTATGATATTGTATGAGATAGGATGCTCTGAATTGTCATGTACCATATGTTGTCGTTGGTATTCTTAAATTAGGAGTGTTTAAATCAAAGGTTTTAGGGGGGGGGGGGGGGGTTAAGAGATTATACATGTACTACATGTAGTATATAATATTTACGAATTTTAAAAAATCGATGTTTCGCATAGTGAGTCTTGACTTTTTCGGAATTCAAATTCTGCTTGGAATTCAAATTATGTTTGGAGTTCAAAATTTTGCTTGTCTGTCTGCCCATCGGTTTGTTATCTGTCTGTCATTACCGGTTATGATTTCATGAAAACTTTTCACGGGTGAAGAATTAAGGGAGAAGCATGGTTTTGATTTGGACTGAGAAAAAAAGATAAAAACTGAAGGCACTAAAAGCAATGGTTGCATTTTGCTTTAATTGAAATCAAATGTTCTCCATATGTGCATAGGGCGTGTTGTATTATGTCGTTTTGAAATATAGATGGCATAAGGCTAGTCTCATCTTTAAGTTGCTGTGATTTATCTTCAGAACTTCGAGCCCTCAGCTACTGCGGAACTCTTGTATCAGAGTGTTCGAAATTAATAAAAGATTTTGCAGAACACTCTCTTCCTACCTACCAGCTCGCACATTGATTGGTACACTTGTCCATTACGTTTTATGAAAGTGATCGAAATTTATTAAAGGTTACACCCAAGCATCGTGCAAAACACTCGTATAACCACCTCTCCACCTACCTACCAACTCGCACATTTTGACCGATTGATACACTTGTTCATTAACGTTTTATTGTTGAAAGATTCGGGGGGATTGTTTGTCGGATACAACTACTAATCAAGATTGATGTATCATGTCTGTGCTGGGGTAGTGCCAGATCAAAGTGAGTGTGGTTCAGAGAGTTCTATACTCAGCCAAAACCTCTCCTCCTACTTGGCCTCACATGTAACGACAGATCACTTTATTACTACAGATCAGAAGCTACGACGCCCCCATCCAAGATTTACCTATGCCAAACTTGGCACTAAGCCCCCCCCCCCCAAAAAAAAAACCTTACCAATCCTGTCATCCCAAAATTTTAACTCGAAAGCCTCCAACCAAGGTTTTCCTATATCAGATTTTGTACTGAGCCCCCTCCACCACCCAATCCCTATACTAACCTTACCCCTCTTCAAGCCCTATCATCCCAAACTTAAAAGTCTAAAACCGACTACCCTTTTCCAAAAAAAAAAACCGCAAACTTTTATTTTGTTTCATTGTTTATTCTTGCAGATGCCATGCCGCCTGCATCTAAGATTAACCTTTGCCAGACTTGGCACTGAAGCCTCCCCACCCCCACCTTACCGATCCTTTAGTGCTATCATTCCAAACTTTTAACATGAAAGCTTCCAAAAAGGCTAACTTCCAAGTACTCCCATGAAACGACAATTGAAATCACTTATTACCGAGTACAGAAGTTACTTTGGTATTCTGTGTCTTGGTGTCGTTGTATTTGGGTCTTGATGGAGATCACTTTTCCTTTTCATGTGTATTTGCATGATCACCATTCTCTCCGAAGTACATATATGTATGTCCTTGTCGAGGTTAAAGTAATTGAGTTGATGCCATGAAATTGGCCCCTTTATTTAGGTCAAAATTTTCGAATGTAGTGTGGGGATGGGGGGGGGGGTCCAGTTTCAGACTTATAATGGTCATATTCTTGGTTAAATAAGGGATTACTTTCAGGTATCAGGAGTAGTAATATGTTTTATTTTTATGTATAATTCTGCTCATAATCTTTTGCAACGTGAAATGGTTGTCGTAAATAAAAAGAAAGGAAGGCAATATTACGTTTAATTTACAGCACTTTGGGGAATCACGAAAGTCCGTTAAGATAATAATGATGGGTTAAACAGGATGTGTAATTACTTATATCTGTGCCAACTATAATTAGAACCCTTCATTCTCCTCTAGAAAAGGTTTAAATATGCCAAGATTTCAACATCGCCTCGTAGTAATTACATGTACATGTTCAGAGGAAATTCATGCAACCACTGCTCCAGAAAATAGTTCACTAGAACAGATCGTCGAACTACTTCTACAATAATAGAAATTGTCACAATTTTATCCGTGACGATTTAATTTTCTCATATAATGTTTATTAAGCTTTCTTCATTCTGTCAGTCTGTCTGGTTCTAGCTATGCTGTTACAGACCAAAATGTTAGAGGTTTTGTTGGTATTAAATTTGAGTTAAGATTGAGACGACATGGTTTGGATACAATGGATTAGTCTTCGTTCCATACAAACCCATTTCGTGTTGCTTTCGAATCTATTCCGCCTGCACCTACATGTAAACCCGCTATAACCGGTCTTACAAGTAGAAGGTTCCCCCAAAGGTTTAACACATTGCGTGTCTAGATATAAAATAGCAAAGTAAGAGCAGGCAACTCCAGTCTAAACAATCTCTTAACATGCTTTAAGCAGAAAGTATTTATGTTTCCCCCCTTTCCTCTCTCTCTCTCTCTCTCTCTCTCTCTCTCTCTCTCTCTCTCTGAATCCTGAGTTACTGAGTGCAGTGCAGATAAAGCAGACTGTCCTCTTCAGAGTTAAAGCTTTTAAATAAGAAACGACACCACATTCTATTATTGCCTGCATCTTCAGTTCTCTTAATTAACATAATTAGAACAAATTGCTGCCAAGGGGGTCGCAGAAACGTGCTTATTTAATTACCCGAATTTTCTTTTGTTAGAATTTTCTCAAGAAGCAACGCTTGTCGGTCCGATTGTCCGTCTCATAACTTCGATCATGCTAGCTTAATTTTGATCATGACAGTGTACCCTACAAGAACTTCAAAAAGAAAGGGAGGTTTGCAGCTTAAAACATAAGTTCTCTTTCTTCAATAGCAGTTCGTTCGCCAAATGTACCTTAAACGCTATTATAAACATGGGCATATCTACGACTTCTTTTTTTAGGGAGTCGAAGTCGTCATGGGGAGGGGGTGGGATTATAAAAAAACGTTATATACTAATTAATCATATCTTTTTTTTAGCTCACCTGAGCCAAAGGCTCAAGTGAGCTATTGTCATAGTGTGGCGTCCGGCGTCCGTCGTCCGTCGTCCGTCGTCCGTCCGTCGTAAACTTTTAACATTTTCAACTTCTTCTCAAGAACGGCTGAAGGGATTTTGATGAAACTTGGTATGCATGAAGTACTAAAGGTCCTCTACCAAGTTTGTTCATTTCGGCTCGATCCCTTCAGGGGTGGATCCAGGGCGGGGTCAAATAGGCCCCGGAGGGTACCCCTCTTCAAAAATCTTCTTCTCCAGTTCCACTGAATGGATTGAAAAACTAATTGTATCTATGTGATCTAGAAGGATGTATGATTCAAGTTTGTTCATTTCGTTAAAATCCGACAACTAATTTTTGACGCGTTTTTGACGTCTTTTCGGACTTAGTCAGAAATGCACATTTTTGCACTTTTTCTTTAAATAACTCAATAAGTGTATGATTTTACACACTCATTTACTACATATTTATCATATTTAACTTACTTAATGCTTTGATATGTATTTTATGCTTAAATTTTATTTTTTTGATTTTTTATGAATTTTTTTCTTATGTAAAAAGGAAGGGGGGGGGGGGTGATTTTCATACATTTTCTGCTTCTTTTCTATAACCACTCTTCAGATTGTCATGACAATTTGTAGGTATGAGGTACTCATGCATGGTACCCTACAAGTGAAAGAATTTTGTCCAGATATCCACTTTTGGATTTTTAAGGAATATTTTTTAAGATTGTACATAGGTATAATGTATGTTTTCCATGCCCAATGGACCCATGGGGAGTGGCTTCAAACCCCGGCGGGACCCCAACAAAATTTTTTTCCCTTTTTATTAGCTCACCTGAGCCAAAGGCTCAAGTGAGCTATTGTCATAGTGTGGCGTCCGTCGTCCGGCGTCCGGCGTCCGTCGTCCGTCCGTCGTAAACTTTTAACATTTTCAACTTCTTCTCAAGAACGGCTGAAGGGATTTTGATGAAACTTGGTATGCATGAAGTACTAAAGGTCCTCTACCAAGTTTGTTCATTTCGGCTCGATCCCTTCAGGGGTGGATCCAGGGCGGGGTCAAATAGGCCCCGGAGGGTACCCCTCTTCAAAAATCTTCTTCTCCAGTTCCACTGAATGGATTGAAAAACTAATTGTATCTATGTGATCTAGAAGGATGTATGATTCAAGTTTGTTCATTTCGTTAAAATCCGACAACTAATTTTTGACGCGTTTTTGACGTCTTTTCGGACTTAGTCAGAAATGCACATTTTTGCACTTTTTCTTTAAATAACTCAATAAGTGTATGATTTTACACACTCATTTACTACATATTTATCATATTTAACTTACTTAATGCTTTGATATGTATTTTATGCTTAAATTTTATTTTTTTGATTTTTTATGAATTTTTTTCTTATGTAAAAAGGAAGGGGGGGGGGGGTGATTTTCATACATTTTCTGCTTCTTTTCTATAACCACTCTTCAGATTGTCATGACAATTTGTAGGTATGAGGTACTCATGCATGGTACCCTACAAGTGAAAGAATTTTGTCCAGATATCCACTTTTGGATTTTTAAGGAATATTTTTTAAGATTGTACATAGGTATAATGTATGTTTTCCATGCCCAATGGACCCATGGGGAGTGGCTTCAAACCCCGGCGGGACCCCAACAAAATTTTTTTCCCTTTTTATTAGCTCACCTGAGCCAAAGGCTCAAGTGAGCTATTGTCATAGTGTGGCGTCCGGCGTCCGTCGTCCGTCGTCCGTCGTCCGTCCGTCGTAAACTTTTAACATTTTCAACTTCTTCTCAAGAACGGCTGAAGGGATTTTGATGAAACTTGGTATGCATGAAGTACTAAAGGTCCTCTACCAAGTTTGTTCATTTCGGCTCGATCCCTTCAGGGGTGGATCCAGGGCGGGGTCAAATAGGCCCCGGAGGGTACCCCTCTTCAAAAGTCTTCTTCTCCAGTTCCACTGAATGGATTGAAAAACTAATTGTATCTATGTGATCTAGAAGGATGTATGATTCAAGTTTGTTCATTTCGTTAAAATCCGACAACTAATTTTTGACGCGTTTTTGACGTCTTTTCGGACTTAGTCAGAAATGCACATTTTTGCACTTTTTCTTTAAATAACTCAATAAGTGTATGATTTTACACACTCATTTACTACATATTTATCATATTTAACTTACTTAATGCTTTGATATGTATTTTATGCTTAAATTTTATTTTTTTGATTTTTTATGAATTTTTTTCTTATGTAAAAAGGAAGGGGGGGGGGGTGATTTTCATACATTTTCTGCTTCTTTTCTATAACCACTCTTCAGATTGTCATGACAATTTGTAGGTATGAGGTACTCATGCATGGTACCCTACAAGTGAAAGAATTTTGTCCAGATATCCACTTTTGGATTTTTAAGGAATATTTTTTAAGATTGTACATAGGTATAATGTATGTTTTCCATGCCCAATGGACCCATGGGGAGTGGCTTCAAACCCCGGCGGGACCCCAACAAAATTTTTTTCCCTTTTTATTAGCTCACCTGAGCCAAAGGCTCAAGTGAGCTATTGTCATAGTGTGGCGTCCGGCGTCCGTCGTCCGGCGTCCGTCGTCCGTCGTCCGTCCGTCGTAAACTTTTAACATTTTCAACTTCTTCTCAAGAACGGCTGAAGGGATTTTGATGAAACTTGGTATGCATGAAGTACTAAAGGTCCTCTACCAAGTTTGTTCATTTCGGCTCGATCCCTTCAGGGGTGGATCCAGGGCGGGGTCAAATAGGCCCCGGAGGGTACCCCTCTTCAAAAATCTTCTTCTCCAGTTCCACTGAATGGATTGAAAAACTAATTGTATCTATGTGATCTAGAAGGATGTATGATTCAAGTTTGTTCATTTCGTTAAAATCCGACAACTAATTTTTGACGCGTTTTTGACGTCTTTTCGGACTTAGTCAGAAATGCACATTTTTGCACTTTTTCTTTAAATAACTCAATAAGTGTATGATTTTACACACTCATTTACTACATATTTATCATATTTAACTTACTTAATGCTTTGATATGTATTTTATGCTTAAATTTTATTTTTTTGATTTTTTATGAATTTTTTTCTTATGTAAAAAGGAAGGGGGGGGGGGGTGATTTTCATACATTTTCTGCTTCTTTTCTATAACCACTCTTCAGATTGTCATGACAATTTGTAGGTATGAGGTACTCATGCATGGTACCCTACAAGTGAAAGAATTTTGTCCAGATATCCACTTTTGGATTTTTAAGGAATATTTTTTAAGATTGTACATAGGTATAATGTATGTTTTCCATGCCCAATGGACCCATGGGGAGTGGCTTCAAACCCCGGCGGGACCCCAACAAAATTTTTTTCCCTTTTTATTAGCTCACCTGAGCCAAAGGCTCAAGTGAGCTATTGTCATAGTGTGGCGTCCGGCGTCCGTCGTCCGTCGTCCGTCGTCCGTCCGTCGTAAACTTTTAACATTTTCAACTTCTTCTCAAGAACGGCTGAAGGGATTTTGATGAAACTTGGTATGCATGAAGTACTAAAGGTCCTCTACCAAGTTTGTTCATTTCGGCTCGATCCCTTCAGGGGTGGATCCAGGGCGGGGTCAAATAGGCCCCGGAGGGTACCCCTCTTCAAAAATCTTCTTCTCCAGTTCCACTGAATGGATTGAAAAACTAATTGTATCTATGTGATCTAGAAGGATGTATGATTCAAGTTTGTTCATTTCGTTAAAATCCGACAACTAATTTTTGACGCGTTTTTGACGTCTTTTCGGACTTAGTCAGAAATGCACATTTTTGCACTTTTTCTTTAAATAACTCAATAAGTGTATGATTTTACACACTCATTTACTACATATTTATCATATTTAACTTACTTAATGCTTTGATATGTATTTTATGCTTAAATTTTATTTTTTTGATTTTTTATGAATTTTTTTCTTATGTAAAAAGGAAGGGGGGGGGGTGATTTTCATACATTTTCTGCTTCTTTTCTATAACCACTCTTCAGATTGTCATGACAATTTGTAGGTATGAGGTACTCATGCATGGTACCCTACAAGTGAAAGAATTTTGTCCAGATATCCACTTTTGGATTTTTAAGGAATATTTTTTAAGATTGTACATAGGTATAATGTATGTTTTCCATGCCCAATGGACCCATGGGGAGTGGCTTCAAACCCCGGCGGGACCCCAACAAAATTTTTTTCCCTTTTTATTAGCTCACCTGAGCCAAAGGCTCAAGTGAGCTATTGTCATAGTGTGGCGTCCGGCGTCCGTCGTCCGTCGTCCGTCGTCCGTCCGTCGTAAACTTTTAACATTTTCAACTTCTTCTCAAGAACGGCTGAAGGGATTTTGATGAAACTTGGTATGCATGAAGTACTAAAGGTCCTCTACCAAGTTTGTTCATTTCGGCTCGATCCCTTCAGGGGTGGATCCAGGGCGGGGTCAAATAGGCCCCGGAGGGTACCCCTCTTCAAAAATCTTCTTCTCCAGTTCCACTGAATGGATTGAAAAACTAATTGTATCTATGTGATCTAGAAGGATGTATGATTCAAGTTTGTTCATTTCGTTAAAATCCGACAACTAATTTTTGACGCGTTTTTGACGTCTTTTCGGACTTAGTCAGAAATGCACATTTTTGCACTTTTTCTTTAAATAACTCAATAAGTGTATGATTTTACACACTCATTTACTACATATTTATCATATTTAACTTACTTAATGCTTTGATATGTATTTTATGCTTAAATTTTATTTTTTTGATTTTTTATGAATTTTTTTCTTATGTAAAAAGGAAGGGGGGGGGGGGGTGATTTTCATACATTTTCTGCTTCTTTTCTATAACCACTCTTCAGATTGTCATGACAATTTGTAGGTATGAGGTACTCATGCATGGTACCCTACAAGTGAAAGAATTTTGTCCAGATATCCACTTTTGGATTTTTAAGGAATATTTTTTAAGATTGTACATAGGTATAATGTATGTTTTCCATGCCCAATGGACCCATGGGGAGTGGCTTCAAACCCCGGCGGGACCCCAACAAAATTTTTTTCCCTTTTTATTAGCTCACCTGAGCCAAAGGCTCAAGTGAGCTATTGTCATAGTGTGGCGTCCGGCGTCCGTCGTCCGTCGTCCGTCGTCCGTCCGTCGTAAACTTTTAACATTTTCAACTTCTTCTCAAGAACGGCTGAAGGGATTTTGATGAAACTTGGTATGCATGAAGTACTAAAGGTCCTCTACCAAGTTTGTTCATTTCGGCTCGATCCCTTCAGGGGTGGATCCAGGGCGGGGTCAAATAGGCCCCGGAGGGTACCCCTCTTCAAAAGTCTTCTTCTCCAGTTCCACTGAATGGATTGAAAAACTAATTGTATCTATGTGATCTAGAAGGATGTATGATTCAAGTTTGTTCATTTCGTTAAAATCCGACAACTAATTTTTGACGCGTTTTTGACGTCTTTTCGGACTTAGTCAGAAATGCACATTTTTGCACTTTTTCTTTAAATAACTCAATAAGTGTATGATTTTACACACTCATTTACTACATATTTATCATATTTAACTTACTTAATGCTTTGATATGTATTTTATGCTTAAATTTTATTTTTTTGATTTTTTATGAATTTTTTTCTTATGTAAAAAGGAAGGGGGGGGGGGGTGATTTTCATACATTTTCTGCTTCTTTTCTATAACCACTCTTCAGATTGTCATGACAATTTGTAGGTATGAGGTACTCATGCATGGTACCCTACAAGTGAAAGAATTTTGTCCAGATATCCACTTTTGGATTTTTAAGGAATATTTTTTAAGATTGTACATAGGTATAATGTATGTTTTCCATGCCCAATGGACCCATGGGGAGTGGCTTCAAACCCCGGCGGGACCCCAACAAAATTTTTTTCCCTTTTTATTAGCTCACCTGAGCCAAAGGCTCAAGTGAGCTATTGTCATAGTGTGGCGTCCGGCGTCCGTCGTCCGGCGTCCGTCGTCCGTCGTCCGTCCGTCGTAAACTTTTAACATTTTCAACTTCTTCTCAAGAACGGCTGAAGGGATTTTGATGAAACTTGGTATGCATGAAGTACTAAAGGTCCTCTACCAAGTTTGTTCATTTCGGCTCGATCCCTTCAGGGGTGGATCCAGGGCGGGGTCAAATAGGCCCCGGAGGGTACCCCTCTTCAAAAATCTTCTTCTCCAGTTCCACTGAATGGATTGAAAAACTAATTGTATCTATGTGATCTAGAAGGATGTATGATTCAAGTTTGTTCATTTCGTTAAAATCCGACAACTAATTTTTGACGCGTTTTTGACGTCTTTTCGGACTTAGTCAGAAATGCACATTTTTGCACTTTTTCTTTAAATAACTCAATAAGTGTATGATTTTACACACTCATTTACTACATATTTATCATATTTAACTTACTTAATGCTTTGATATGTATTTTATGCTTAAATTTTATTTTTTTGATTTTTTATGAATTTTTTTCTTATGTAAAAAGGAAGGGGGGGGGGGTGATTTTCATACATTTTCTGCTTCTTTTCTATAACCACTCTTCAGATTGTCATGACAATTTGTAGGTATGAGGTACTCATGCATGGTACCCTACAAGTGAAAGAATTTTGTCCAGATATCCACTTTTGGATTTTTAAGGAATATTTTTTAAGATTGTACATAGGTATAATGTATGTTTTCCATGCCCAATGGACCCATGGGGAGTGGCTTCAAACCCCGGCGGGACCCCAACAAAATTTTTTTCCCTTTTTATTAGCTCACCTGAGCCAAAGGCTCAAGTGAGCTATTGTCATAGTGTGGCGTCCGGCGTCCGTCGTCCGTCGTCCGTCGTCCGTCCGTCGTAAACTTTTAACATTTTCAACTTCTTCTCAAGAACGGCTGAAGGGATTTTGATGAAACTTGGTATGCATGAAGTACTAAAGGTCCTCTACCAAGTTTGTTCATTTCGGCTCGATCCCTTCAGGGGTGGATCCAGGGCGGGGTCAAATAGGCCCCGGAGGGTACCCCTCTTCAAAAATCTTCTTCTCCAGTTCCACTGAATGGATTGAAAAACTAATTGTATCTATGTGATCTAGAAGGATGTATGATTCAAGTTTGTTCATTTCGTTAAAATCCGACAACTAATTTTTGACGCGTTTTTGACGTCTTTTCGGACTTAGTCAGAAATGCACATTTTTGCACTTTTTCTTTAAATAACTCAATAAGTGTATGATTTTACACACTCATTTACTACATATTTATCATATTTAACTTACTTAATGCTTTGATATGTATTTTATGCTTAAATTTTATTTTTTTGATTTTTTATGAATTTTTTTCTTATGTAAAAAGGAAGGGGGGGGGGGTGATTTTCATACATTTTCTGCTTCTTTTCTATAACCACTCTTCAGATTGTCATGACAATTTGTAGGTATGAGGTACTCATGCATGGTACCCTACAAGTGAAAGAATTTTGTCCAGATATCCACTTTTGGATTTTTAAGGAATATTTTTTAAGATTGTACATAGGTATAATGTATGTTTTCCATGCCCAATGGACCCATGGGGAGTGGCTTCAAACCCCGGCGGGACCCCAACAAAATTTTTTTCCCTTTTTATTAGCTCACCTGAGCCAAAGGCTCAAGTGAGCTATTGTCATAGTGTGGCGTCCGGCGTCCGTCGTCCGTCGTCCGTCGTCCGTCCGTCGTAAACTTTTAACATTTTCAACTTCTTCTCAAGAACGGCTGAAGGGATTTTGATGAAACTTGGTATGCATGAAGTACTAAAGGTCCTCTACCAAGTTTGTTCATTTCGGCTCGATCCCTTCAGGGGTGGATCCAGGGCGGGGTCAAATAGGCCCCGGAGGGTACCCCTCTTCAAAAATCTTCTTCTCCAGTTCCACTGAATGGATTGAAAAACTAATTGTATCTATGTGATCTAGAAGGATGTATGATTCAAGTTTGTTCATTTCGTTAAAATCCGACAACTAATTTTTGACGCGTTTTTGACGTCTTTTCGGACTTAGTCAGAAATGCACATTTTTGCACTTTTTCTTTAAATAACTCAATAAGTGTATGATTTTACACACTCATTTACTACATATTTATCATATTTAACTTACTTAATGCTTTGATATGTATTTTATGCTTAAATTTTATTTTTTTGATTTTTTATGAATTTTTTTCTTATGTAAAAAGGAAGGGGGGGGGTGATTTTCATACATTTTCTGCTTCTTTTCTATAACCACTCTTCAGATTGTCATGACAATTTGTAGGTATGAGGTACTCATGCATGGTACCCTACAAGTGAAAGAATTTTGTCCAGATATCCACTTTTGGATTTTTAAGGAATATTTTTTAAGATTGTACATAGGTATAATGTATGTTTTCCATGCCCAATGGACCCATGGGGAGTGGCTTCAAACCCCGGCGGGACCCCAACAAAATTTTTTTCCCTTTTTATTAGCTCACCTGAGCCAAAGGCTCAAGTGAGCTATTGTCATAGTGTGGCGTCCGGCGTCCGTCGTCCGTCGTCCGTCCGTCGTAAACTTTTAACATTTTCAACTTCTTCTCAAGAACGGCTGAAGGGATTTTGATGAAACTTGGTATGCATGAAGTACTAAAGGTCCTCTACCAAGTTTGTTCATTTCGGCTCGATCCCTTCAGGGGTGGATCCAGGGCGGGGTCAAATAGGCCCCGGAGGGTACCCCTCTTCAAAAATCTTCTTCTCCAGTTCCACTGAATGGATTGAAAAACTAATTGTATCTATGTGATCTAGAAGGATGTATGATTCAAGTTTGTTCATTTCGTTAAAATCCGACAACTAATTTTTGACGCGTTTTTGACGTCTTTTCGGACTTAGTCAGAAATGCACATTTTTGCACTTTTTCTTTAAATAACTCAATAAGTGTATGATTTTACACACTCATTTACTACATATTTATCATATTTAACTTACTTAATGCTTTGATATGTATTTTATGCTTAAATTTTATTTTTTTGATTTTTTATGAATTTTTTTCTTATGTAAAAAGGAAGGGGGGGGGGGGGTGATTTTCATACATTTTCTGCTTCTTTTCTATAACCACTCTTCAGATTGTCATGACAATTTGTAGGTATGAGGTACTCATGCATGGTACCCTACAAGTGAAAGAATTTTGTCCAGATATCCACTTTTGGATTTTTAAGGAATATTTTTTAAGATTGTACATAGGTATAATGTATGTTTTCCATGCCCAATGGACCCATGGGGAGTGGCTTCAAACCCCGGCGGGACCCCAACAAAATTTTTTTCCCTTTTTATTAGCTCACCTGAGCCAAAGGCTCAAGTGAGCTATTGTCATAGTGTGGCGTCCGGCGTCCGTCGTCCGTCGTCCGTCGTCCGTCCGTCGTAAACTTTTAACATTTTCAACTTCTTCTCAAGAACGGCTGAAGGGATTTTGATGAAACTTGGTATGCATGAAGTACTAAAGGTCCTCTACCAAGTTTGTTCATTTCGGCTCGATCCCTTCAGGGGTGGATCCAGGGCGGGGTCAAATAGGCCCCGGAGGGTACCCCTCTTCAAAAATCTTCTTCTCCAGTTCCACTGAATGGATTGAAAAACTAATTGTATCTATGTGATCTAGAAGGATGTATGATTCAAGTTTGTTCATTTCGTTAAAATCCGACAACTAATTTTTGACGCGTTTTTGACGTCTTTTCGGACTTAGTCAGAAATGCACATTTTTGCACTTTTTCTTTAAATAACTCAATAAATGTATGATTTTACACACTCATTTACTACATATTTATCATATTTAACTTACTTAATGCTTTGATATGTATTTTATGCTTAAATTTTATTTTTTTGATTTTTTATGAATTTTTTTCTTATGTAAAAAGGAAGGGGGGGGGGGTGATTTTCATACATTTTCTGCTTCTTTTCTATAACCACTCTTCAGATTGTCATGACAATTTGTAGGTATGAGGTACTCATGCATGGTACCCTACAAGTGAAAGAATTTTGTCCAGATATCCACTTTTGGATTTTTAAGGAATATTTTTTAAGATTGTACATAGGTATAATGTATGTTTTCCATGCCCAATGGACCCATGGGGAGTGGCTTCAAACCCCGGCGGGACCCCAACAAAATTTTTTTCCCTTTTTATTAGCTCACCTGAGCCAAAGGCTCAAGTGAGCTATTGTCATAGTGTGGCGTCCGGCGTCCGTCGTCCGTCGTCCGTCGTCCGTCCGTCGTAAACTTTTAACATTTTCAACTTCTTCTCAAGAACGGCTGAAGGGATTTTGATGAAACTTGGTATGCATGAAGTACTAAAGGTCCTCTACCAAGTTTGTTCATTTCGGCTCGATCCCTTCAGGGGTGGATCCAGGGCGGGGTCAAATAGGCCCCGGAGGGTACCCCTCTTCAAAAATCTTCTTCTCCAGTTCCACTGAATGGATTGAAAAACTAATTGTATCTATGTGATCTAGAAGGATGTATGATTCAAGTTTGTTCATTTCGTTAAAATCCGACAACTAATTTTTGACGCGTTTTTGACGTCTTTTCGGACTTAGTCAGAAATGCACATTTTTGCACTTTTTCTTTAAATAACTCAATAAGTGTATGATTTTACACACTCATTTACTACATATTTATCATATTTAACTTACTTAATGCTTTGATATGTATTTTATGCTTAAATTTTATTTTTTTGATTTTTTATGAATTTTTTTCTTATGTAAAAAGGAAGGGGGGGGGGGGGTGATTTTCATACATTTTCTGCTTCTTTTCTATAACCACTCTTCAGATTGTCATGACAATTTGTAGGTATGAGGTACTCATGCATGGTACCCTACAAGTGAAAGAATTTTGTCCAGATATCCACTTTTGGATTTTTAAGGAATATTTTTTAAGATTGTACATAGGTATAATGTATGTTTTCCATGCCCAATGGACCCATGGGGAGTGGCTTCAAACCCCGGCGGGACCCCAACAAAATTTTTTTCCCTTTTTATTAGCTCACCTGAGCCAAAGGCTCAAGTGAGCTATTGTCATAGTGTGGCGTCCGGCGTCCGTCGTCCGTCGTCCGTCCGTCGTAAACTTTTAACATTTTCAACTTCTTCTCAAGAACGGCTGAAGGGATTTTGATGAAACTTGGTATGCATGAAGTACTAAAGGTCCTCTACCAAGTTTGTTCATTTCGGCTCGATCCCTTCAGGGGTGGATCCAGGGCGGGGTCAAATAGGCCCCGGAGGGTACCCCTCTTCAAAAATCTTCTTCTCCAGTTCCACTGAATGGATTGAAAAACTAATTGTATCTATGTGATCTAGAAGGATGTATGATTCAAGTTTGTTCATTTCGTTAAAATCCGACAACTAATTTTTGACGCGTTTTTGACGTCTTTTCGGACTTAGTCAGAAATGCACATTTTTGCACTTTTTCTTTAAATAACTCAATAAGTGTATGATTTTACACACTCATTTACTACATATTTATCATATTTAACTTACTTAATGCTTTGATATGTATTTTATGCTTAAATTTTATTTTTTTGATTTTTTATGAATTTTTTTCTTATGTAAAAAGGAAGGGGGGGGGGGGGGGTGATTTTCATACATTTTCTGCTTCTTTTCTATAACCACTCTTCAGATTGTCATGACAATTTGTAGGTATGAGGTACTCATGCATGGTACCCTACAAGTGAAAGAATTTTGTCCAGATATCCACTTTTGGATTTTTAAGGAATATTTTTTAAGATTGTACATAGGTATAATGTATGTTTTCCATGCCCAATGGACCCATGGGGAGTGGCTTCAAACCCCGGCGGGACCCCAACAAAATTTTTTTCCCTTTTTATTAGCTCACCTGAGCCAAAGGCTCAAGTGAGCTATTGTCATAGTGTGGCGTCCGGCGTCCGTCGTCCGTCGTCCGTCGTCCGTCCGTCGTAAACTTTTAACATTTTCAACTTCTTCTCAAGAACGGCTGAAGGGATTTTGATGAAACTTGGTATGCATGAAGTACTAAAGGTCCTCTACCAAGTTTGTTCATTTCGGCTCGATCCCTTCAGGGGTGGATCCAGGGCGGGGTCAAATAGGCCCCGGAGGGTACCCCTCTTCAAAAATCTTCTTCTCCAGTTCCACTGAATGGATTGAAAAACTAATTGTATCTATGTGATCTAGAAGGATGTATGATTCAAGTTTGTTCATTTCGTTAAAATCCGACAACTAATTTTTGACGCGTTTTTGACGTCTTTTCGGACTTAGTCAGAAATGCACATTTTTGCACTTTTTCTTTAAATAACTCAATAAGTGTATGATTTTACACACTCATTTACTACATATTTATCATATTTAACTTACTTAATGCTTTGATATGTATTTTATGCTTAAATTTTATTTTTTTGATTTTTTATGAATTTTTTTCTTATGTAAAAAGGAAGGGGGGGGGGTGATTTTCATACATTTTCTGCTTCTTTTCTATAACCACTCTTCAGATTGTCATGACAATTTGTAGGTATGAGGTACTCATGCATGGTACCCTACAAGTGAAAGAATTTTGTCCAGATATCCACTTTTGGATTTTTAAGGAATATTTTTTAAGATTGTACATAGGTATAATGTATGTTTTCCATGCCCAATGGACCCATGGGGAGTGGCTTCAAACCCCGGCGGGACCCCAACAAAATTTTTTTCCCTTTTTATTAGCTCACCTGAGCCAAAGGCTCAAGTGAGCTATTGTCATAGTGTGGCGTCCGGCGTCCGTCGTCCGTCGTCCGTCGTCCGTCCGTCGTAAACTTTTAACATTTTCAACTTCTTCTCAAGAACGGCTGAAGGGATTTTGATGAAACTTGGTATGCATGAAGTACTAAAGGTCCTCTACCAAGTTTGTTCATTTCGGCTCGATCCCTTCAGGGGTGGATCCAGGGCGGGGTCAAATAGGCCCCGGAGGGTACCCCTCTTCAAAAATCTTCTTCTCCAGTTCCACTGAATGGATTGAAAAACTAATTGTATCTATGTGATCTAGAAGGATGTATGATTCAAGTTTGTTCATTTCGTTAAAATCCGACAACTAATTTTTGACGCGTTTTTGACGTCTTTTCGGACTTAGTCAGAAATGCACATTTTTGCACTTTTTCTTTAAATAACTCAATAAGTGTATGATTTTACACACTCATTTACTACATATTTATCATATTTAACTTACTTAATGCTTTGATATGTATTTTATGCTTAAATTTTATTTTTTTGATTTTTTATGAATTTTTTTCTTATGTAAAAAGGAAGGGGGGGGGGGGGTGATTTTCATACATTTTCTGCTTCTTTTCTATAACCACTCTTCAGATTGTCATGACAATTTGTAGGTATGAGGTACTCATGCATGGTACCCTACAAGTGAAAGAATTTTGTCCAGATATCCACTTTTGGATTTTTAAGGAATATTTTTTAAGATTGTACATAGGTATAATGTATGTTTTCCATGCCCAATGGACCCATGGGGAGTGGCTTCAAACCCCGGCGGGACCCCAACAAAATTTTTTTCCCTTTTTATTAGCTCACCTGAGCCAAAGGCTCAAGTGAGCTATTGTCATAGTGTGGCGTCCGGCGTCCGTCGTCCGTCGTCCGTCGTCCGTCCGTCGTAAACTTTTAACATTTTCAACTTCTTCTCAAGAACGGCTGAAGGGATTTTGATGAAACTTGGTATGCATGAAGTACTAAAGGTCCTCTACCAAGTTTGTTCATTTCGGCTCGATCCCTTCAGGGGTGGATCCAGGGCGGGGTCAAATAGGCCCCGGAGGGTACCCCTCTTCAAAAATCTTCTTCTCCAGTTCCACTGAATGGATTGAAAAACTAATTGTATCTATGTGATCTAGAAGGATGTATGATTCAAGTTTGTTCATTTCGTTAAAATCCGACAACTAATTTTTGACGCGTTTTTGACGTCTTTTCGGACTTAGTCAGAAATGCACATTTTTGCACTTTTTCTTTAAATAACTCAATAAGTGTATGATTTTACACACTCATTTACTACATATTTATCATATTTAACTTACTTAATGCTTTGATATGTATTTTATGCTTAAATTTTATTTTTTTGATTTTTTATGAATTTTTTTCTTATGTAAAAAGGAAGGGGGGGGGTGATTTTCATACATTTTCTGCTTCTTTTCTATAACCACTCTTCAGATTGTCATGACAATTTGTAGGTATGAGGTACTCATGCATGGTACCCTACAAGTGAAAGAATTTTGTCCAGATATCCACTTTTGGATTTTTAAGGAATATTTTTTAAGATTGTACATAGGTATAATGTATGTTTTCCATGCCCAATGGACCCATGGGGAGTGGCTTCAAACCCCGGCGGGACCCCAACAAAATTTTTTTCCCTTTTTATTAGCTCACCTGAGCCAAAGGCTCAAGTGAGCTATTGTCATAGTGTGGCGTCCGGCGTCCGTCGTCCGTCGTCCGTCCGTCGTAAACTTTTAACATTTTCAACTTCTTCTCAAGAACGGCTGAAGGGATTTTGATGAAACTTGGTATGCATGAAGTACTAAAGGTCCTCTACCAAGTTTGTTCATTTCGGCTCGATCCCTTCAGGGGTGGATCCAGGGCGGGGTCAAATAGGCCCCGGAGGGTACCCCTCTTCAAAAATCTTCTTCTCCAGTTCCACTGAATGGATTGAAAAACTAATTGTATCTATGTGATCTAGAAGGATGTATGATTCAAGTTTGTTCATTTCGTTAAAATCCGACAACTAATTTTTGACGCGTTTTTGACGTCTTTTCGGACTTAGTCAGAAATGCACATTTTTGCACTTTTTCTTTAAATAACTCAATAAGTGTATGATTTTACACACTCATTTACTACATATTTATCATATTTAACTTACTTAATGCTTTGATATGTATTTTATGCTTAAATTTTATTTTTTTGATTTTTTATGAATTTTTTTCTTATGTAAAAAGGAAGGGGGGGGGGGGTGATTTTCATACATTTTCTGCTTCTTTTCTATAACCACTCTTCAGATTGTCATGACAATTTGTAGGTATGAGGTACTCATGCATGGTACCCTACAAGTGAAAGAATTTTGTCCAGATATCCACTTTTGGATTTTTAAGGAATATTTTTTAAGATTGTACATAGGTATAATGTATGTTTTCCATGCCCAATGGACCCATGGGGAGTGGCTTCAAACCCCGGCGGGACCCCAACAAAATTTTTTTCCCTTTTTATTAGCTCACCTGAGCCAAAGGCTCAAGTGAGCTATTGTCATAGTGTGGCGTCCGGCGTCCGTCGTCCGTCGTCCGTCGTCCGTCCGTCGTAAACTTTTAACATTTTCAACTTCTTCTCAAGAACGGCTGAAGGGATTTTGATGAAACTTGGTATGCATGAAGTACTAAAGGTCCTCTACCAAGTTTGTTCATTTCGGCTCGATCCCTTCAGGGGTGGATCCAGGGCGGGGTCAAATAGGCCCCGGAGGGTACCCCTCTTCAAAAATCTTCTTCTCCAGTTCCACTGAATGGATTGAAAAACTAATTGTATCTATGTGATCTAGAAGGATGTATGATTCAAGTTTGTTCATTTCGTTAAAATCCGACAACTAATTTTTGACGCGTTTTTGACGTCTTTTCGGACTTAGTCAGAAATGCACATTTTTGCACTTTTTCTTTAAATAACTCAATAAGTGTATGATTTTACACACTCATTTACTACATATTTATCATATTTAACTTACTTAATGCTTTGATATGTATTTTATGCTTAAATTTTATTTTTTTGATTTTTTATGAATTTTTTTCTTATGTAAAAAGGAAGGGGGGGGGGGTGATTTTCATACATTTTCTGCTTCTTTTCTATAACCACTCTTCAGATTGTCATGACAATTTGTAGGTATGAGGTACTCATGCATGGTACCCTACAAGTGAAAGAATTTTGTCCAGATATCCACTTTTGGATTTTTAAGGAATATTTTTTAAGATTGTACATAGGTATAATGTATGTTTTCCATGCCCAATGGACCCATGGGGAGTGGCTTCAAACCCCGGCGGGACCCCAACAAAATTTTTTTCCCTTTTTATTAGCTCACCTGAGCCAAAGGCTCAAGTGAGCTATTGTCATAGTGTGGCGTCCGGCGTCCGTCGTCCGTCGTCCGTCGTCCGTCCGTCGTAAACTTTTAACATTTTCAACTTCTTCTCAAGAACGGCTGAAGGGATTTTGATGAAACTTGGTATGCATGAAGTACTAAAGGTCCTCTACCAAGTTTGTTCATTTCGGCTCGATCCCTTCAGGGGTGGATCCAGGGCGGGGTCAAATAGGCCCCGGAGGGTACCCCTCTTCAAAAATCTTCTTCTCCAGTTCCACTGAATGGATTGAAAAACTAATTGTATCTATGTGATCTAGAAGGATGTATGATTCAAGTTTGTTCATTTCGTTAAAATCCGACAACTAATTTTTGACGCGTTTTTGACGTCTTTTCGGACTTAGTCAGAAATGCACATTTTTGCACTTTTTCTTTAAATAACTCAATAAGTGTATGATTTTACACACTCATTTACTACATATTTATCATATTTAACTTACTTAATGCTTTGATATGTATTTTATGCTTAAATTTTATTTTTTTGATTTTTTATGAATTTTTTTCTTATGTAAAAAGGAAGGGGGGGGGGGGGTGATTTTCATACATTTTCTGCTTCTTTTCTATAACCACTCTTCAGATTGTCATGACAATTTGTAGGTATGAGGTACTCATGCATGGTACCCTACAAGTGAAAGAATTTTGTCCAGATATCCACTTTTGGATTTTTAAGGAATATTTTTTAAGATTGTACATAGGTATAATGTATGTTTTCCATGCCCAATGGACCCATGGGGAGTGGCTTCAAACCCCGGCGGGACCCCAACAAAATTTTTTTCCCTTTTTATTAGCTCACCTGAGCCAAAGGCTCAAGTGAGCTATTGTCATAGTGTGGCGTCCGTCGTCCGTCGTCCGTCGTCCGTCCGTCGTAAACTTTTAACATTTTCAACTTCTTCTCAAGAACGGCTGAAGGGATTTTGATGAAACTTGGTATGCATGAAGTACTAAAGGTCCTCTACCAAGTTTGTTCATTTCGGCTCGATCCCTTCAGGGGTGGATCCAGGGCGGGGTCAAATAGGCCCCGGAGGGTACCCCTCTTCAAAAATCTTCTTCTCCAGTTCCACTGAATGGATTGAAAAACTAATTGTATCTATGTGATCTAGAAGGATGTATGATTCAAGTTTGTTCATTTCGTTAAAATCCGACAACTAATTTTTGACGCGTTTTTGACGTCTTTTCGGACTTAGTCAGAAATGCACATTTTTGCACTTTTTCTTTAAATAACTCAATAAGTGTATGATTTTACACACTCATTTACTACATATTTATCATATTTAACTTACTTAATGCTTTGATATGTATTTTATGCTTAAATTTTATTTTTTTGATTTTTTATGAATTTTTTTCTTATGTAAAAAGGAAGGGGGGGGGGGTGATTTTCATACATTTTCTGCTTCTTTTCTATAACCACTCTTCAGATTGTCATGACAATTTGTAGGTATGAGGTACTCATGCATGGTACCCTACAAGTGAAAGAATTTTGTCCAGATATCCACTTTTGGATTTTTAAGGAATATTTTTTAAGATTGTACATAGGTATAATGTATGTTTTCCATGCCCAATGGACCCATGGGGAGTGGCTTCAAACCCCGGCGGGACCCCAACAAAATTTTTTTCCCTTTTTATTAGCTCACCTGAGCCAAAGGCTCAAGTGAGCTATTGTCATAGTGTGGCGTCCGTCGTCCGTCGTCCGTCGTCCGTCCGTCGTAAACTTTTAACATTTTCAACTTCTTCTCAAGAACGGCTGAAGGGATTTTGATGAAACTTGGTATGCATGAAGTACTAAAGGTCCTCTACCAAGTTTGTTCATTTCGGCTCGATCCCTTCAGGGGTGGATCCAGGGCGGGGTCAAATAGGCCCCGGAGGGTACCCCTCTTCAAAAATCTTCTTCTCCAGTTCCACTGAATGGATTGAAAAACTAATTGTATCTATGTGATCTAGAAGGATGTATGATTCAAGTTTGTTCATTTCGTTAAAATCCGACAACTAATTTTTGACGCGTTTTTGACGTCTTTTCGGACTTAGTCAGAAATGCACATTTTTGCACTTTTTCTTTAAATAACTCAATAAGTGTATGATTTTACACACTCATTTACTACATATTTATCATATTTAACTTACTTAATGCTTTGATATGTATTTTATGCTTAAATTTTATTTTTTTGATTTTTTATGAATTTTTTTCTTATGTAAAAAGGAAGGGGGGGGGGTGATTTTCATACATTTTCTGCTTCTTTTCTATAACCACTCTTCAGATTGTCATGACAATTTGTAGGTATGAGGTACTCATGCATGGTACCCTACAAGTGAAAGAATTTTGTCCAGATATCCACTTTTGGATTTTTAAGGAATATTTTTTAAGATTGTACATAGGTATAATGTATGTTTTCCATGCCCAATGGACCCATGGGGAGTGGCTTCAAACCCCGGCGGGACCCCAACAAAATTTTTTTCCCTTTTTATTAGCTCACCTGAGCCAAAGGCTCAAGTGAGCTATTGTCATAGTGTGGCGTCCGGCGTCCGTCGTCCGTCGTCCGTCGTCCGTCCGTCGTAAACTTTTAACATTTTCAACTTCTTCTCAAGAACGGCTGAAGGGATTTTGATGAAACTTGGTATGCATGAAGTACTAAAGGTCCTCTACCAAGTTTGTTCATTTCGGCTCGATCCCTTCAGGGGTGGATCCAGGGCGGGGTCAAATAGGCCCCGGAGGGTACCCCTCTTCAAAAATCTTCTTCTCCAGTTCCACTGAATGGATTGAAAAACTAATTGTATCTATGTGATCTAGAAGGATGTATGATTCAAGTTTGTTCATTTCGTTAAAATCCGACAACTAATTTTTGACGCGTTTTTGACGTCTTTTCGGACTTAGTCAGAAATGCACATTTTTGCACTTTTTCTTTAAATAACTCAATAAGTGTATGATTTTACACACTCATTTACTACATATTTATCATATTTAACTTACTTAATGCTTTGATATGTATTTTATGCTTAAATTTTATTTTTTTGATTTTTTATGAATTTTTTTCTTATGTAAAAAGGAAGGGGGGGGGGGGTGATTTTCATACATTTTCTGCTTCTTTTCTATAACCACTCTTCAGATTGTCATGACAATTTGTAGGTATGAGGTACTCATGCATGGTACCCTACAAGTGAAAGAATTTTGTCCAGATATCCACTTTTGGATTTTTAAGGAATATTTTTTAAGATTGTACATAGGTATAATGTATGTTTTCTTACCAAAAAAGAAAAGAAATTCTCAAATCGCACCGGGTTATACACATTGATACTACTTTTAAATGAAGAAATTTTATTTGAATCACAAAAAAAAAAAATGCCGTAATGATTAAAAGTACACAACTTTTTAAATATTTTTCAAAGCCATGCACCTGGTTCCGGACCGGAATTATTCGAATTTTATGATCTGAGGACCCATTTTCACACGTATTCTTCCACACATGTAGATGTCTCACACACTTTAAAACTATATTCAAAATTTTATTCCATCTGTCTAGTAAACAATCACGGAGAAGACAATTCAAGATAAACATTGTGTGTATTTTCCACCAATTGTTGAAAATAATAAGAAAATAATCGGAACTATTTGACAGGACAATGACCTAGATACGCATTCATTCATCTTCGTCCCCAAGGCGCATCGTATTCCGCTAGGCGCTTCATTGCAATACAAACCGCAAAGCAGTACTGCGATATATTTCAGGAGATACAGTGCAAACGGAATAGATTTTTATAATTGGAACACTTTCATAATCTGTATCTGTATCTGTATGGGTACGTTGAATTACCAATACTGGCAGTGGCGGATCCAGCGCCCCCTTTGCCGGGGGGTCAAGGGGCGAATTTTGCCGATTTTTACTGAAAATGGGCCAAAATATACCTGTTTTTGGAAAAAATGGGGTCAGAGCCGGGGGGGGGGGGGGCGGGCGCCCCCTCCGCACCCCCCTGAATCCGCCACTGACTGGCTTGTGATCAACGGAATGAGAGAACGCATAAACTTACTTAATCGCGCTTCAGGCTGAATCTAAAGCCTTCCACAGTCCTTGACAGCACTTGATGGTTATCCAGTTCGTTCCACTCTGTGACTGTACGTATGAAGAATGAGTTCTTCCTGATGACGGAATTACATGTAGGTATGTTAAAGGAGCGAGTATGGTTTGAGCTATGAACAACGTTCATAATGGTTATCATTCATGTACTTGGAACACTTGCATATACTTGTTATTATGTATAAAGTTTGCTCGAATTTCCTCTGTCTTAGACTCTCTTAGATGAAGTAATTTACGGACTGATTTCTTGAAGAAACGTCTAATGAGTAATCTCTTCCTCTGGATTTTGAGAATGCATAGGACATTTAATATCTGAAATTCTTGAAAATAAATAATTCCGTTCAGAGTTCCTGAAATCTTCCAATGAAATGTTGGACCACAGAAGCTGTTGTTTTAATAGAGAAAATAAATTATTATTCACAACCTTAAGCCACTGTGTTCGTCATCTTGTATGTATAATATTTCTAAGAGGAATACAGAGGCCTGAGGTTGTGAATAATAAAACATTTTCTCTCATAAAGCGACAGGATCCTGTGTTAAGACATTTGGGAATTTTTATCTGTTCAAATAATAGATACATAATGAGTTTTTATCAGACCAAATAACTTCTTGTCGGAAAATCCAATGCAACCGATACATTTCATGAACTCTCTCCGCTAACAACTTGCCCGTGTAACAGACCTATGATGAGGTAAAACAATTAGTTAACAGTAAATAACGATGTCGTAGGTCTGCTAGTTGGACAAGCTTAACAATTTCATGGGCCTTTTAATTTGTTTCAAACTGCGAAACCTTAGAGAAACCACTTGAGTTGTTGAACAGCGTATGCTGAAATGCAACGCTCCTTCTCGCCTGTTGAAATATGCATAGGCAAGAAGCGTCGCATTTCAGCATATTTACTGAAAATTATTTGTTCAAGTGGCTTCACTGGGTCATGAGGTTTGATACAACATACACTGCTTTTTTGGAAAACAAACTGGCACAATTTCTGCACAACTCACTTCAATTGTTGAATATTGGATCAAAACGATTTTAACTGTACGTTTCATGTATTTGAGATGAAATCAATACTATTCAAAAGCATAATTCATAGATTTTAGTGAATAAAGGCAAAACCGAAAAATCTTTGTTTTTTATGCCCCTGGAATAAAAGATTCGGGAGCATAAAGTTTTTGGCCTGTCCGTCTGTCTGTTTGTCTGTCTGTTTTCCAAAAAACTTTAACATTGGGCATAACTTTTGAATGGAAGCTGGTGATAGAGGTTTCATATTTCACATGTGTATTTACCAAAATTTTTGACCTCATGACCATAACCTTGACGTTTCACGTACTTCTCAGAAACTTTAACATTGGGCATAACTATTGAATGGTTATAGTGATAGGGCTTTCATATTGTACATGTGTATTCCTTGTGACAAGATCTTTCCATTGATACCAATATTACGCTGACCCTGACCTCTCACATACTTAACAGAAAATGGTGTTTATACTAACAAAGATGCCGCCGGGGGCATTCTCGTTTCACAAACACAGGCTTTATAATTTCTGGCATGCTAGCTATCAATAATGAAAGGTTTTGTGTTCAATTTTAAATAAACTTAATTTGTGAAATCATTTCATTGTTTTATTCTTTTTCTGCTGCACATTTATGTGGAATTTTACAATATGATTTTATTTTTGATGTTGCATAATTGAACTATACTAGCTGGGCATATGACGTTGGACCACTTTATCCGTTTTTTTTTCAAATCAGTAAAAAAGTTATTGTTTTGAAATTTTTTTCTTTTTTTTCTTTTTTGTACCTTTAAAGGTTGTCTGAAAAAAAAAAAACACTTCTCTGCATCCGGCAAAAATCTTTTTAGAAAGGTTGTGGGCTAAAATCCTGGTACTGGCACTATCAGTATTCAATGTCAGTATGTCAGTTAGAGCGTGCATGGGTATCAGGTGAGCGTTGTGCCCCCTGGGGCTCTTGTTTTTTTCTTTTTTTTTTGCAAATTTCAAGGGGAAGGGATATCCTGACCCCCCCCCTCCCCCCTTCCTACTCTAGATTTGCACTTGATAAGAAGATGGTCATCCAAAGTTGGCGCCATGTCAACATTGGTCTCCCTCAATTTATGTGTTGCCATTCACGTTTGACATAAATGTTTCTTATTTCAGCATGTTCACATTCAGCGTGTTCACATGTCAGCGTGTTCACATTCAGCGTGTTCACATTTCAGAGTGTTCACATGCCATCGTGTTCACATGTCATCGTGTTCACATGCCATCGTGTTCACATTCAGCGTGTTCACATGTCAGCGTGTTCACATTTCAGAGTGTTCACATGTCATCGTGTTCACATTTCAGAGTGTTCACATGTCAGCGTGTTCGCATGTCAGCGTGTTCACATGTCAGCGTCTTCACATGTCAGCGTCTTCACATTCAGCGTGTTAATATGTCAGTGTCTTCACATTTCAGCATGTATACTTTGCTGTATGCTGGTCCATTTGATTTGTTTGTTGTTTCAATTTGTCCCCTGTTTGTAAAAGTCGTCATGTCTTATATGACCATTGTTTGTTTATTAATGTGGGTGTTTTCCGCTGTTGTCCGTGCCAGATGGCCTTTTCTATATTTAATCGAGATCTCAAGATTTTTCCGTATTATTCAATTGAAGAAGTCCAGTGACATTATTAGACATCATATTCTACTTTGGATGTCCCGACCTAGACTGTGTGAATTTATATTTTGTTTTACGTTGGACAACAACTCCATATTAGTTTACCTCGTTATATAAAGGTATGATGTTACCTGCATTCTGTGTTGCCATGTGAACTAACTAGATACATTTATAATTAATGGTCAGTCTTGTAACAGGTGTAGGATAGATGTATCAGACCTATGCAGACAGAGAAAGGAAACAACTTTATCATGTCATCTTTTCAGACACTAGTTTCATGGGCGAAATTTGTCAATGCCATATTTCTTACCACGACTTTGCAATGAGAATGTGTTACTAGTATATATATTTTGCAAGTGATATCAGAGCATTTTTCAGTGTCAATGTAGAAGATGAGTAAGAGGGGCTTGTATCGACAATGATTGCATGAAAAAAAATTGGACCTTATTCAAACATCTATATCAAATCTAATATTCTGTTGATTGATATCTAGTGATTCTGTCTACACTTTCTCTCTGATTCTCCTGTCGATTTACACAACCCAAAATATCTGTTCCCTTTTCTGCTCTTTCGCGTCATGTTTTCGATATTTGCTCCCTCACTTCCTCCGGATCTTCTTGTGAAACTGTAGAAGCAGCTCTAAATAGATTTTGTGGATGGCCGACTACATAATACTAGATATCTCCTGTATTTTAAGTGTAGTGTAGTTGCCCTGTATGCTTAGCCTAGTGTAATTTTAATATATTTATGCCCCCCTTCGAAGAAGAGGGGACATATAGGTTTGCCGCTGTCGGTCGGTCGGTCTGTCGGTCGGTCCGCGACATCAGTTTCCGTTCAATATCTCTGGAATTGATTCACATATTGAAATGAAATTTTGTATACAGACACATCAAACAAAAATCTAGGTCAAGTTCATATTTGGGTCCGATAAAAAAAAATTGACAGAGTTATGCCCTTTGCATTTCGAAAAATACCAAAATTTCAGGGTTTCCGTTCAATATCTCTTGAATGGAGTAACATATTGAAATGAAATTTTGTATACAGACACATCAAATGAAAATCCAGGTCAAGTTCGTATTAAGGTCCGATCGAAAAAATTTTGACAGAGTTATGCCCCTTGCACTTCGAAAAATACCAAAATTTCAGGGTTTCTGTTCAATATCTCTTGAGTGGAGTTACATATTGAGATGAAATTTTGTATACAGACACATCAAATGAAAATCAAGGTCAAGTGTATATTTGGGTCCAATCAACAAAATTTTGACAGAGTTATGCCCCTTGCACTTCGAAAAAAACCCCAAAATTTCAGGGTTTCCGTTCAATATCTCTTGAGTGGAGTTACATATAGAAATGAAATTTTGTATACGGATACATCAAATGACAATCTAGGTCAAGTCCAATCAACAAAATTTTTACAGAGTAATGCCCCTTGCACTTCGAAAAATACCAAAATTTCAGGGTTTCCGTTCAATATCTCTTGAGTGGAGTTACATATAGAAATGAAATTTTGTATACAGACACATCAAACAAAAATCTAGGTCAAGTTCATATATGGGTCCGATCAAAAAAAATTTGACAGAGTTATGCCCCTTGCATTTCGAAAAATACCAAAATTTCAGGGTTTCCGTTCAATATCTCTTGAATGTAGTTACATATTGAAATGAAATTTTGTATAAAAACACATCAAATGAAAATCCAGGTCAAGTTCGTATTTGGGTCCGATCGAAAAAATTTTGACAGAGTTATGCCCCTTGCACTTCGAAAAATACCAAAGTTTCAGGGTTTCTGTTCAATATCTCTTGAGTGGAGTTAAATATTGAAATGAAATTTTGTATACAGACACATCAAATGAAAATCTAGGTCAAGTGTATAATTATTTGGGTCCGATCAACCAAATTTTGACAGAGTAATGCCCCTTGCACTTCGAAAAAAAAACAAAATTTCAAGGTTTCCGTTCAATATCTCTTGAGTGGAGTTACATAGTGGAATGAAATTTTGTATACGGATACATCAAATGACAATCTAGGTCAAGTTCTTATTTGGGTCCAATCAAAAAAAATTTTACAGAGTAATGCCCCTTGCACTTCGAAAAATACCAAAATTTCAGGGTTTCCGTTCAATATCTCTTGAATGGAGTTACATATAGAAATGAAATTTTGTATACAGACACATCAAATGAAAATCTAGGTCAAGTTCATATTTGGGTCCGATCAAAAAAATTTGGACAGAGTTATGCCCCTTGCACTTTGAAAAATACCAAAACTTCAGGGTTTCTGTTCAATATCTCTTGAGTGGAGTTACATATTGAAATGAAACTGTTACTTTATACCCCCATAGGTTGTATCAATGCAAGTATAAAGTTGTGACGGACTTTAATCACAGAAGGGGTAGGGGGGCATTAATGTTTTACAAACATGACTTTTAACTTGTTATAGTATAGTGAAGCTTTATATCTACCTGGATCCCTTTATTTCTAATGAGTCAAAGAAGATCCTGACGACAATCTCAACAGCACCCACAATAGAGCACAAAATTGAGCATCGACGGACCCCTAACAAGCTAGAGGTGGGACAAGGTGCCCGGGAGGAGTAGGAATCCCCTGTTTGGCCAGCCGCACCCGCCGTCGATGTTCACGCACGAAAATGAAAACGATATCTAAAATACATGCACTGTCTGAAGTAATGTCTATATAGAAAGTACTATGGCGACCATGTCAGGGAAAATATTCAAAACACTGACTGTCAAACCCCTCGCGTGAAACTTTTTTACGAGCTCCACAGGGCAAAGTGCATAAGTGTGACATCATGTATTTCGTTTAAAAGTTGTTCTGAATGTTTTAGTTCAGGCTTATTTTGAGTTTTTGCGATTCCAGTTGTAAGTTTTCCTGAAATAATTCAGTCTCAAAATTGTCTACAAGCTGAAAACTAAGCTTTGGGAATTCGAGAGGCCATTTCTGTTCAATATTGACCTGGTATAAGTAATTCTAGAGTTTGGTTACCGTCAGGACCTTATCACAATGATGCGTGAGCCCCCCCCCCCCCCCCCCCCCCCCCCCCTCAAAAAATATAGTACTAGTATTCTGGATATACGTGGGTTGACTCGTTAGCTCAGTATGTTTCACAATGCCAATGTATACAATGGAATGACGACAGTAAGATTCCTGGAGATTCTTTTGTGTTACCTAATAGCGTTCTTTCAACAAAAGCCTAGCATGTGTAGCTAATAACACAGCGTTGTGGTGCATTAGGCTGATTATATGCAGTTGGTTTCATATTGAGCCAACTACCTAATTTATAGTGTAAAACGCCTGCTTGTGTTCGAAATTACGTTGATAGGGCATTATTAATTGTCCAGATTGCAGTTTTATCGCCAGAATTTAAATGCATCGTAGATTTAAGATCCTCGCCTAACATACTTGGGGTCAGGAGATGTAAATATACATGCCATTCATTGTAAGCGTTCATGTACTCATAGGTTGGTTACTGTCATACTTTCAACCAAAAGTAGTTGCCTGAAAATAGTAAAATGATTTCATTACGTCACTATCCTTTCGATAACTTTTCTTTCCGATTTTAGGCTTTGAAAGTGGACTGACCCACTTCGGTGTCAAAGTAAAACAATACGTTACGTCATGCTACGACGTCATTGGCTGTAACTAGCAATGCGTTCTTTGTGTGATGATAGACAGTCAATGAAAATTATGCTTATGTCATTCATTCAATGTCTCCTTAAAATTTTGGCACAAGGAGATCGACCACGAAACCCGATGTTGGCCCCTTGTTGTATGATCCCAAATATTCGTAGAAATAAAAAAAAAGCCTGCTACGTCTTTCGGTATTTTTTTACATAACTTTTTAAGTCTTTGGCTATATTTCAGGGTTAAGTACCCGAAACGTGCATGTCTGGTCCATGCTGCTAATTTATCTGTTCTTAAATGATGCTATGAATTTTAAAACGTGTAACTTCATTCAGCAATTTTTTTTCTGAGATACATCAAGTACATGTATTTCTTAGAAATATTTACTTTCGAGCGATCTTGTAGCCCCTCCCCTTTTAACGCAAAAACTTATGATTTACATCAGGGATGATTAAAGTTCTATCTTCCACGCATTTGCACATTGTTCTAACAGAGTCGTCAATCAGCTAGGCCAATTCGACTCCACTCCCAAAGGAAAAAAATTCTAAATCCGACGGAAAATTTCACAGATTGTTCATTTCACATCGGCCATAGTGCCAACAGGGGCGTGACAGCTCTTTTAAAAAGTACATGTATTTGTATTAAATTTTTACGTTACGAATTCTGTATGAACATATGTCAGAGGTCATCAGGATATACATGTAGATGTAGGTCAAGGTCGTCAGTGTTTTCGCAATCAGAATCATTCATTCTAACTGTAAGTAGAACGGCAATAATTAACACATGTTGAAACATTTTCGTCACAAATGATTCTTTGCCAAACTTTTTACATCAGCAAAACCACTTTTCATACCTCTCTCTTTGATTTGTATGCTGAAAAACATTCAACCGACTTCCACATCACAATTCCTGTCATATCAACGCTTTATTTCCTACGTAATCACACATTGTTCATTAAAACACTCGAAAGATTTGATAGCTTTTCCAGCACTTCTGGTGTAGCTTAGAAATTGATAGTAGGTATTCTTTGTCGACGAATCCGTGAAATGTTGTTAAATCACGCTGTTAAATTCTTCCATTATGATAAATGTGAATTGTATGCCAGTTGCAAATCTTGATTTATTCGTTCCTACTTGTTTTATTATTATGATATTCGGGGTAATTAAAGAAATTGCCAACAATTGTTTCTCTCCTAGATGGTCTCTATAGATTACATATATACATACATCTTTAGTACAGATTTCTTCTCATTGTGCAACGTGCCATGTGAGGAAATCATGAAAAATGCAACTTGCTAGCAAACGAAAATATATCCTTAAAGGGAAGATAGTCTCCTTCCCCCTCTCCCCTTGTTGAAAATGCCTTAAAAGTTTCCTTTGTATCATTCTCAAAACAGCCCAATTTCCTGTTCCGTCCCCATCTTTTGAAAAAAAAAGTCTACATTGCACGAAGCAAACTGATGAAAATGAAACGAACAGTGATGAAAATGATAACTGGACTTACATCTAATTTTTCCTCTGTTAAGATTGTCTGTAGACCTGCCTGTCCATTATTAGTTGTTAGTTATGTTACTGATCGTCTACGGAGTTTTATTTTGCCACGGACTAGTTCGAACCAATCAGAGAGCGTAAATCGCGTCACGTGCAGACCGTCTAAATTTCTATAGACTGTAAGCAATTCCGTCATTGCCGTATAAATGAATTCGCATGTAAAAGGTGTCGTAAAACGACCATTTCTGCAACCCAAAAAAACCCCTAGATTTTAGTCCTCGACAAAATAAAACAGTTATTAGGTTTGTTACTGACCGTCTACATAGATTCGTCGGGTTGATCAAGCCCATAAAAGGCGAGGCGAAGCTGACCGTCTACGGAGATTTGTCGGGTTGATCAAGCCCATGGAATGCGAGGCAAAGCCGACAGATCTCCGTGGACATTCCGTAACAAACGTAATAACTGTTTTATTTTTGTCGAGGGTCACAATCTTCGGCAGTGTCTTTGAAAACCTGCTCGCCATTGATTTGAAAAGAGGCGCTACTGCAATTTCTTGTTACAGGCAAAGTCGATATTTAGACGGCGTGCACGTGACTCGATTAACGCACTCTGATTGGTTGTAACTAGTCCAAGGCAAGGACTTACAGATCAAATGTCTTGAAGTCCAAAGTTCGGGTTATTCATAGCTTTTCGGGTTATTCATGGCTTACACTTAAGAGTTATAGACGTAGATAACACTTTCTGTGATTTCTAGACATTTATTCGTGACACTTTTGGGTGAGGTGCGTCATAAAATTTCGAAAGTTGGTGTATTAAGATTGCCCTTTGACATTAACTGTGGCTTTATCATGGAGTTACGACATGCTTGTGCTATATTTCATAGAAACGAACTTCGTATCATGATTTGGCTATTTATACCAACGGAGTCAAATTATGATTCAACATTAGACTAACGATTTCAGCATACTGCTATAACAGATGTAAAGGTCTCATGGTCATATAAATAACGTAAGAAGGTAGTAAATATTGCTAATTCATCGCTTACATAATGAAATATACAGATTTGTAATAATCTTCTACACGAATTGCAAGTGGGACCGTATGATATGCACTCTTGTCCAGGGATCCGTCCCGTCTAATGACCGGGTATCAAGAGACAGCAAATTTATCTAAGTCCAGAAGGGGGGGGGGGTCACATAGATGCGCTCATTTTATAGTTGTCGTTCTCAAACAAGGGATTACTTTGCAAGTCTTAGGTCAACTTATTATCAAATACTATGGCATGTGAGAGTTAGATGGTTTTGAGAATTCTACCCTCTCTAGCAATTGCCATACGATAAAATATAGCACACAATAGTAAATAATACATGAATATGATATAAAACACCTTTGTACCTTTTTCTGTTTTTACTCTATACCGCACTGGCTGCTCAGCATACAAACAGATCAGAATATGTCAAATGTAATCTGTATATTTCAGCGAAAATAGCTAATCATATCGGGGTTATCTGCCCTTCTTATCTCTGCTACTAGGGGGCATCTGTCTTCATTATGATACAGTTATACAGCTTAAAGCTACCTTACATTTGTAGAAAACAAGCACCTGTTGTTTTATACATTCTAATGCATTGTCTCGATTCTCAGTTTTTTCCCCAGCTATTGTAATTGTTTTGTAAGTTTTAATAGAATTTTTCTCAGAGATAAAAGCTCCTGCTTAGATATTTAAGGAAATTGGTATGAGAATTGGCTTGTTTAGTTGAATTTTGATCTCATTTTTTTTTTTTTTTTTTTTTTGCTGTACTTCCAAAGAATCTACTTTGTACTTCATGTGGTGTCTGTCTTTCCGTCCGTCCTTTCGTACTGTGACCGTGCATTCATGGCAATCAGTATCAAACTTGCAGTGATATCAATAGGAAAAAATATCAATAGAAAATCTTTTCTCAAGGTCATAGTTGATCATTTATAATCAGATTAATTCGTTTTCCCTGATCAATCGATAGAATTATTTGTGAATTAACAGATAGAAATAAATTCATTTTTTTTCTGCTTCTCTGGTACACCTCTGCTTTAATGTGTAATTGGGGTTAAAGCTATCATGTATCGGACCCTCAATATGGACATCATACTGTGTTTAGCCAGGGGAATGCTTTTAATTGGCAAATAAAAAGATATCTTATACGATATACCTGGTGTTTTTAATATTGTTAGATGCTCTGAAATGACGCTGCTTTATTTTTCAAGACTCTTCTGTTTAACAGTTAGCTGTAAGGGATACATTAGCAAATAGGTTTTATTTTATACTTATGGATGTTGTCTGCTTGCTAATACACATGTTGATATTGACCTATCTTTGTTGAGATCTATGTGTATTTGGCTCATGTGATTGGAGGGTCTTTGTCCTTTACAGTACAAAGTGCCTATAGATCAAGATTGGGGAAATTGAGCAGTTTTGGCATTTTCCGGGAAGGGTTCCGAACCCCCCCCCCCCCCTCTTCTCCACAACCGTCAACACCCTCCCCTCCCCTCTTCTCCACAACCGTTACCCCTCCCCTCCGCAACCGTCACTCCTCTCCCCTTCCCACCCCTCTTCTCCACAACCGTCAACACCCTCGTCCTTTCCCCCTCTTCTCCACAATAGTCAACCCCCCTTTGCGTATCCTCATCCACCACTGAGTGAAAGTTACTTTTAGCATGAAGGTCGATGTCATTATCACATAAAAATTGAAGGATATCCGATGGGATATTGTATAGGTCAGAGTCGACTAACTTTCCTCATTTCGTTCATGTATTTCTGTATTTGGCTCTTCCGAAACTCCTCCAAAATCTTCATTTAACTTTGTAAAACTATTTGTTGATGGGAAATGCTAGTTAGTGCATACATGTTATGACCTTGGATCAAGCTAGGTCACCTTACTAATACATTCACGGAGCATCTTCAGCTCTGTAGTGTAGCAAGCAAGAGAGTAGCATATTTAGGGATTACGCTTAATTACCCGCGGTAAATATGTGTACAAGTTGCCTAAGGTTTCCTAGATTCAGATCCGCGCGCCCCAGCGGTAGCTAAGTAAACGTAACGAACGGAGACGGCGGGAAGTGGCGTAACGCAGTCATTTCCTACCGACTGACATGTCTGGGTGTTAGGAACAGAAGGTTAATAAAAGTTATTTTGGGAAAATGTTGTTGTTTTGATAGTTGCGCGCTCTCTCTCTCTCTCTCTCTCTCTCTCTCTCTCTCTCTCTCTCTCTCTCTTTGGACTAAGGGTATTTTTTTGTCCGTCTTTCTGTCTGTAAGTTGGAGTCCAAATGTATTACAATATATCTTTTATTTCTAGATGTCGCCTGCAATGCTAGGACATGTAGGAATCATCCGTCTGTCTGTCTGTCTGTCTGTCTGTCTGTCTGACATCAAACTTTCACATAAATGGTTGCAATTTGATGAATATGCATTATACAAATTTGCAGGGATGGAGACTCAACATCGAGTATGGGTCTAGATCACATTCAAGTTTATGGTCAAGCATAAAATATAATATACACAGCCAATTGTGCCTCACATGAAATTCATATGAAATGAGCATCATGTAAATTTCACATGAAATTTCATGTAAAATTCATATAAATTTCACATAAGATTTATGTGAAAAATATTTCACATGAATTTCACATGAATTTTTCTAAGTGACCTTCACAAGAAATTAACTGAATTCACATATAACATCCATGTAAAAATCTTCACATGAATTTCATGTGAAAAATTTCATGTAAATTTCATGTTCGTGCTCGTTTCACATAAATTTCATGTGAACTTTCATGTAATTCACATGAATTTCATATGAGGCACAATTGGCTGTGAACAATATTAAAAAGGGCGATCACACCTGTTCTTGAACAATTCAAATCTTACGATAAACTATAGCATGAAGGAATGATAATGTTGTGGTGGATCTTCAATAAGATTGGGATTTTGTGGTCTCTTCGAGATGACATAATTTTGCTTCAATGTTTTGGCAGATGTATCTCGTGGAGTCCCTCATTTTTACATACCGTATGTCCTAACAGACGATCTTTTGGCACGTTATTTTATTGCGCGGAAGAAGAATGCATCATTTTGTGAATATGGTGTAAACTCTAAGACAGACGATATGGGAACAAATTACTTACGTAATTAAACGTCGAGAATGTAGCTTATTGTAAACTCTTTACTTCATTTTGTCGAAGGATGTAATATTGTTTATAAGACCTTATTATATTGAGGTAATTAACTTACACTTAGGAAGGCCAAATTTTGAAATATTTGCCCGCATTTTTACAGGTTACCTACACGGAGAGTACCTCATATCTAAAAATGTATTTTACCTTTGTTTTCTGGAATAAACGGACATACGAACGGACTTGCTCGTCATAAAGTAAATTATATACAATGTGCAGGTATCGAGCCTCTTCTTTTTGTATCACGAAGTAACACAATCCGAAGAAAGATAAGTTTGTCTGTCTGTCCGTCCATCTGTCTTGTCTTTTTTTCCATTTCGATGAAATATATATGAACGATTCTATCGAAAATTTATAGAGTACATCTTAAAAGTATATTGTGATATTTCACGTACTACAGTAGCAGACGATAAGAAAACATGTTTGTCTGTCTGTACGTCTGTCTTTCTCAATGTCGAATATAGAATCTGACAAGCAATTTATAAAGTACGCCTTTAGAAAAAAAGTAAAATTAATATTTCTTATATTTCATGTAATACCGTTATACGTAGCAGCAGTCGATAAGAAAACATGTTTGTCTGTCTGTCTTTCTCAATATCGATATAGAATCTGTCAAGCAATTTACACCTTTAAAAAAAGTTTTCTGATATTTCATGTGATACCTTTATACGTAGCAGCAGACAATAAGAACTTTCCCTATATCGATATAGAATCTGTCAAGTATTTATAACAAGTTATAAGGTACACCTGTCTATAGTATTATATTCTGATATTTCATGTAATACATAGCAGACGATAAGAAGAATGTTTTTCTGTCTGTGCGTCTGTCTTTTAGAAATGTATCAATTTTATTTATTTATAAAGTACAAATTTTAAGTATAATATTCTGATATTTTACGTAACAAAGCAGCAGACGACAAGAAAACATATTTGTCTGCTGTTTGTTTGTCAGGACGTAAGGTAATTGGATCATATATCGAATGCATCTATTAGATCCCTACGCGTCCGTTATTATAGCATTGAACGTGCGTCATAATCTTGTTGGCAGTTTTCATTGTAATTTACAATATGTATATAATATATATGTATAAAGGAGACAAAACAATTTATACTTGAGATTACATGCCCACTCGTTAATCTATAATAGTGTCATAATAATAAACAAGGCTATAATCGTACACTGAGCCAAACTCCCCTGTCGAGCTCCTTTTATGTAACCGATCGCTAGTTAAAGTTTGACGCTGAGCTGGAAAAAATTGGAAGGGAGGGAGTAGGTATCTTTTTCCCTCCTTTTCAAATCTTTGATTTTTGGTACAAAGGAGTTAATACTGTCCTTTATGTTTCAGTGATTTAATTATTCTCGTTGTCTCCGTCTGTCTGTCCTCTTTTCTGTCCGTCCGTGCGTGTGTGTTCCGCTATGATCACTGCTACGTCACTTTTACGTCATCGTGTCGATTATCACCTTAGCTTAGTATCATTTGCTTGAAAACCTCCTTTGAATCGATTTGAATATTTTTGATTATTCATGAAGTTGGTCCTTTTTCTGGTGTACATATGTACTGTTACATGTATATTATAAGCAAACCTTTTCTTAGCCTCGCTATTCGCCCAAATGCCCCCCCCCCCTTTTTTTTTCCAGTGTGAAAAAACTTCGTTTGTCTTCGAATTGAATAGATTTTGCTTTCATCTTCATGAATTTCCACCACGCCCGCGCCCACTCGGTGTAGCCTGATTTGTCTGGTATTGGGCATGATGATGTCGTATGGTTCCTTTGTAGTAGGCGTTCCTAAAACTCGAATACTCTCGTACACTAATTTACTTGTAAACAATTAAATAGGTCCTACGGATGCATTACTTAGAATCGTCGCAAGATTTTATCATAACTGTGTTTAAAATGGTTTCCTAAGCACTTCTGAAACATGTTCTTGGCGACCGCAACGTAACACGTATGTCCTCGGTGCTCGCCCCCTGTTCTTCCGCCACTTGAGCGACTTCCTCTACAAATAATAACTTACTCCGTTTGCGTGTTTTATAGAAAAATATTCATAAAGTAATCGTCACATTATATGGACTATTTTCACTACAGTCTTTCTGCATAATCCTCCGTTTTTGCCTGTCGTCTTGTGAACAGGAAGGCGTTTTACTGTGCGTGCGCTTTGAACGTTGTCAGTTGCCAAACGTTGGTGACAGGAAGCAAAGTTGACTTGTTTCTAATATCAAAATAATTTGTGGTCCAGAGGGCTGCTTTTCAAATGCAGAATTTTACACTTATTCTTTGTGTATAAAATATGCGGAAATTTTTTGTTAATTTTACGTCATCGTGATGACGTAACATATATGTAACCCGAGGGGTACGTTTATATATCCGTTGCCACAAGGGATACGTTAGTGTACATATGATGTGTAGAAAACCGGGGCTATTTCACGTAGACTGTGTATTGCTATTACTTGAATCTTAGACCTTGAGCACCTAGCTGTTTATTGGAATGTGAGAGGTTGAAATTGGAGTATTGATAACATAATACGTTTGATCTACTTGGCGTACGGGTGTCAATTGGCGCATCGCTTCTTGATGGAATTTTAATAGCGTATCAGTGTTGTATAGGTAAAGTTGCTGTCCACGTTTAATAAAGGCGGAACGGGATTAAAGAAAGATACATACACTCTTTATAGTATATCAATAACGTTGTGATTACAATATTCAGAATCCCGCTGATTTTTACGAGGATTGAAACTTTATCTTTTATGTGATGATCTGATTTGATAGTGGAATTTTGGAATTTTGCAAATTTTGGCCTCCTGACTCCTGTCGTCTTTTGTGATCGTTTCGAACGAAGGAATATGTCGGTATAGATGTATTCGAAGTGACCGTCTTTTATCTTATTGGTAGAATTTTAAATTTGTTTTTGTTTTAGCGCGGTTGGAATTTAGAGGTAGACGCTTCAAATTGTCAGTGTTAACAAGGACGTGCAGGAATTTATATAGATTTATAAGGGTACTGGATTCAACTAAGATTTATCGTTGATTTATAGAAAACATTTTTTGTCAAGGTGTGAAAGATATAGTGTGGCAAGCCAAGCACTCGGATCAAAGTATAAAGTCACGAACTGTGGTATTTTTACCGGGGCTGCGTGTACACTTGATAACTAAACTTTATTCTACCCGAATGCTGACGGGTATTTTGTCTGCAGGCCCGCTCAGAGTGCTGCTTCTGAATTTCTACCTTTGAAAATTTGTGATTGAAAAATTTAAAAGTGGAGTCATTCGAACATGAAACCGCGTGAAATCGTCATGTCTGCTATCACATATATTGGAATCAGCTGATTTGACCGCAGCGGCTCTATAAGCGCCAGTAGTGTATACATGTGTGAAATCACAATCAATAACAAACATTGATCCGTTCTGAGACGACTATAGCAGGAATCGCTGGCTTATATGTATATAGGAGATATGGAGAACCATTCTAACCTAACGTTACAAATATTGAGATTTCTCTGTCCGTGTAGAAGGCCTTACCGATCTGAGAAATATTACTTGGATCACCGTACTGTGCCAAATGTAACACAGGTACCCATAGTTTTGTTCTGTAATATGTGTCTGTCTGTATATCTGTCTGTCTGCCTGCCTTATTCCTTACATGTTGTCCTTGATATACTGTACAGAGGGATGCAAGGAAGGGGGGGGGGGCGGTAGCATTACCAAACGGGATGTGGCGTGGATAAAACATTTAGCCTCTCTCTCTCTCTCTCTCTCTCTCTCTCTCTCTCTCTCTCTCTCTCTCTCAAACTTTTTGATTGAAAATGTGCATAATACACATGTCATACATTGTGTGTCGGATGTCAGACTGAATAAATTGTGTTTTGCAATTTAACATATTTCCAGTCGACCCATTGTTTACATAATAGATAACTTTAAATCTTTGTATACATTTGTTTCCCCCGAGGTTTGTATAATCAAGGTTTATACGCACGTACATTTACTCTAAAGGTCCAGGTATTTTAAGAATATAAATTTTAAAATGCGAAAGCCAGAACGAAATGGAAGCTTTTAGTTGTTTAATGGGTAGTTTAAATAGAATTACAATACCCTCCTATTCTATTATAATTGTCCTTGCAAGAACAAATCAAAATAAATGATCACAAAATGGGGAGGGGGGCATGCTTCATCAGTTGAATACTGTAAGACATTTGCTGCATAGATTTATTCGAATTCGGGGGGGGGGGGGTCCCCTATGGATTCGCCATGGAATTGTCGTTGGAATGTTAATTCACGAAGACCACTCGAAACATTTTATATCTCAAAACTTCAGCTTACTAGGTAGTGAAGATACACGTAAACCCTTTATTTTGCTTTCAATCTGAATTTGCGATTAGGACAACATCCTCTAAATTTCATGCAGAACAAGTTCCAGAAATGGGAAGCAAAGTATGTCTACATCATGATGACTATAGATATGATACTTTTTATTTCGGTACATATAGCGACAGCATACTTAAATCTGATATATTTGACTTGAAATAAAAAGACTTTTGTTTTCACAATCAGTGGCGGATTTAAAAGAGGGGGAGGCGCTAGATCCTCCATTGGCCATGTTTTTAAATAAGCACCAGAAATGGCAACATATTATTTGATTATTTTGATCTTTTGTTTCAGGAGCCAAGTGACCAGCCGGTGAAGTCGCCCGTGGACCAAGCCGACGACGAGGCCCCTGACATCACCATGCCCCCACCCATGGAGATACAGACTCATTTTACCACACCCCCTGATGGATCCCCCGAACTGGTAAGGCTCTATAGTTAATATAAGGCATGCTCTAAAACCTACCTGGTCTAATGATGAGGCACCTGATATCACCATGCCTCCACCCATGGAGATACAGACTCATTTTACCACACCCCTTGATGTATCCCTCCGAACTGTTAATTCTTTAATATGTAAGGCATGCTCTAAAAACTGGGCTCGGCTGGAGTCAATATTTGCCTGGTTCCATTTCAAAGACGATTGACCTTAAAATTGTTTAAATTTCAAATTTGACAATAACCAAGAATAATGATTTAAGAAATTTAGTTGTTTGGTAGCGCTTTCAATTTGTTAAAAAAAATAATTTTGATTTTGATCTTTGAAAATGAATTACGGTTTTTTTTTTTTTTGTAGCATTCAGAATTTCATTTTAAATCGACTTTTCTTACTTGCTTCTTCAGCCGTCTTCACTAGGACTAAAGACGCCGACTACAGACCCTGTTACAGGTATAGACCTGGAGTCTGAAATCGACAAGCTCGTGCAGAAACGCTCGGATATGAACAGCGACAACAGATCTGACGGGGGCCAAGCGTCGTCTGAATCTGGGGGAGAAAACAACGAGGCCGAAGCAGACGACGGAGAGAAAGAAAAAGAAAAATATATACAGAAAAGAAGGTAGAAACCTGTGTGATTAGGAAGGTATTAGGAAGGACAGGGAATTGGGGGGGGGGGGGTCTTCAGGCAGCAATGTGTCGTCTGAATCTGAGGAAGAAAACAATGAGGCCAAAGCAAACGACAGAGAAAGAAAAAGATAATATATACAGAAAAGGAGGAAGGTGTATGTGCAGTCAGGAAGGAAGTTGGATTGGAAAGCGGAGGTTATAATGTGGAAGTAGAGAGATGGAGGAAACTATCTTCATGTTGCCTGCAACATAAGAGCGATATATAGGGATCACTTTGTCCGACGTCCGTCTGTCTGTCAGTCACACTTTCACATATTTGGGTAAAAATAAATACATATACATCAGACATCTTTCAAACTTGCAGTAATGGTAAAGCATGATCAGACTCAGCACCCAATATAGGTCAAGGTCACTTTCAAGGTCAAGTTTACATACTGAGGATCAAACATGCAACAGACATTCCTGTTCTTGAACAGTGCTATTTTACACTCTAAGAGAGATGGAGAAAAACTATTAAATTATACTTTTAGACTAAGTAACTGTAATATTATTTAATGTCAGTTATTTCATTATTAATTTTGTCCTTTATTGGCTCTTGTAGTTGTGTCTCGGAATCAAGATTTGACTTTGGAAAAATTGATGCAAAAAGCAGCTAGTAGAAGTAACAAAAAGAAATAGATACACCATATTAAATCTGTTCAGAGACTAGGATTTGGTTAGTTCAATTTACATTGACAAATTGGAGCTATTATTCCTTACCTATCTTGAAGATAAATTGATTTCCATTCCAGATTTGTGCTACAAGAGTTAATCAACACAGAGAAAGACTATGTTAAAGATTTAGGATTGGTTGTAGAGGTAAGATAAACTCAGAACTGTGTGAGGTGTGTGTTGAAATAGATAAAACACACCTTTGTTGAAAAAATTGGATAAAAAAAAACGTACATGTATATAACTTTTGATACAATAGACTTTGGCTTTTCACAATAAGGTTAACTCGTATTGCTTTTGTCTGTATGATCATGATGAGATAATACCCACTCAGAATGAGGAAATAAGGTCGTTTATGTCACAGCTTATAGTGGTGCAGTATGACATCATTTTATCGTTTTGAGTGGGTAAAACTTCACATTAAAAGACATAATCTTTGTTGTGAAAAGGTCTATAGTTCTCTATCATAGGTTTTTGTATAATAAATGATACATTTTGTAGCAAATTTGCAATTGCCAGACAGAAAATTAGTGACTCTTACATCAGAGAAATCAATATAGGGCAGTGGCCGTTATCTGTACAGATTAGATAATGCTTTCTCTATACATCTCAGTTGGTGCAGTAAGGTCATTATGATTTATAGAAAATTATCAGTTGTGATGAACCAATTGTTTCCAACGATCAATTCTGGATTGCTAAAGTCTTAAGAGCTGGACAATCAATTTCGATGTCATTGAAAAGAAGAATTTATGCTTTGGGTACCGGTATTTCTTTCTCTCTTTTTCGAACTTGTTAGAATGGTTTATTGTTTTTGCCTGTAAACTTTAAGATAGTAAAACCTGCAGTGAATTTTATTTTGAATTCTTATTCTTTTGTTTTAAGCAAAATTTTCTCAACTCTATGCAGGAAAAAACAACCTTTCTATCTTTTATGCTGCATTTTTCATGGTTTAAATCAATAATCAATTTGTGTACCCATTCTGAGTGTTTTTTGAGTTACGGAATCGTTAAAGTCTTCATATGTGCAACACTAATGATGAAATTATACACACATATGACTTTGATAGCTTTTATAATTGTTTATTATATATTTCAGGGTTATATGGAGATGATGAAAGAAAATCCCATGCCGCCCGGTAATGAAGGAAAAGATAAGATAGTATTCGGCAATATTCACCAGATATACGACTGGCATAGAGAGTAAGTATTGAGTCTTTGCCTAATACAGAGTTTTTTATAGTTTTTGGCCTGTCCGTCTGTTTGTCTGTTTATCTGTTTGTCTGTCTGTTTGTCCGAAAAACTTTAACATTGGGCATAACTTTTGAATGGTAAGTGATAGGGCTTTCATATTTCACATGTGTATTCCTTGTGACAAGACCTTTCCATTGATACCAAAATTTTTGACCTCGTGACCTTGACCTTGACCTTTGACCTACTTTTCAAAAACTTTAACATTGGGCATAACTTTTGAATGGTAAGTGATAGTGCTTTCATATTTCACATGTGTATTCCTTGTGACAAGACCTTTCCATTGATACCAAAATTTTTGACCTCGTGACCTTGACCTTGACCTTTGACCTACTTTTCAAAAACTTTAACATTGGAAATAACTTTTGAATGGTAAGTGATAGGGCTTTCATATTTCACATGTGTATTCCTTGTGACAAGACCTTTCCATTGATACCAAAATTTTTGACCTCGTGACCTTGACCTTGACCTTTGACCTACTTTTCAAAAACTTTAACATTCGGCATAACTTTTGAATGGTAAGTGATAGGGCTTTCATATTTCACATGACTTTTGACAAAATTTTTGACCTCATGACCTTGACCTTTGTCCTTTTAACCCAGTGACCTCACATATAGTACTTAACAGAAAATAGTGTTCATACTAACAAAGATGCCACTGGGGGCATTCGTGTTTCACAAACACAGGCTTTATTCCCCCTACAGATGGTATCTGACTTATAAACCATTGTGACGTCATGAAAATGGTATGGTAACGTTGATTTTATACCGTCATTTCCCAGACTTTTAAGACTGTTTCCTTAGAATTGATGATGTCATAATCAGTCTACGTCAGATACTGTCTCAAATGGGAAGTAACTCTGGTTTTCCAAAATAACGAATATATATAGCTGGAATGGCTGACCGTCACCTGTTAATTATTTCGTCATTTTGGTATACACAGTTACCTCCCATTTTGTACGGTATCTGATGTAAATTCATTATGACGTCATAAAATGAATTCCTACTTAACATGCTTAATGAGTTAATCGTCATATTTGAACTACAATTTTCCTGAATTTTACGATTGTTTCCATACAATTTTATTACGTAACAGATTCTGTCCAAAATGGGGAAGTAACTCTTTATATCAATAAGACCGAATAGGAAAACATAGAAATCACTTTGTCTTATGTCTGTCCTTCAGTCCGTGCTTCTGAAGGTCTTTTTTGAATGCAATTAAAAATTTGTCTTTTTTTCCACAAGGATGATACTTTGAAGGTTGGTTTGTGATAATGAAATACAAAGTAAGGTCAAGGTCATCATAGGAGAAAAAATTACAAGTTCTGCGCATGTTGTAAACAAATTCTTTTGTCAATTGATTTTTATGGAAAAATGCTAATTTTAGTCGAAATATCGGTCTTATTATGAATAATCTACTCAAGGTGAAAGTAGATTCAGATGTGGAACAAATTATCGTTTGTTGAAGTTGTTACTTTTACAGGGCAGATTTTAAGCATTATTCTTGCAGTTCCTTGGATAAGGTTTCAAAATGCACATAGAAATAGCGAAATCCTAAGAAATCAGAAAAGAAAGGAATTATGGATGTGAAATGAAAGTTCAATTTGAAATTCTTTTTGTTTTCAGGAGTTTCTCACATGAGATACAGAAGTGTCTTGATGATGCTGAAAAGCTAGGTTCCCTCTTCACAAGATGTGTAAGTAAATAACAAGAGGCCAAAATGGGAAAATGTCCTGTAATTGATCATAATTTCATTTCATCTTTCATTGGATCTTTTTAATACCAGCTGAAATAAATATAAGTATCAAGTAGGAGTTTCATTAGTAATATGATGAGCAAACAACTGTGATGTAAGCAAAAAAATAAAATAAGAGGCCCAAATGGGGAGTAAATAGCTGAAATAAGAGGCCCAAATGGGTAGGAAATAGCTGAAATAAGAGGCCCCAATGGGGAGTAAATAGCTGAAATTATAGTCCCCAATGGGGAGTAAATAGCTGAAATAAGAGTCCCCAATGGTTAGTAAATAGCTGAAATATGAGTCTCCAATGGGGAGTAAATAGCTGAAATAAGAGTCCCCAATGGGGAGTAAATAGCTGAAATAAGAGGCCCAAATTGGGAGTAAATAGTTGAAATAATAGTCCCCAATGGGGAGTAAATGGCTGAAATAAGAGTCCTCCATGGGGAGTAAATAAGTGAAATAAGAGTCCCCAATGGGGAGTAAATGGCTGAAATTAGAGTCCTCCATGGGGAGTAAATGGCTGAAACAAGAGTACCCAATGGGGAGTAAATAAGTGAAATAAGAGTCCCCAATGGGGAGTAAATAACTGAAATAAGAGTCCCCAATGAGGAGTAAATAGCTGAAATAAGAGTCCCCATATGGGAGTAAATAGGTAAAATTAGCATTAGTACCAGTCCTACTAAAATAAAAGTAAGTATCAATTAAGAGGGTTCATCTTATGAGAAAATAACTTTGATATTTTGAGAAAGGAACGTTAATATTTACAATTAAATAAAAGTTGTGAGCTTCACCATTTCTTACAGGAGTTTTGAATTTTTTTTAAATTTCTTTTTCAGGAAAGACGACTGCATATGTATGTAAAGTATTGCGAGAACAAGCCAAAATCCGAGTACATTGTCGCAGAGAATTTAGATTATTTTGAGGTAAAATTTGATCCATGTAATCTATGGAATATCTTTCATCTGTAAATTTTTCAGAGAACATCTTTAGTTTCAAATAAAAATTATGATCACGATCCTTTCTGTTTTTTTTCTTCCATCATGATTCTTTTCAAAAATTGAAGCTCTTTTATACAGTTCAATATGCTTTTAATTCATACTATTGACTCTTTCGAATGCAGGAAAAATTTGAGAAATTCCATGACGTCACAATGCAATTTCGATGTTTGACTGAGGTTCAAAGCTTGTTTTCCCGTGGTAAAAGCATTGTGACGTCACAAAATTTTGCTTTTTTTCCCCCAATCGGAAGGGTCAATTAATTAGATGAGTGACAGTTCATTAAAAAAGGGTCACAATTTGAATAATTTCAGTATTTATCAAACAAAAATAGAATGTATGTTCTGATGTTTTCATTCATAATTGCAATTTCAGGAGCTCAGACAAAAATTAGGTCATAGGTTAAACCTACCTGACCTACTTATTAAACCTGTACAGCGTATTACAAAATACCAACTTCTGCTCAAGGTAAGTAACTCTTGTTTAAATAGATACATCTGTTTTATTCACGCATCAAAAAGATTTTTTGTCAATTTTCTTCTTATGTTTCACAATTTAGTCTGCAATTTTCAAATTTATAGTAAAAGCTTGAGTACTGTATATACATGTATAACAGTAAAAACATAGATTAATCTTACTGATTTAAAAAAAAAAAATGTAGTAAAAAAAGAAACATTAAAATTTTTGAAAAGGAAATTTCATTTGATTCATTCCTTAACATTTGGAGTCCCATGATAGGAACTGAAGTTGTCATTCATAAGGATACATGTGATTGCAAATTTCAACTGCTCTTAAATTGACTCTTCCGAACTCGGGGAAAATTTGAGAAATTCCATGACATCGCAATGCAATTTTGATATTTGACCAAGGTTTGAAGCTTGTTTGTCCGAAGTAAAAGCATTATGACGTCACAAAATTTTGCGTTTTTTTCCTGCAATCGGAAGGGTCAATTACGGTACTGCATAGAATTTCATTTTCTAAACATAATGCAACAAGTACTAATGTAGGTGCACCATCCTTTGTTTTATGATTTTGTTTCTTTTTCACCTCATTTGTATATATAGAAACTTACCGTAATTTTCTAGAAGAAATTTTTAACTTAATATGAAAATTGACATTATTTAGGATATACTCAAGTACACAGATAGAGCTGGTGAGAATACGAAGGCTCTGGAGAAAGCGTTACATGTGATGTGTGTGGTACCAAAAGCCGCTAATGACATGATGCAAGTAGGCAGGCTTCAGGGATTCGATGTGAGTACTTAACATCATAACAAACTTGTTAAAATCGTTCCCCGTGACTTGATGTTTAGAAGTGAATTAATTACTTTCAAGCTCTGATGCCTGAAAGAAGCTTCGTTTTGGACATTTTTTCAATTTGACATCATATATATTATTTTGCTATTTCAAAAACTTGTCATTCCATTCAAAACTGTCATCAAAATAAAAAGGAGGTTAATATCTTAGCACCATACCTCCAATGCTATTTTGAACATAGATTTTATTTGGATATGCTACTGAATCGACCCTACAGGAAATTCGGAGCCACGCACTCTCTGTAAAGTAAATGTACAAATCTAAATTCAAAAAATAAAACAAGGGCGCTACTGAAATGAATTTTGGTGGCTCAGCTATAAGCATCACTGATGAAAATTTAATATTCGAAACACGTGTCTGGTGCAGAATAATTGGTTTGAAATTTTCTTCATGAAGGTATAGAGTTGGAACACTTCCATATTAATTCATAACATTACATCAACAGTTATCTTGCAGTAAGAATTTAGATTTATACATCACTGTTGCGATAAAAACTGAGGGACCAATGCCCAATTTCACAAAAAATATTTTAAAAAGCTCAGGAAATTAGCAAATTTTCGCCAATGGATAAATAGCTGTATAATTGTCATTTAGATTGCATCATGTTTTATGTAATTGAAATTCAGTAATGAAGGTTCTCCAATATAAGTTGTTTAAAATCTTCTATTTTTTACCTTATAAACAAAATCATAGAAAATTGGTTTGAAATCTTGAATAGACCTAAAATTTTTCAGAAATCCTACTATGACTTTTTTTTTTGTCCTTTTGTCAGGGTAAAATAACTGCTCAAGGAAATCTGCTGTTACACGACACCCTGCTGGTAGCAGAGGTGATGCAGAATAAAGGCGATCAAAAATTCAAGGAGAGACGAGTATTTTTGTTCGATCAGATAATAATCTTCAGTGAAATGACGCAGCGGAGGGGAGACAGCTTTACAAATGCAAATTACGTCTATAAAAATAGTCTCAAGGTAAGAATATCTTTTTAAAATGATTCAGGAATTTTTTCATAAAATTGGAAATTATGTGTTCATCAACAAAAATAGTCCCAAGGTAGTAAAAATATTAAGGATTTAAGTCATTGTTTTTATGCAAATGCAATTCTTTTCGACAAAAATAGTCTTAAGGTAGGAAAATTTTTAACATGTTTAAGATTGAAGTTTTTTTGGTTTTTTTTTTTTTACAAATATGAAATTTATTTTTAAAAAACAGTAGCGTCAATGTTAGAAAATGTTATCAAAAGATCAAAGATTTTTTTTACACACGTGCAAAATATTTAAAAGAAAAAAGGTTATGGTAGGAAATGTAAACATTAATGGAAGTTGATTACTGAGGCAAAAGTACATTGATGTGCTGAGACAGTAATTTTGCAGATGAAAAAATATAACAGAAATTTTAATAGAATAAAGCAAGAGACAATGATGAAATGAAGTACCTTTACACTCAAAAGTGTATTTGTGGGTAGAGATCGAGTTAAAATAAATATCAAAATTAGGAAATTGTCAATAAAAACATTCCGTATGTTGGAAAGTCTCAATTTCAAAATAAGAATTTACGAATGTAACAATTGCTACCAGGGTTCATATTCGCTATTTTCGAAAACCAGAGTTACTTCCCATTTGAGACGGTATCTGACGTAGACTGATTATGACTCATCAAATTCTATGGAAACAGTCCTAAAAGTCTGGGAAATGACGGTTTAAAATTGATGTTACCATACCATTTTCATAACGTCATAATGGTTTTACGTTAGATACCGTCTGTAAGGGGAAAGAACTCTGTATTCCGCAAATACTCAATACACGTAGATGTATTTGTGCTCAGATGTGCGATACTGTCCACCTGGGAATTTACGAGGGTAGTGTCTCAATCACTTGTAGTCCATTGTTTGGTTTGATAAATTTAATGTTCAAAAGAAAATAATTCAACAAGATAGATCATGCAACTTTGTACGTGTATCTTGCCATTCAAATGATTTATTTTGCAGACAAACAAGATGATAATGAAATGTCCCCTGCCGAACGAGCCGCTGAAATTTATGTTGATCGATAAATCTCCGAGCTCCGATACACGATTCATCATCCAAGCTCAGTCAGAGGAAATCCTGGAGACATGGACAACAAAGATTAAGTCCATACTAGATATGCAGAATGATTTTATTGATTGTAAGTTGAATTTTGCCGAAAAATACTTTGCTCTTTATATCATGTGTTGATGTACGTGTATGTTGCTTTAAACCACCTTTGATTAAAATTTTAAAGTTTCTGGTTAAGCAAAATAACATCAAGTTTAAGAGATGGAAATATATGAAGGTTATCTATGACAAGAACTGTATCATGATTGTTACCTTGAACTTTATTACCTTATCAAAAAAGATTGTGCATGTAAGTTGAACAAAATAAATATTTCATACTGTGATATTTCATAAGCTCATTGGCAAGAGCTTTCATTTGATACCATGACTATTAACCTAGTTACCTTGACCTCCAGTTTTGACCTACATTTATTTTCATTTATTTATTTTTAAATGTAACATTTGCACTGTATGGTATATCTTATGAATAATAAAGAATAAGCCTTGATATTGGCAGGAGATGCTTACTCTTCCTGGGCACCTGGTCTCACTCCCATATCGGGAGTTCTCTTCTTTTCATATGGTGGAGGTTTTTGTTTGTTTGCTTTGGTTCCTGTTTTATCCTGATTTTGAATGCCTTCAGTTTATGATTTTCTGAATTATAGATTTTATGCTGTATACAGGGATATGGTCATTATCCATATTTGTCATTGCATCATAAATTGTATAAGTTTTCCTTGAGAGTGGCCATAACTGGTAGACCACTATAGCTTATTTTCCAAATAACAATAAATAAATTGAAATGATACACCGAGACACCATACATCAATATTTTCATTGAATCTCACAATTATAAAAAAAAACTTGAGAATGCAGAACGATGATCTAATATTACATCACAATGAAATATTTTGCTAAATAATCTTATGTTTTGTGACCATGCTTTAAATATATAGGCTGTAGAATGGTTTAAGCTGAGTGTTAACAAGGAAAATAGAATATTCTTTGCATTTTCTTGTTTATAATTTTGCAATCTTAATATGCTGTTCTCTAATTTTGTTCATGATGAACTGTTCTATTTTCAGCCCTTACAAAACCACAGCAACATGCCAAAGAATCGTAAGTACAAAATGATTTACTTTCAATCTTGTTATAGAGTAATAAAGATTTTGATGAGCTTTGGTGATCTTCCTATTCAGATAAATAGAGTAAATGCCCATTGGGACTCCACTGCATGGGATCAAAGCGTGTGATATTGCGATTCCTTACAGAGTTCTTTGAATGTTTTTCTTTTCATTTTCTTAATTAAACTTTACAAACTGATAAGCCATTGCAGTAGAGCGATGCCTAATAAATCAATCAATATTGTCTAGATATCTGAAAAGCTCATAGTTTTTGCTTTTCAATAGTTCGTCCATGACAGAAATGTTCTTGACCTTTCATTCTTTTTGACGAGCTCTTGAAGTGTTTGCAAAAACTATAGACTTTCTAAATATATAAACAATATGAACTTATTTATTATGCATTGCCCTATTGCAACGTCTCATCTGTTTGTGCAGTATCACTTGATGAAAGTACAATCAAAAACCCCCGTAAGGAATCACAACACCATATGTTTGGATCCCACGTGATCAACAGTTTCTGACATACAGTTTCTGACATACAGTTTCTGACATACAGTTTCTGACATACAGTTTCTGACATAGAATCTTTATGACATTTTCAAGTTCTATAGAAACCTTCCTAAACCTCTGGGTAATGATGGTATGAAGATGATCTAGCTACCCTACCGATTTCATGATGTCATAATGGTTTTATGTCAGATACCGTCCCAAATGCGAAATAACTCCGTTTTCCGAAAATACAAAACAGTTAAGTTGTTTTACCATAATATTTTATATTCTGTATTTAACAGAGTGCTTCTTGTAAGAGATTCCACACCAGACTTACTACCCAGTATGGGCAAGGAACCACCTCTCAGGAAAACGTGGTCACAACCCCAGCCCGGGGGAAAGGGAGGCAACTCTCGTATCCCAAAGAAAGACCATTTACGGAGTCCCAGTAAAGAAGGGCAAACCTCAAGGTCGAAATCGGTACCAGGTCAGATTCCAAAAGTTGTAGAAAATGATGAGCAAAGGACTCTTAAATCTGCCGTTCTTTCAGATAAACTCGGAGACTCATATTCGGAGAGTGCTTCAGACGTAAACATTAGTAAATCCTCGTCAACCGAAGCATGTTCGGATTTTCATAGACAACACTCGAATTCTTCTATTGGGAGTGTATCCCCGAATATAAAACCGAAGAAAAATATTCTGGAGGGTCTCAAGTACAAAAAATCAAAAAGTGACAGTGCGACTGCTCCTAATGATCAAAGTGCAAGTATGAACTCGAGTTTAGGAAATAGTGAACAATTTGAGAATTTCTCAAGGACTTCTGATGGGGGAGAATTAGATTCTAGTCAGTCAGAGGAGACGGGGGCTGATCAATCATCGGTAAGTCCACGGCACGTCAAAGCATCATGATCCCGGGAATTTTAGTAGTGCTACATTGCAAGTTTGCAACTTGAAGAATGAAACCTCCGATTGAAGCAGATTAGACCTAATAATAGAACTTTTGTGTACGTGTTTGTACCCTTGACCAATATTCCTATGTGATTTTATTAGATCTTAACAAATACGTATTGCTGTTAACTAGTTATATTTAAATTAACCATTGTGAACGTTTTAGAATAACTGTTGAGGCGTTTAAAATCACAAAAAAAAACGAGTCATATATGATTACAACTGTTTTAACCTCAGAAGCATCTAATGGTCTTGATCTCATTGTCAACATATATATTTTAGCTTTTCTTTTGCTTACATTGTTTGATTTTAATTATCATGTTTTATTGAGTTTTAATACAAAATAAGTTGTTTTATTGTTTATTTGTCGGTAGAAATATACAGAAAGATTTATATTAGTTAGAATTCATATGAGAGAATTACATCACAACCTGTGTGGAAAGAAAGTCACCAGAAAATTTTTAGCTTTACGTCATTACCTTTCTCATCAAAATTAAGGGGGAAATTCTGAAGCTTTACAATGTCATATTTTCATTAGTTGATACCTGTTTATGCTAATATAAGCTGATAGTTTGTTTGGAAAGAAAAAAATCGTCAATTAACGTTCAGCCTTAAAACACTTAGTCAGGGGTGTACAATATACAATGTATTGTATGGCAGGCCAGTGATATTTTTTCACATCCTTACCAATTTAAAGGCCTATGTTCATAGCGATCTTCTTTTTTGTCACACCGAAAATTTCAATTTTGGAATAAGTATACTCTTAGTATTTGTAAGAGTAAAAACAAAATTTAATATGATGTTCCACATTTATAAAATTTACATTATAAAATGGTTGAATAATGAAGAAAATCTGCTGGTTTGCCATACAACATGACTACCGATGGAAGCTAACTCTTGCAAATTTTGGCCAATGGAGAACCATCTATTATGAAGTCCATCCTCGATTCCTCATTTAAGTTCTCAAATCCTCAGAATTGTCAGTATTCCCATTTTATGCAAGTAGATACATGTATTCAAATATCATTAATATGAGGCCAGTTAATATTTTTTTCTATTCAACTATTTATAGGACTTGATATTAGTTATGATGTGCACTTTCATTTAGCGGCAGTGAAAATCTTCCCTTGAAAAATTTTTAGCTCGAAAAATTTTCCTGCTGTTAGTAAAGAAAGAAGAAAATTTATGTACGACTTCTTGGAGAGTTTATTATGAACAGAAATCATTATAGAAAAAATGTTAATTTACTTCTTCACAACTTTTACCTCGATCATGTGAATACTTAGGAATATCTGAATTCTTAACTTTTTTAAAATTTATCATTTCATGTTTTATTTACAACTTCTTACAACCATGACAAGGGTATTGATCATTATTAAGTGGGTTATTTTGAGAGGATTGAAAGATCAGGGGGAAGGAAAGGGGGGATAAAAATAGGGGAGGGAACCCGGAAGAGGGGATCAAAATCAGGGGGCAGGAGGGGAGATAACTGATGAATAGCATGTAATACTCTGTAGCTAGCACTGATGCATGAGCAAATACACAACACAAAGTTTGTAAAACTTAACTTGAGCATCTTACAGCATCTTCCTCTCTCACAACCATTTAGCATTAAAGGTATTATGTTTATTATGTATACTTGCCTGTCTAAAGAAATCTTGTTCCATTGGGGAAAAAAATTAGTTTATTAAAATGAAGAAATGTTTTCTGAGGTATGGGATATATTTGAAGTGGCAGTCACCCATTTCGCTGAAATGCAAAATATACTAAAGAATTGAACGTCTTTATATTGAAGGATGAGATACTTCAATTACTTTAGCATGTTAAGAAAGAATACTGAATTTGACAGTGATCAATTTCCCAAATTTCAAGGTTAATCTATAAAGTGAAATAAAGGTTACCTTTAAGTTTTTGCGCAAAGTGTGTAATAATATCAACCATGTCAAGCAGACCTCCCTGCAACCATTTTCAGTTTTGCTTCCCTATCATATATATGATTTTACAATTTACATGTACCAAGAAAACCAGTCCTATCTTTTAACATTTCATCGATTTACACGATTTTCTTAAAGAATTTCAAGTAACTCATTTCGTCATGACTTTATTTTACATTATATTTTGAACACCGAACATTTTGAAGAATTCATCTTCAATAACATTTTACCACAAGAAGCCAGTTGTCAGGATACTGCAAATAAAACCCTCAAAAACTTACATTACTGTTTACAATTGTCACATATACATTTTTATTATAGCATGAATAATATTTTCGAAGAATGTTCTCCATTATGAATGATCCAATTCAAAACCACTTCACTATCTATGTTCTTAATGTACTGCAATAGACCATTTGCAGAAATTCATAATGGCCGACAAAGTGACGAAAAATGTCCGAGGTAGGCAATATTTGAGCATTTTTTCATTGTTAGGTTACAATGGAATTGCGTCTTTTAACAGTGACGTCATAATGTAAAACAACGCCAAAAGATGTTGACTCGGACATTTTGTGCTTTCTAACAAAATCGGAATTTGTTCTATTCAAACACAACTCATGTCAGATTACTGTATTATTGGCAATTCCACGAATTTTGCTGTTTCCGCTTAAATTTTGGTCACATCAATATCATTAATATAACTACACATACTCCGTTTATTAAATCTACACAAGATATAATGGCACCTGATTGGTGCATTTCACAGTTGGTAATTAATATAGGCCAGTGAATCGTGACCATGGTGACGTAGGGTACACATATATAAACGTAGTCGTGATATTACAGACTTTTCCGTGCAATATTTTCTCATCATGCTTGCAGACGATGTATTATTGTTTAAACTAGACCACATTCAACATTTGTACTTGATATGCATCGCATTTCTGCTTCTTCTCATGATAGATGAGTATATTTATTGGTTTAATGCGACAAAGTATGACTTAAATTCAAAGCAGAATATATGTGATCCTGTCCTTTAAAAATGTCAAATAGGACTAAGAATTTCAAAACTGCAATTACGGTTCTTGAGAACTTCCTTTGGTACTACCAAATTGATACATCTGACATTTTTTATGAAAAGACTCTAAACATATTTTCATTCGTAATACCGGTAGCAAGTATTTATTGATTTTGAGGTATATTTTGGATCATTAAAAAACCAATACCATTACCTTTCTTATTTAGTAATAACAGCTGAAAACCTCATAAACCAAGCACTTAGCAGTTATCACATTTACTTTTGTTATGCTGATTTTATGAATTGAGTTTTATTTACTGGTATTCGCTTTTTTCGAAAACCAGAGTTACTTCCCATTTGAGACGGTATCTGACATAGACTGATTGAGATGTCCATGGAAACAGTCCTAAAAGTCTGGGAAATAATGGTGTAAAATCGATGTTCCCTTACCATTTTCTTGACATCACAATTGTTTTTATGTCGGATACCGTCTGTAAGGGGTAATAACTCTGTATTCCGCAGAGACTCAATTTGATGTTTTGAGTTACTGGATTTTACTAACGAGGATACTACAAAACTTTACTGGAGAACAAAATGTCCTAGTCATCGATAAAATACATGTACGATAAAGTATAGCTTGTACTACAACTATTTGTAAACTATTTAAATTGAGTCTCTCAGTATCATGAATATTATTCTATTCCGTAGAAATTGATTTTTGGTCAGAGTTTACACCATATACAACCAGAGTTGTCTTACTTTAGTATTGAAGCGTAGACTTTAATTAACAGACATTTGAGATGTTTATATTAGTGCATAATTATTCCTTATCATTTAAATTAAGTTTCTGATTAGGTCAGAAACCTTGACCTTTGACCTCCATTCTTATCAGGTCTTACTACAAGAAGAAAAGAGTGTTGAAGGATAAATGTTAACATAAAGCACAGAAGTCTAATATTTAATCTTGAATAGATGAAAACTACAAATGAAAAGCTTGCATAATATCATTATTTTATTTTTTCTTTTATAATCTTTGTTTATTTAGAAGAACTCAAATGAGGAAAAAGTAATACAAATGAAAATGTTTTCATGAATGAACATGGCAAATTTATAGACATCAAAACCCAACATTTTTAAAAGTACATGTATTAATGTCTTTCGTCATGACAAAAATCTTCACAAAACCTGGAACATTTATCGTGTACTAAGATTTTACGGTTATGTTTATTTTTGTCTCCTTTGAGTTTACGTTAATTTTATGTCTCCCTAGACTTTTTCCTTGTTTATTTGTTTATTTCATATATTATATTGTGCATCTTTTTATTCAATCAATAAAAATGCTTGTTATGTTTTATGCCATATAAACCAGAAATTTTCTTGGGTATGAAATTTTGTAGTTTTAGGTAAAATGATGTGTCTTTGTGTTGGAGAGAACAAATGTTTGCCATTTACCAAGTTAAGTAAGAATTGGCCAGGTGAAATACTTTCAAATTTTTTCAGAACTTTTCTCTATCGAAATGTGCTCAGATCAACCCACAATATATGTCCCAAAGGAACTTTGAAAAAGTTATAAGGGCACTAAACTTGAATTATATAGAGAAATTTTCTCGCCATTTTTTTCCCTTCATAATCCTTAATTAGATAAATATCTTGCTTCACCATAGCTACCTTAAGAAATGAATTTCATTTGTTGATTAATACTACATATATGTCTCAACACAGAAATAAAAGTTTTGCAAAAATTTTTATTCATCACCTCTGCCTAATTCTTGTGTGGATCTATCCAGTATTCAAAATACATGTACTGAGAAATGAACCGACAATATACTGAATTTTTCCAGCTAAAATACAAATGTAATGTTTATATCAGTAATGCTTTAGCTTCAGAAACAGATGATTAAGCTTTAATAATGAAGAACTGAATAAAATTTATGAGAAAGTTCTTTCTCGCACATTGGATAGGCTGATTCCCCTTTTCAACGATGCTGGAGAATTCGATCCGGCACCCCTGATCCGGCACTGTTGATTGTTCATTTATGACGTCACAGACAAACTGACGTACGTTATTTCACGTGCACATACATTTAGCATGACGTTCAGTCATTTTGATGTGTAAACAAGAGGACTTTGCAAGTTTCAATGTGCGAGAAAAATAATCAAGCACCACATTTGAGTTCTGGATAGAAAGATATCAGTCTCGGGTGGGATGATCAACGTCTCAACCTTGGCTAACGCCTCGGTTTGGACTTGATCAATCCCACCCTCGACTGATATTTTTCTATCCGGAACTCAAAGTGGTGCTAGATTCTATTATTCTCTTGCTATTTGAAATTAGTCGAAATCTTCAAAATTTGTATCTCAAAAAAATTTCTGGTTTATACATAGGTTCGCTTTCACTTTACACTCCAGAAAGCTTTGTGATTGTTGTTATTTACTTATTGATTTTGTGATTAGCGCAAGGAGAAATCTACATTTAAATTTCGTGATCTATTTATAGATAAACATGTACATTGTACTAGGATCTGAGAATAAGACGTTTGTATATAATGTAGTGTATTTATTGCATCGTGTGTGAAAAGTATGGAGAAAAAAAGAGAAATGTTCGAATGAGATGAAATTTTTACTTTTCTGTCAAATGCATACATGTAATGCATTTTTAGGCGTAGGAATCACTTTGTTTTCAAGATGGCAGTCATCAGTCAGTCTGTCTGTCTGTCTTTATTCAATAATATGAGAATATCTCAGGATATGACATCTGAACAAAGAAAATAATACATGTACATTTCCTTGAAACCTAACTTTTATTATTAAGACAAAATGTGAATGATTGGGTCAAGAACATTTCCAAGGTCCAAGGTCATTTAAAAAATCAAATATTCAACATTTGATGCCTTTTGTTTAAACATTCATGTTATCATATGTGTAAGTACAGCTAGATTCAAACAAAAGGGGGGTGAAATGGAGAGGTAGATAGAATTTTACAAAACAAAAATATGCTTATGTTCAATCTCTCTTCAATTGTAAGCCATTCATACATGCAAAAAAATTCAGTGAAATTTATTATATTACTTTACATTCCATTCTGTGTCAAAAAATATGCTCTGTAGGCAACAAATCGTCCCACAACATGAAAGAGGTATTTCAAATATCTTCTACACTAAAGGTTGAAACAATCAGAATGTTTAATGATCATATATGAATTAGCTTTAACATAATAATTCAATACATTCAACTTTTAATTACACCTTCAAATTGTTTAAATATCACCAGCTGCCCTTCTCTGGCAGAATTTTTTTTTTTTTCGAAGTATAAATTTTTAATAGGTCCAGAGTCCTACAAGGTTGTTTGATCTTAATCGACATAAAAAAGATCTGCAATGATTCCATTTACAATACTTTGGTTGTCAAATTTTAGATACATGTAGATTTATTTTTGCACAAGTTGTACTATTCTCAAAAATAGCTGATGTACAAAAATTGGATACAATTGTAAAAAACACTAACACAGAATGTGTTAAAGTCTCATAAATTCTATTATTTGAGTTCATATAAAAGTTATATCAAGCATATTTTGACATCAAGTCTAGAGAATATATCTCAAAAATGCCTCTGTTGAACTGTTATCAGTATTCTAGTCTTTGATTGGATGTGGTGAAAAGGTCATGAATATTCATGAGTATTTGTCAATGTACCCGCCCCCACTTGAGTATTAGCTGATAAAGTAGGCGGGGCAATGGGTAAAAGTGGGCGTGACTGTGAATGAGAGGGTGTGTCCAAGAGTATGGAATAAGGATATGAGAGGATATTCATAATTTGGAATAGTGTGTTTGTTTGTATATATTATATGTAAATCTGTAAACTAATTATTCTGCTCCTATCGATGCTTGTTATTACAATATTACTTGTCAAAATGGTTTCTTGAAAAAAGAGCATAAACATCATGAATTTGTTTATTGTTATTGATCAATGAAATTGTAAGCAAGTGAAAATCTGCATGACAAACTAGCCAGTTTTGTTACCATGGCAGTTCACTAAAAACTAGTTCAAACTTGATTACAGTATACAGTCAGATTCTCTAAAAATTGCCAATCCACTTACAATTCAATACTGGCACCAATGATACCTTTAGATATTTATGTACAAAGATGTGTTCCTAGAGTCAAGTATTTGTAAAAAGATTAGTGATCAACAACAAACATGTGTATCGCAAAGCAAATACTTTTGGAAATGGCGAACCATTCCTCCTATAAGAATATAGGCTGTACGTATCATATGGTGATAAAGAGCTACAACTCCATATATTTAATGGGACAGTAGAGACACCATGTAAACCTTGAATATACTTTTCCGATTACTGAGTAGAAAAAAGTTGTGGTTATTTGGATTATATGCACTCTTTTCTCTTCCTCCCATTGTTCTTTTCGATGAATGAAAATTTATATACCAATATGTGTCCAACCAAAGCAGAATAATCCTGGAACAATCTTTGTAGAAGCTAGGCAGTGTATGCTCTGCTGGCAGAAGCGAGGTCTTGTTCTATTATATTGAGAAGTACCACTGACTCTCAGAAAATGGAAGGTCTATGAAAAAGTACTGCCTTGTTTTGGTTGATGCATATGATAAACATTATATTCTTGTAGAAGGCTCCATTCTTTTGCTTTATCCTCCATATAGATGCTTCACATCTACTGCAACATGCACGTGGTCCCAACTCTAGCTTGCTAGGGGTCCGTCGATGCTTAATTTTATGCTCTATTGTGAGTGCTGATGAGATTATCGTCAGGATCTTCTTTAATTCATGACCGCAATGCGACATCAATAGAGTTTTAGGTCTAACGCACTGTCTGTAGAAAATGGTTTCTTGTCATGGTAGAAGTAAAATCCATGAGCAGAGAGAATTTGTTCATGTGATATAAGCCCGGTTTGGTCTCTTGTTTGCTACCTAGGTTTAACAGGTCACGGTGTGATAAAATTGGGGCTCCTGTTTTCCGCTTGAGCTCCAAAGCATTTTAAGTGATAAAGACCCACTTGGACCTCTTGGTTGTCTCTGCAACCTACTGAATGATATACTTGCAATTGGACATCTCGTTTGTCGCGTAAATTGACAGCTTTCTGAGTGATGTAGACCAGTTGTTCCTCTTGTTTGCATCTTGAATTTAACAGCCTACTGGTTGATGTAGACCAATTTGGGCCTCTTGATTGTCGATTGAATTCTACATCAAACGAGATAATGAAGACTTACGAATTTACGAAGAAGACTTCGTCACAGATGGATTTTCCTGCATTTTTGACTGCATGTACCTGTACTAACGCCTGAACCTAATCAGAATTCCGGTAATATTTAATTTATGCAAATACTAGTATAAGAGTACCGTCTTGGTAGTGATATTTTTTTTCAATTTTATGAATGGTAATTGAAACAAAATTGTACATGTTAACATTGTCAAACCAATGAAGATGATAGACACACCTCTTTCGTACCCCTTCATTTGCCGAGTTGGCTTAAGATTTTTAAGTGTTTTTATGTATCTTGTGAGAAAAAAATTTCCTCTATTTTTCAAACAAAAAGCAATGTTCAGACGCGCTCTCTCCATTCAACTGAATTAGACTGAAACATATTTTCCCCAAATGTTCCAGGATAACGTTCATATAGGAAAGATCCTCACAGATTACCAGGCGGTTAAGGAGGACGAGATCTCGGTGTCACGTGGTGAAATCGTCCAAGTTCTGTCATCCAATCAACAGAATATGTTCCTTGTCTATCGCCCTGCAAGTGCCTCATCGCCCGCGGCCGAGGGCTGGATTCCAGGCCATGTGATAGGGCCTAAAGAGGAGGGCAACATGAGGTTAGTATTTGAGGTTTCATCTGGATAACAATAAAAGGAAAAGAGGTGTTCGACTCTGCGACCAGAGAGCTTTATTCTTGACAGACAAACATGCTTCGAACAATGAGACCTCACCATTGGTACATTGTACTTTAAGTTAGAATGATACCAAATTGAATAAAATAGTGTAGTTTTCTTCAAACGCATTCGAAAATTTCTGTTCACAAATTTGTCTCGAAATTTCTAAAAAGTGGGTCCTGTAGCATCATATATCCCACCCATACTGCTACGTCTATTGGTATTTTTTTTTACATAACTTTCTTTGCCATTGTTTAGATTGAGCATCACTGACGAGGTTTATGTACCAGAAAATTGCATGTCTGGTCTACGCTGTAAATTTAGATGTAAAATTAATGTAGCGCCCCTTAGTTTTATTTCGTTATTAAGTTTCTTATTTATCTTATTTTGGAAAGAGTGAGCTGATTCAATTCTCTATAGGGTTTATTCTAAGAAGCAGACTGATTAAAACCAGGAACATTACCTCACCTCTATGTTTCCGATATTGCCTGTCGCATAGATACTCCAAGCAACTTCTCTACCTGTTTAGCCGATGTAAAATCAGTAACAACACTTTTTGTCACGTTATTTTATCATTGCCTCGAGGAAAAATAAGTCGGACCGGAAATCATCCACGAGACTTCTTTTTCTTTTTTGCAGAAGCTTTTAGTATGAGCTACAATATTCGGCTCGATGCCTTAAATCTGCCACATGATGTTTTTATGAGACATATTCCCATATATATTCTTTACAAAGAGTATTGAAAGAGTTTCAAATGAATGATCATACAAAAATCAAAGTTTAAATTCATTGTAGATATAGAGGATACTTGCATACCTATTGTACAAAGAAACACTGTTGAGATGACTTGTGATTACATGACAAATATGGACAAGAACCATATCCCAATATAGAGAACAAAATTTGAAAATTCGAAAATTCTTAACCGAAGGGCATACAAAGTCATGATAAAACAGGAACCAAAGCAAATAAACAAAAAATTCCACCATAAGAATAGAAGCAAACTCCCAATAAGGGAGTGAGACCAGATGCCCAAGATGAGTCGGCATCCCCTGCTTGCATGCAACACCAGTCCCCTCCATTCGGCAGACATGTCACATCCGGTTACCTCCACTGTGGAAGATAAATATATTCTCTGTGGATGGATGGTTCCAATGGTCTAAGACAGAATATCATTTACCATTCTGGACAATGGGACATCATAGTGTGTTGTCCTCTGTGTTTCAGTGATATGATGTTTATGTTCACGTTGTCTCCGTCTGTTAGTTTCATTTTTTCTCGTCGCATCTGTGTGTGTTCCGCTGTGATCACTGATACTTCATTATGTATAGATCTCCTTATCTGTACACATGTACACGAATATCTATACTGCTAGTCTAAGATTTATCATTATTTTATCGTAGGAAACTTTCATGGCAATTGTTTAAGCTTAGGATGCAAGGTCTCCGACCAGAGAGGAAGATATCAGAACCGGCCATACCTGTAGAGAGGAAGTGTAAGACTTTGCCGCGGTCAATCAGTGACTTCAGGGAACGTGTGGTAAGGGAGCCGTTACATGCAACCGCTTTATTTCTTTCCATTGCACTTATTTCTACTTTCGATGTACTTCTCTCTAACGCTTTATTTCTGTCTCCTATCTTATTTCTACTTTCTCATGTACTTTTCTCTACCTCTTCATTTCTGATAGTTCTAATATTACACCTAGAGCTATCAGAAACCATAAAAACTTTGCATTTAGATATATAAACATGAGGCTACATGTTTTTCCACAAAAAAATCAATATAAACACAAAAACTTACTAAACATATCACATACGACCTTCTTTCATACTCATTAAACTGGGGATTTTCGTCTATTATTTCCTTTACAAAACATTGAGATATGAAAGGTCGTAACTAACACTTTTAAAAGACTTTATAGAATTAAAATTTAGGCAAATTATGGGTCGTATCTGACACATACGACATTTCGTAAGTAGATTTTTCATCCGAACCATGGTTACAGATGGGATATCATTATGAAATTTCACAGGGAGAAGGGAAATGGTGTGACCTATCTGTTAATAGCAAAAAGTCAAAAAGGTCGTGAGTGTTACTTATGACCTTTCAATTCTACAGCGTCGATATATGCATTATTGAAAATTTGTCAAAATGAGTTCGCCACGTTCTTAAAACCTTTGTTTCTTCCAGTCCTCTCCACACGACCTTCAGTATGAGATGTCACCGTCCGTCCTTCAGCCACTGACCAATGTGTCCGTGCAGGCCGGAGACACGGCCACTCTAACTTGCCGGATATGTGGCCGACCTCGACCAAAACTAACCTGGAGGTTTAATGACAGTATCCCCGTCATAAGAGGGTCGCGAGTTGACCTCAAATACGACGAAGACGGATTTGCTGTACTAAATGTAAGAATATGAATTTATTCTTCTTTTTATCTAATCTTTAATATTTACATTACTAGTAGATTCCCCATGTTAAACGCCCATTAGGCAACTAGAATTATATTCCAATAACTTGAACGTGCAAGTTTTGCATGTAGGGAGAATTTACCAACGTTCAAATACATTTGACACTAAAACAGGCAAAATATGCGAAGTGTATGAAGTGTATGAAAATAAGAATGACAGATATTTAGAATAAATGTAAATATAAGTAATGACTGTCTTACTTTTGGTGTTCATGCATGGGTGTGTAATTCTGGTTGGACACGTGCAAATTTTCCGAGAATCGCTTCGCGATTCACGGAATTTGCACGTGTCCAACCAGATTTATACACCCATGAACACCAAAAGTGAGACAGTCATTTCTTAAATAAATTCATTTTTCTTGAAATTGGGTTTTATGGGTAATCAATTCGTAATAATTTAGGATAGTGGTAACTTGAATCTTAAATCAAAAATGTCTTGATTATATGGATATAGAATAATTTTAACAAAACCAGATGTCAGAATTTCGACAAATTTGCATTTTCAGTTGAAATATATTTTGTGTTTTAAAACTCTATCAGAGAAAACTGCGAGTATGTGCTTACTGTTTTACAGCCTTATCTTTTCGTAATTTTATTAGCTTTATCAAGTAACATCAGCAGACAGCGGGGAATATTCCTGTTTAGCCACAAGTAACCTCGGATCTGTAATAACGAGGGCCCAAATAACGGTCCTAGGTAAGTAATGGCAAAATCGAGGTCACAAATGAGGCCCTGGTTAAGTAAGGACATTATACTAAGACACACAAATACATGAAAACCCATATAATTGAGGGCAAAATAAAGTCCCATGTAAGCGAAAGAATAAATTACAATACAATAAGAATACGTTTCATGAAGCCATGATTTCGTAGCATCTATTATACCATATGCTTTAGTTTTCCTTTTCTTCGGGAAAAACACACTTTCAAATATGTATGAATAGAAAAGGTTCTATGTACACGACAAATAATATTTTCAGACCGACCAGGTGCGCCCAGGAAGCCCAAAGTAAGAAACCAGGTGGGAACATCAGTCCATCTCGAGTGGTCACCTCCAGCCTATATTACGGGAGACGTACAAATACAGGGTTATACCATAGAGATGAGAGAAATCAACTCCGATATGTGGCAAGCGGCTATTCCATACGTTCCAAATACGTCACAGGTACAATAAGATTAGCGGTGTTTGAATGACGTTTTATGTTATGAAATTCGATTGAAACATTTTATAGGGCTTCGAGCAAAAAAAAAAATTATTCATACTTCTTGTGGTTGCTTGATCATTTTATGTCTACTTGTATGCATTTTTTCGGTCAGTTCAGATAAAGAAAAATATCTTGCTTTTAAGATCCAGGTCACGGCACCATTTTTACATTTACTGTATGATTAATTCGCTTGTCATCGATCGTATATATTGGTACTTTGAAAGTTTGAAGAACAAATTATAAATCCTAGTGTCAATACTAGTGCATAGAATAAATAAGTTCAATGATGTAAAATAAAATCCCCGATTGTATGTCGTATGTTTAAGCATTGTCAAATTTTCTTCTTTTTTTATTACGGACGTAGATCTATATGCGTCTTATCGTTTTTCATTCAGGCTAAAAGAGAAGGTAAAAATGGGGGTATCAAATCCAGGTCATGGCACCAATTTCATTCTCTAAAATCCTTCTTGTGTTTTCACAGGTTATTGGTGATCTATGTCCAGGTTCAACTTATCAATTCAGAGTCAGCTCAAATAATAGCATTGGTATGAGTGAACCAAGTATCGAATCTGACTTCGTAACTATTCCAACTGAAACAGGTAATTGTATTTGTCAAAAACATTCTTTGGTAATGTAGAACTTACTTGCAATGTTTTATTTAATTTAGGATATTGTTGAAAAATTCAGATGAAAATTTAAGTGTTTCTTCTTCAATGGTTCGATACTTGAAACAGATAAAAAAGATCAAAGAAAAAGGGAACAAAACGAATGGAAGCTGCATAATGAAACGAGATACTTTTTCTCTCAATCGTGATTATGTATTATACATTTTCTCAGAAATGGTTGAAAATGAGGATGGTGTCCTTACATTGTGGAAATCAACTTACGACAACGACTTCTCAGAAATAGATGAAATTGGAAGGTAGTTGGCATTATACGTAAATCTATGTTTTCAGTTTTGCACTTTGTTTAGTTATGAAGATGTTATATTTGAATTGATAGGCAGTATGAAAAGTAAATCAAAGAAGGCAGACCAATGACTATACTAGTATGCTCTTTTGAATGTCTCTTGCACTTTGGACTCCCTTTTCTTGCCAAATCACTTTTCTTCAACCAGTAGAGTTCGGTATGCATTTACTTACATAAGTTCTTGCATCAGGCTTGCCGTCTCTGCATAATTAATCTGTGCTGATGTGTCCGTAAGTATTATGTACTAAGTATGTGTTTTAAAACAATATTGAATTTTTTTACTCTATACTTCAATACTTGAATTTTATATACATGTATTGATTTCATTTTCGTGCTTAGACATCGACGGCGGGTGCGGGTAGCCAACAGGGGATGCTTACTCCTCCCGGGCACCTGGTCCCACCTTTAGCTTGCTAGGGGTCCGTCGATGCTCAATTTTGTACTCTATTGTGAGTGCTGTTGAGATTATCGTCAGGATCTTCTTTAACTCATTCATACTCAGAGAGCCGGTAGCAACTGATAATAAAATCATATTTCCCCATGAATTCCAGAGGGCGCTTTTCTGTTGTGAAGAAATGTGTTCAGAAATGCTCTGGGCAAGATGTTGCCGCCAAATGTTTGAACAAACGTCAATTTGAGCGGGAAATAGTGGAGTTAGAATTCAACACGGCACTGTCACTACAGCATCATAATCTTCCTCAGATGTTTGATTTGTACGACAATGCATCAACGCTTATAATTCTCATGGAATAGTAAGTATTCAAAGAGCGATCTCTCGTTGTTTATTGATGTTGTAATTTTAATTGCTCATTGACAACACCGTGTTCTTTGTTGCAGTGTGGAGCTGCTAACACAGTTCCCCACGACAGAGTATTTTTTACAATTTCTTACGTTCCAATACTGCACCAGAGAGAGATGATTTTTCTATGCCACAAATCTAAATAATCTCTTTATATTTAAACCCTTAAAAGCTGACTCTGATTATAGGTGCCATTCACTAAAGTAGTACTCCTGACTACCATCATGTCAGAAATCTTCAATCTTATTTTTCCACATTCTAGTTTCCCCATGGGTCGTCTCTTTGAGTTTATATGTGGACGACCTACGTTTGACGAGCTGGAAGCGGCTGACTACATCAGCCAACTGCTCAGTGTATCTCAGTATCTACACAACTGTCGTATAGCACATCTAGATATTAAGGTATGTATTTTTCGACCACTTTGCCTTTTTCCAAAACTTTCAAGTTGCAAATTTAAAGCATTACAATTTGGAATTGGTATCTATGCGTGCGGATTTAAAGAGCGCTGCTTTCCTATTGTTTTTATGTGCTATCGCTTGATAAAGGCCGAGTGGCCGAAAAATTGTCGATAAAATTGCTCTATGTATGTTTTTAAAAATTCCTGTCATTGTCTATCGTCACTGGACTATAAATTAAGGATTATTATAAGCCTATGGAATTGTTCGTCTGTTCGTGTAAATGAATATTCAACCTTTTAAAAATCCACTCGTTAGCATTTTAAAAATTGCATGAATTTCTTGATTATCTTTGGACGTACATGATTTGTTGATTTATTAGAGAAATTCTGTTTAACAAAGATGACAAAAGAATATGTTAGGAAATCACAAGGGGAAACACGCAACAAAAATATTTCGAAAATCAAAATCAATCGTTCTACATTTTAGCCAGAGAATTTACTAGTTGATGGTGCCAGTGTCCCGGTGAGATTAAAACTGATTGATTTTGGTGATGCCAGACACATATATAATGCCCAGTATGTACACACCGTGCTTGGTAGCCCAGAATTCCTAGCACCGGAAATAGTCAGCAGACTTCCTGTCGGGCTCGTAACAGACATCTGGTATTTCGTCTTCACATTTTTTTTATTATAAGTCACAATGCATTTCAAAGTTAAATTACTCTTGCGTTGTATTGCTCTGATACTAATTTGTTTTCGTAATTATATTGGGTTAATAGAGCTTGCCATTTATTCGCGGGTTACAATATTGGCGGATCGACCATATGACTAAATATTGTTTGAATCTTTGAAACGCCGCGAATACAATTCCGTAATGTATTACGAGCACCCCTTTTATAAGTTATGACAAATTCTTTAGATAGAACACATTGACTGTATGAAAATATCGTCGATGTCCGCTGTTTGATGTACATGTACGTGTGTACTTATCTTTATTTATTTATTTTTTTTACTTTTATTTTCTAGGAGTATTGGAGTGATATTATATGTGTTGCTGAGTGGAGTATCTCCGTTCTTGGACGAGAGTCATGAGGAAACTTGCGCAAACATCGTAAATAACGACTACTGCTTTCCGGATCAGTATTTCAGTGGTATCTCAAACGAGGCTCGTGACCTAGTTAGGGCCATGCTCACAAATGAGCTTAGGTAAATTCTACTTTTTTTTACAATAGATATACTACTCTGATGAAAACGGGGAAAAGGTTTGTGGAAATATGGGAGAAGGTTTTTTTGGGGGGATCATGAAATGTATTGCGCCGAAAGATCATTTAAATACATGAGTCGTGCAGCACTGGTTAATTTCCTCATCTTTTCTCTAATCCCTAGAATGGACAAAGGGTTTGTATTCGGATACCTAGTATTTATATGTAGAAAAAATTATAATTTTAAAGACTTTATGAAGAAATAAATTCTGTTCTACTGCATGAGGGAGGGCGTGTCCGTTAATTTCAGGTGTCAGTTAGCATTAGGATCTACTGTATTTTGGAAAAACCTTGTTTATCGAACGTTTGCACGGTGGGTACATGTAATCTCGAACCGCAGAACAATCGATTTTTCTTTTATTTCGTGTAAAAAAGATTATAATATCATAAAAAGGGGAATGTGATGCAGTGTATGGGTGACATAGTTATGAGTTTTATCCAAAATAAGAGAATAAGATCTTATTATAGAGCTGAAAAAACGGTCGGCGTGATCCATGTATTGTAGATGAAAATGAAAGTACTAAAAGCTGATATTCATCGTATTTTGGATACAACTCATAGCTAAGAAATTTTTACCTGCATCATATTCCCCTTTTTGTTATAAATGATATGTATTGCACAAAATGAGGGGATGGACAGGGTGAAAGGGAGGCGGAAGGAAGGGGACAGGAGGGGAGAGGGAGGAGGGAGGGAAGGGGGAAAATGGGAGGAAGGGGCGGGAGGAGGGAGGAAGGGGGCCGGGAGGAGGGAGGAGGGAGGTAAGGGGTGGGAGGGGGAGAGAGGTACCCCCTGTCCCCCCGCAAAAAAAAAATTATAGAAAACATTATGTTGAATCTTTCTAATTGTTCCAAATTTCTTATTTTGTATAGTGAGAGACCGACTGCTCAGCAATGTATGGAGAGTATCTGGATCCACCGTGCTCACACTCCTAGATCCGCCACCCACCGTCCAAGATCAATCCCTATTGCTAACCTCAGAAACTTCATAGAGAGAAGAAAACAACAGGTTTGTAAATAAATAAATACTAACAGATGGATAAAGTAGTATAAATACATGTAAATGAATAAGATAAATAAATAAAAAGATGGATTTAAATTAATTATCTAATTAAAATTCAATCACTATTATATTATTTTTACTATTGTAAATTTATACATGTCTTGTGCATACATGTATAAACGATGTTGTTTTTTGCTAATAAACTATACCTTACTATACTAAAATTATAAATGAATAAGTAATTAGATAAATAATTGAATAGATTAATCTATTTATCTATTTATGATTTGATTAATATAGATAAATAAATAAGTGAATGAATATATATTAAGTAAAGTAAATGTCAAATATTAAAGATAATACATTTCTTTATGAAAAATCATAAAGTTCTCCAAAAACGAAGTGTCCTCTATATTGATCTGACTGTACTTACGTCATCGTCATATGACCCATCTTTCTTTCAGGGTGACGCATGCGTAACAACGCCTGTCACGTGACTTGAGCTTCAGAAAGAAGATTTCGAATTAGATGATGAATTTTACTGAATCATGCTGAATTGAACACTAGTTCCAGAGTGAAGATTTTTTGTCTTTCAACATACATTTATAACAATAATTCTTGAGAATTATTTTAACTGAGATGGCATTTCATTTGAACAGTGAAGGAACTGGTTTAAATGAAATGGTTGCTTTGGAATTCATTTTCTTGTGAAATAAAGTAGAGCCTATTGGAAGGAGTTAAGTTCACAGCGTCATTTACTATATATGCAAAAAAAGTGCGAAAATGTACCTTTATATAATACAGAATATTTCAAAAGTGAAGGAATACGGGATTTAATTTAATACAGGGTTTTTCTTTTTCTTTATTTTATTTTATTTTATTTTTTTTTAGCTTTTTTTCTCTGCGTCCGTCCGTCATCCATGTGCCAAATGTTAAAGTTTCATGTAGCAATTGTCATGTTCAATGTTCAGATATCTGTTTGTTACGCACACGTTCGCTTCGTCAATAATATCTATCATCCTTTTATTTACATATGTATGTATTTTGCAGAAACACCTCAAATAAATTGCAGATTTTGTGATCATGGTGACATACTTCTTAAATTCATTTGGAGCTTTCACTGTGACAATTTTCATATCATTCGTACCATTATGTGAAATTATTACACTGCTTATGTTTTCAATGATATCTACATGTGGGTGGATCAAGAGGGGGTGTCATGGCTGTCAATGATTGTCAACCCCCTCCCCCTCCCCAATTCCTACGAGAATTTACCAAGATGTTTATTATTGCATGAGTGTATGCCCCCGCATTGGGTTGCTTTTTGTGTCCGTCCTTCACACTTTCAATATAGATGTACCATTCATGAATTGATTTGGGATCCATAGGTCAAATGTCAAGGTTATTGTCAGGAAAAATATAGACATCATATATTGCTTTCCTGGTAAAAAAGAAAGGTTTCTAATCTCATGTAAATCGGAGTAATTGATGCTTAAGAGGAGAAAGACATTGGCTCAAGGTTAAGATCACTTTTGACGAGGAAAATAAATTTCATATAATGTTTACCCGGTTTTAAGTCAAGATCTCTTCCACGTATCTAAACAAAATTTGATATATATATATATATAATTTACAAAGAGGAAAGGGTACCTATTGATTTTGGTCAAAGGTCACACTGTAAGTGGCAAACTGTATCAGAAGAGAGGGGGGGGGGGGGGTTCGTTGCCTATGATTTTTTTTTGCCACAAATAGGTTGGAACACCCCATGCACTTCTCCACTTTCCCTACCCCCCCCCCCTTTCTTGATCCGATCCACATCTTTATCAATTCTAATGTGTAATGTATTTTTACTCGATAATTTCTACTTGATTGTAACACGCAAAATTTTCATTGAATTTCTCTGAATTAGGCTTGCAAATATTTGTTGACGATGTTCTTTTTTATTTATAGTCATTTTCTTTAAATTTGCTTTAAATAATTTTTTTACATACATGTACTATTTAACTATTTGAAATTTCTCATTTCAGTGACCATTTATCAAACTCCATGACCATGATACATATAACTCCATCCAATGGGCGAATCCAGATACTGCCAAAGGAAAAAAAAAGGGGGGGTTCCATGTCCCAATCCACCTCTTTAAGTAAAATCTATCTGTATAAATTTCTAGAAGCATTGAAATCATACATATGTTTACTTCTATAATGACAACATTAATGTACGAGACCTCTTATCTTATATATTTTTGGGCAATGCTATCTTTGAATCTTTATATTGCTTTAGCTCAACTACATGTAGTTCACTGGCGACAACTAGTTTCTCGTGGGGGTAAGGGGGGTGTTGGTATCCAGCCTATACTTTGAAAACAAAATTTTGCGTATAAAACTGGAAAAATATAGCATTTTTTGTAGATTACAGGAGGGTCTTAACCGCTCTCTAAATCTGTCCCCTTTCCTGATCTATCAACCCCCCCCCCCCCCCACCACCACCACCGCCACCACAAAAATCTGGATTTGCCCTTGAAATTCATTCTTTTTTCGTCTCTTGGTGAAACATACCATAAGGTCTTATGGCATTTTCGTACGTTCATATCATATTTATCTCTAGATAATTGGTGTAGACGAAAATATATCTAGATCTAGTTCATGGACGTTTTGAATAAAAATGTGAGTTCTAAAATATCTTCAATATTATACCTAATGTGGCACCTGTATAAATCACATGATTTTTTATGAAATTCGAAGCATGGTACAAATATGTATATTTATTCAAAGTTAATTTTCTTTTAGTAAAGTATAGTTATGAGTTTCAATATAGCTCTTTGAAGATATGTACAAATTATTTAACTTATGGTGTGAGCTTACAAATTTCATCTTACATTGTGTTATGTCCATTATTCAGTTTTTAATTTTCATTATGATACAGTTTTGCTTCAAAATAAGTTCGATTATCTTTTCTTTCCTTCTCGACTTTCTATCATTTCTTCAGCATAAAACCGAGAAAAGAAAGGGTGAAAATGACTACTATATAATGTGATGGGAAGAGAAAGTTGTGTGGGAAATGGGGGGGGCATATTTGTTGAAAAATTGATGAAAAATACACGTAGAATTGTTGCCTTAACTAAAATATGAATCCCCAACTGACCCCCCCCCCCCTCAACCTCCAACCCCCCCCCTCCACCCACATACACACACACACACACACACAAACCTACCTAAAGCCGGTTAGATGGGATTTAATGGGTTTGTAAATTTAATTTCATCCTGTCATAATTATCACTTACTTCATAAATAAAACATGAGATTGCCCTTCTGGGTCGGGTTGGTTTGAACGCCCCCCCCCCCCCCCATTTCATTGACTGACTCCCCATCCCAATCTTGCTGGATTACCTCTCAAATATTAAGGTAGAATATAACCAAAAAATTCTCAAGGGAGGGGAAGGCGGTTTCGAAGCCCATAGGAGGGAGGGGATGAGAAAAATTTACATAAAAAAGGGGAAAATCTACATTTTTGGCTAATTCCAACAGACCCCCCCCCCTTTTTTTTAAATTCTTTCTTACAATACTTTCTACTTTTTGGAAAGGATAGGAATATTGGCGTTTTGTGTTTTGATTTGAAGCATTGTGCTCATCTCATTCATTTCTCATAAGTAGATATTTTAAACTGTGCAAAGAAAGGCGTACTGTTTATAATTTTCTTTTCACATTTCTTAAATTGACTGTGTATATTGAAAGATATGTATTGCTATTAAAATATGATAGTGATTATAGGTTGTCTGTTTTATTTAATTTTACGGGGACATGTAATATGAAGCTGGTTCGGATTCGAATTCGTCCATTATAGGTTTTCCTTGTGAAAAATATTAATGAGTCACTTCCGCTTTACCTGTCCAGGTATGTAGAACAACAAAACCTGGTTATAAAAGCGAAATAAAGGACAGATGAGGCAGATCCTTACGTTTTCTGTCCTTCTTGGACTGTTAGGAATATGTAAGTATATATTTGATCATCTAATTAAGAACCAATTGGGATTTTTTTGACATTTTGTTGAAACAATCTTACTGAAGAAAATGGCGGAAGTAGATTTTTAAAAATCTGTTCACATTTGTATTTGCAATGCTATGACAGTCTGGATTTCGAAGGGCAGATTGAGTCAGGCTTGCGAGACTCTTCAGCTTCAGGCTCAGCCAAAAAATTTAAAAACAATTTCTGACATCTTCTCACATTTATCAGGTTGGGGAAAACTTCAAATCGAGCTATTATAGCTTGATCAGGCTATAACAGCTAGAACAAGCTATTGCCTAATGACATTTTTCAATACAAAATTTAACTAAAATCATTTTTTTTGAAAAATAATCACTGATTCAATTTGTACTCGATATATATCAATAATTTTAACAAGGCACATATATTCAAATATGGACCGATGATGAGCAACAAGATTTTGAAAAAACGAAAAATTTAAGGTTCCTTATCTCCTTATCTGTTGGTGTTTCAATGCACTATCAAATTTACCGTCTCCTCGAAATTCCGAATGTTCGGGGTTTCCCGCGCGTCAGCAGGGGCCCCACGGGGTCCCTGTAAATATCTTTGGTGTACTGTCCACTTGACTAAAGTAGATGCAAGAGAGGCATCGAACAGAAAGATTTATTTTTATCAATGCGTAGTAATATCAAGTGACTCTTCCTGTTGATATAAAAAAATAGTTCCTTTGAAACGATCAAGGTAAGTTCATTTTTATGCATATTTACAGACCGGAAGTGACATTTTAGCTGCATAGAAACCATCTGCCTCGTGTCATAAATTAATTTTTGGCCGGATTGCAAAGCAATTCCGGTCTATAGATTGATGATGTCCGTCTGTCTGTCTGTCCGTCCGTCTGCCATCAACATTTTGGTTAAGGTTTCTGGTTGAGGCAAAATCTAAGGAACTATATGCAGTAGAAACTTTATATTATACATGAAGCATGCCCATGACAAGACCTTTCAATTTATGCCATAACATTTGACCTAGTGACCTTGACCTTGGACTTTGACCTAGTTAAAGATTTTGGTTAAAGTTTCTGGTTGAGGCAAAATCTAAGTAACTATATGCAGTAGAAACTTTATATTATACATGAAGCTTGCCCATGACAAGACCTTTCAATTTATGCAATAAAATTTGACCTAGTGACCTTGACCTTGGACTTTGACCTAGTTAAAGATTTTGGTTAAAGTTTCTGGTTGAGGCAAAATCTAAGTAACTATATGCAGTAGAAACTTTATATTATACATGAAGCTTGCCCATGACAAGACCTTTCAATTTATGCAATAAAATTTGACCTAGTGACCTTGACCTTGGACTTTGACTTAGTTAAAGATTTTGGTTAAAGTTTCTGGTTGAGGCAAAATCTAAGTAACTATATGTAGTAGAAACTTTATATTATACATGAAGCTTGCCCATGACAAGACCTTTCAATTTATGCCGTAACATTTGACCTAGTGACCTTGACCTTGGACTTTGACCTAGTTAAAGATTTTGGGCAAAGTTTCTGGTTGAGGCAAATTTAAGTAACTATATGCAGTAGAAACTTTATATTATACATGAAGCTTGCCCATGACAAGACCTTTTAATTTATGCCGTAACATTTGACCTAGTGACCTTGACCTTCGACTTTGACCTACTCAAAAATTTTGATTAAAGTTCCTGGTTTAAGCAAAATCTATGGTACTGTATGCAGTAGAAACTTTATATTATTAATGAAGCTCGCCAATGACAAGACCTTTCAATTTATGCCGTAACATTTGACCTAGTGACCTTGACCTTGGACTTTGACCTAGTTAAGGATTTTGGTTAAAGTTCCTGGTTTAAGCAAAATCTATGGAACTGTATGCAGTAGAAACTTTATTTTATACATGTAGGTTGCATCTGACAAAACCTTTCAATTTATGCTGTATTATTTGACATATTGACCTTGACCCAGTTGGTGACAAAAACTTACTTTGCAATCCGGCCATACCGTCTTTAGCGGTGTTTTATTTTGAGTTTGTTCTTATTATTTGATGACGATGAGAAAAATCATGAGTGACCTTGACACTTCAACGGATCTTGTCTATTTGTTTCATCAGGTGTCAGAAAGGGGAACGATGGTGTCAACTGCTTTAAATACTAATGCTGGCAAGAAACAGACGTTTTTTAGGCTTAATCTGTGTAATATAATGTTGAGAATTTTTATTTCAGTAGAAATTATCCCATTTTATTGGCCGGATTGCAAAGCAATTCCGGTCTATAGATTGACGATGTCCGTCCGTCTGTCCGTCTGCCGTCAACATTTTGGTTAAAGTTTCTGGTTGAGGCAAAATCTAAGGAACTATATGCAGTAGAAACTTTATATTATACATGAAGGTTGCCCATGACAAGACCTTTCAATTTATGCCGTAACATTTGACCTAGTGACCTTGACCTTGGGCTTTGACCTAGTTAAAGATTTTGGTTAAAGTTCCTGGTTTAAGCAAAATCTAAGGAACTGTACGCAGTAGAAACCTTATATTATACATATAGGTTGCCCATGACAAGACCTTTCAATTTATGCCATAACATTGGACCTAGTGACCTTGACCTTGGACTTTGACCTAGTTAAAGATTTTGGTTAAAGTTTCTGGTTTAAGCAAAATCTAAGGAACTGTATGCAGTAGAAACCTTATATTATACATTTAGGTTGCCCATGATGAGACCTTTCAATTTATGCCGTAACATTGGACCTAGTGACTTTGACCTTGGACTTTGACCTAGTTAAATATTTTGGTTAAAGTTTCTGGTTTAAGCAAAATCTAAGGAACTGTATGCAGAAGAAACTTTATATTATACATGTAGGTTGCCCATGATGAGACCTTTCAATTTATGCCGTAACATTTGACCCAGTGACCTTGACCTTGAACTTTGACCTAGTTAAAGATTTTGGTTAAAGTTTCTGGTTTAAGCAAAATCTAAGGAACTGTATGCAGAAGAAACTTTATATTATACATGTAGGTTGCCCATGATGAGACCTTTCAATTTATGCCGTAACATTTGACCCAGTGACCTTGACCTTGAACTTTGACCTAGTTAAAGATTTTGGTTAAAGTTTCTGGTTTAAGCAAAATCTAAGGAACTGTATGCAGTAGAAACCTTATATTATACATTTAGATTGCCCATGACGAGACCTTTCGATTTATGCCGTAACATTGGACCTAGAGACCTTGACCTTGGACTTTGACCTAGTTAAATATTTTGGTTAAAGTTTCTGGTTTAAGCAAAATCTAAGGAACTGTATGCAGTAGAAACCTTATATTATACATTTAGGTTGCCCATGATGAGACCTTTCAATTTATGCCGTAACATTGGACCTAGTGACTTTGACCTTGGACTTTGACCTAGTGAAAGATTTTGGTTAAAGTTTCTGGTTTAAGCAAAATCTAAGGAACTGTATGCAATAGAAACTTTATATCATACATGTAGGTTGCCCATGATGAGACCTTTCAATTTATGCCGTAACATTTGACCCAGTGACCTTGAACTTTGACCTAGTTAAAGATTTTGATTAAAAGTTCTTGGTTTAAGCAAAATCTAAGGAACTGTATGCAGCAGAAACCTTATATTATACATTTAGGTTGCCCATGATGAGACCTTTCAATTTATGCCGTAACATTGGACCTAGTGACCTTGACCTTGGACTTTGACCTAGTTAAAGACTTTGGTTAAAGTTCCTGGTTTAAGCAAAATCTAAGGAACTGTATACAGTAGAAACTTTATATTATACATGTAGGTTGCCTCTGACAAGACCTCTCAATGTATGCTGTAATATTTGACTTAGTGACCTAGACCCAGTTGGTGACAAAAACTTACTTTGCAATCCGGCCATACCGTCTTTAGCGGTGTTTTATCTTGCAATAATCCAATCTCTTCATTTTATCGAAGAATTCAAGCGTATGATTTATCATTCTTTTTGAGAGAAGACGAAAAACGAGTTGTCTCTCTTTGCGGGAGACGGTTTTTAACTGGTAAATTTGATAGTGCAATGGGGGTTTCTATACAAAAGTTGTAGTATTTTATCAGTACTAGTGCGACTTGTAAACAAAATTTAATTATCATAAATTTTTAAATTTTTTTCTTAAGAAAAAATTAGTTTTATGATAGCTACATGGAGCTATTATAGCCCGATCGAACTATTATAGCTCGATCTGAAGTTTTCCCCAACCTGTTTATAGAATAATATATGTCTTTATTTATGTTTTATAAAGGGTATATGCAACACTGATCAGCAATAATTTTTTTTTTACATGATGTAGGCATTCCAGTTAACCTTTAGGAAGGATAACTCTTATAGAAAATCATGCGATAAATACGAGAAAATATATACTACAGATTATGAAGGGAAATATGAAATTACAACTTGTATCATGATGTTTCATCATCGCCGCCGAAGAATTAGTCATTAGAACCAAAAATAAACTGTAGTTTTACTATTCAAAAGATGCAAAAATAGTCACAAAGAAAATCTGAAGTGTACCTGTCTGAGAAAGTGACCCTCCATTGCTATAGGCCGTTTCATATAACTATCCTTATCATGTCAAAACAATCAAATGAATAAAATAAACTACCGACGAAATAGACTATACCTTTAAAACGAAAGTACAGACAGCGCCCCCAAAGGTTAACTGGAATGCCTACAAAATGTACATGATGTATTAGTTCACGTTAGCACTTTACATATGATTATATGATAAATGCACTTGCTGTGTGTCGATACCTGTAAATGATTTAATCACAAACAATGGGGAATTGAGTCACAGTCTCTACATATATGCATCGCAAATGCCAGTTCCATTCTTTTCTTTTTGTTTAAATCGACTCTTACAAATACCAAAAAAACGTTGTCGGTCACTGCAGATTGACAGTTTAATTGCGGTGAGAACAGAGCTCCATGTTGCCCTTTGCCATTGTGATCATGTTTTCATAGGAAATGCAACGAACAAATTCCATTTCAAGAGATTCATCGAAGGGAATAATTTTGGTTTTGCATATATTAATTTTTGATTTAGATGAAATGCGTACACCTAAGCTATTTTCACATAACACCACAGTATATATATCATTTATACACACCAATTAAGACACAACATTTTATCACAGTACAGTATTTGATGTTGCAATTGTATAAACATATTTCTTACTATGACATTATTTTCTTACTGTGAGATCACAGATTTTATTCAACGTCACAGGAAGGAAATAATGTCAAAAGTTGTCATATGTTGGGTTTTGGTGTGCCTATAGAACACACTAAAATTATGCCGGTATTGTATATATTGTATATGTATTGTCATTTCATCTTTTTATCTAAATGTAATAATTTGTTGTAGCATTTATGCAGTTCAAGACATACTAGTATTTTGAGGTAAAGAGGTTGATACCGTACATTTACACATTGAAGGTCGTCATATTATATACCGGACCATTACCCAATGCACGTAAATGTACCGGTACATCGTACACAAGTAATAGATGCACATAAACACGATAGATAAGAAATGAAACTTCATTTCCCTATTCATATATATTACAGGTTATTCACTGGAGTGCTACGTCTGTAACGGGCAATTTGATAATCGTGACAAATGCATAAAAACTACCATTCAGTGCAAGAAAGAACAAGATGCTTGTAGATCACAAATAAGATGGCAACGTGAGTATCATCATTATAAGAGTTTTACATAGAATTATTATAGTAATACATATTATAAGAGCATCAATTGTACAATGTATCAGGGTATAAAACTAGATGATTATTATATTATTTGAAAGATCGCAAAGTCTTTATCATATCCATACACGTATACTGATATAGAATCACTTTACTGATATGAGAAAACTTGGAAGTAATACAAGCTAATACCAGGAATAAATTCTATAAGATAACAATTATTTCCATGTAATAGAATATAATATTCCATTACATGTAGATAATTGTTGATCCTAATATTGTAATAATTGTGTACAGTTTACTTTGCTTACAATGAAATCTAGTGGTGCAGTAAAATTTAACTTTGTGCTGCAATTTATTGACAGGTGTGGATTGATATCTACATGCAGTATGAAAGTAAAACGTGAACCAATTGTGTTATGCTTTTCTTAAATTATCTTGTGCGGTAATTTGTGCGATTCTTTACATTACAGAGCCAAACTTTTGGCAACCACGTAGCAATCGATACTTCAACATTTCCAAAGCATGTGACAGCAAGGATAATTGTGAACGAGACAGCGTAAATCTCGGAATCCGTTGTATGCGGAATCATTGGAGAGACTGGGAGTGTGTTGAATGCTGTCAGGGAGACAGATGTAATTTCTACACAACGGTATGTAATGTATATGTAAAATGACAGTAGAAAGTTAACAGTTAACTGAATATGACATGTAAAATGATAGATGTGTATATTATACGTGTGTACAGTTACGGTGGTATGAATTTTGTCCACTTTATGAGTGAAACCTTTTCTGTGGTACAATATGTAATGTGTACAGTACAGCTCTGGTGGTAGAATTTTTGTCCACTCCATTAGGTGGAAATATTCTTACAGAAGAAATCAAATCAAACTTTGCAAGATGCTTATTAATGTGACTCATTCTTCAAAAAGATTATGTTATTGAATATTTGAGTTATGAGTACCAGTTATGGCACATGCACAGTCATTAGAGATTATTTTCTTAATTCAAGAAATTCTAAGAGGTGCAGTTTCATTCTTGGTATCTTTAACTCACTGAAAAACATCACCAAAAGTACTGGAGACCTGTTAAAGAAAAAGAAATTGAGACATTTTAATTAAATGATATATGAAATGACAAGTCCAATTGCCCAAAGGTTATTATAGAAAGTTCATGATGTCACTTTACGCATTTTTAGCTCACCTCGACGAAGTTGAGTGAGCTTATGCTATAACCCCACGCGTCCGCGTCCGCGTCCGCGTCCGGTTAAGAAGTTTGGGGTAGCTCAGTATCTGACAAAGTACTAATGCTACAGTAACCAAACTTGCACAAGTGATTCATCTTTGGATGCTGAGGTGAACCCATGCATCGAATGCAGCATCTGACCTACATTTTCCGCTTGAGTGACTTGGTTAAGAAGTTTGGGGTAGCTCAGTATCTGACAAAGTACTAATGCTACAGTAACCAAACTAGCACAAGTGATTCATCTTTGGATGCTGAGGTGAACCCATGCATCATATGCAGCATCTGACCTACATTTTCCGCTTGAGTGACTTGGTTAAGAAGTTTGGGGTAGCTCAGTATCTGACAAAGTACTGATGCTACAGTAACCAAACTTGCACAAGTGATTCATCTTTGGATGCTGAGGTGAACCCATGCATCGGATGCAGCATCTGACCTACATTTTCCGCTTGAGTGACTTGGTTAAAAAGTTTGGGGTAGCTCAGTATCTGACAAAGTACTGATGCTACAGTAACCAAACTTGCACAAGTGATTCATCTTTGGATGCTGAGATGGACCCATGGGTCGGATGCAGCATCTGACCTTCTTTTTCCACTTGAGTGATTTCGCTTTTAAAAGCCAATATTGAGCAAAGTATAAGTGCTACATGTACCAAACTTGCATATTGGATGTATCTTTGATCAAACTTTCATAAAATGACCTTGACCTACTTTTTCTGCTTGAGTGATTTTGCCTTTAAAAGCCAATATTGGGCAAAGTATAAGTGATACATTTACCAAACTTGCATATTGGATGTATCTTTGATCAATCTTTCATATAATGACCTTGACCTACTTTTTCCGCTTGAGTGATTTTGCTCTATAAGGCCAATATTGAGCAAAGTATAAGTGCTAGATGTTCCAAACTTGCATATTAGATGTATATTTGATCAAACTTTCATAAAATGACCTCGACCTACTTTTTCCGCTTGAGTGATTTTGCCTTTAAAAGCCAATATTGAGCAAAGTATAAGTGATACATGTACCAAACTTGCATATTGGATGTATCTTTGATCAATCTTTCATAAAATGACCTTGACCTACGTTTTCCGTTGAGTGATTTTGCTCTATAAAGCCAATATTGAGCAAAGTATAACTGCTACATGTACCAAACTTGCATATTGGATGTATCTTTGATCAAACTTTCATAAAATGACCTTGACCTACTTTTTCTGCTTGAGTGGTTTTGCCTTTAAAAGCCAATATACATGTACTAAGAAATATGTTTGAATTGAATTTTGCTGTTACGAGGTGAGCTTCGTAATCTGTGATTACCTATGTTTTAAATTTGACCAAGGTTTGAACCTTCTTTGTTCAAACTAATAAACAATGAGACGTCATGAAATTGAGCACTTTGTTTCCCACTATTGGAAGGGTATATAATATTAATGCTTGGTAGTTGTTTAAATATGTATATTTAGATAATAGGAAGTCCATGATAGATATTGCATCAGTTACAAGTTCATATGTAGATTCCATCACAGAAATACTGTATGTGTACTTATTTAAGCGAACCAAATTTTAGCACAAATAGGGTGAAATAGGAAAAATTGACACTTTTGTGTAATCATGAACTAGCGCACCTGACTTATTTTCAACATAAATCTATAGAAATTCAATAATTTAGTGTAGTCTTCAATTAGCGCCATCTTTCTAATGCTAAATCCTGCTAAAATACGTACACAAACATGCACAGCATGTACAGTATAAATATACGATTTGATTTTTGTGTTCATCTTATTACAGATGGGATCCAGTACCATTCAGCTCAGTGCCATGTTATTTGCTTGTATCGTCAGTGTCCATGTGATCCTACGCCTCCGTACAGTACCGCTTAGATAAAACACAACAACTGCGTACATAAATCATCTCGGAATTCTAAGACAAAAATGTTTAATTCTATCCATGTATGCAGGGATTCAATATTACATATCAACATATCAAAGTTCACAGAGAGCATTCCATGTAGTAATATCCATTTTGGTTTAGAAATGTTTTACTATTTGTAAAATCTATGCTTTTAATTTTGAGATCCAATGATTCATAATGAAAAACTGATGAATTTAACTTTGCACACAAATGACTTTTCTGCTTTCAATTCTGAAATACATGTGCTGTGTGTATTTGGTTTGTATTTTAAGTAAGCATGAATGTGGCAAAAAAAAATTGTTTTGAATTTTGCTTGCATTCTTTCCAATGAAAAATTAAAATAAAAAAAATAATATGAAGGTTTAATTAATTTTCTCTCTAAATATACCTATCAGGTTAAGTGGCTGAATCATTCACATTTCTTACAAGAAATATTGTTAAAGAATCCTACATTCCAAAAATACATGCAATCATTCCTTATTTTTGATATCATGTTTAATGTATAATATATTGTAAATAAGAACTTTCATTGTAAATTGTCCCACTTCATGTACCGTCATGTCTTTTCATAGAATTATAAATAGTCATCATATACCAATATTCATACTGTAAGTAAGATCTTATTCAGTGCATCTTTTCACAAATATTCTAACAAAATGTTTTAGGAAGTTTCATAACATTTTATCTCTTCATATTTTTTTTTTGGATAAACTTATGTTTTCATTATATATTTTCATAGAAGTCATGTCAGAAAAATGATGCTTTATCTCTACACCTTTAAAATACAAGTTTTTGTTTACTATTATTAAAATTCTGTTCTGGTAAGAGTATTTGTGGAAAGGTGCACAGTGTATCTACAATGTACGTATTCAAGCAACATTTTGATTCAGGTTTTTTTTTTTTTACAATTTCACATATTTTAGGTTGTGCTATGTAGATGTTATTTATATACATTTATTCTTACATGTCTTTCTTAAATTTTTACACTACAACATATTTTTGAATTTTTATAAATTCTGACATTTTTGACTTATCCTTTTTTGGTTGTAAGTGATATCTGTTTCCCAGATTGCCTGAAACCTTTTTTTTTTTTGAAATTTGACTTCAGAATTTATATAAACTTTTTCCTTGTTTAGTGGAATCAGGTTTTCAAATCACTGGAAATAAAGTCAAGATGGAAATTAAATACATATCACATTCCTACAATTTGAAAGGGAAGAAGTTTTCACATGCAATTATTTTAACATTTGTGATTTTTAAATATATACCTGTATGGAAACCTATGAAGATTTTATAGTAAATGAGCCATTTATGTAAATAGTCACTAATGTACAAAGACAAATAATTTTTTATGTACTTTAGAATAAAATTTGAAAAAAAATCTTTGTTATAAAATGATATTTTATGACTAATTCCTGCCAAAAGAAAAACATTTGGAAAAAAGGAATTCTGTATTTCCATAAACTTATCACATTTTTGACTTAGTCATTCCACAATTTACTAATGATGTGACCTTGACCCATGACCTTGGTTCAAGGTCATAACACACCCTTAGGTCCTAAGGAACATTTCTGTGAAATATTATTGAAATCCATCCACAGGGGGAGGACTTAGGCTCCTGACAAGGTTTTACTTCTGATGTCTATTGTGACCTTGACCTTTGACCTTGGTTCAAGGTCATTACACACTCTTAGGTCATTCAATCACAATCCAGAATGTTACTTACCCGTACGAAATATCCAACAAGGAATAATGAGAAAATTCCTCCTGGAATTTCTTTATTTTCTAACAGGAATTAAAAGTCTGTGTAGCAATTTTCAATACATTTTCCTGTTGGAAAAAAAGAAATCCTGGAGGAAAAAAGCTTGAATTATTTAAATTAGGCTGGCAGGAAAAATATTCCTGCTGGAATTGTGGGGAAAATCCAGCTAGAATTTGTGGCAGGAATATAGCAGGAATGTCGTTTTCCTACCAGGAATTTAAATAAAGATTTCTGGCATGAAAAATATTCCTGCTAGAAAAATTCCTACTGGAAAATAAATTCCTAGTAGGAATATTTAAAAATAGAAAACAATGCCATCAGCATGAGAGTAAACTTTTTAATTTGATCATGCTTAATCAAAATAATGTTTGAATATTGCATGCAAGGCCTATGATGAAATGGATCACTAAAATTGTTCAGACGATTTATTAGAAATATTTGCATGCCAAAGATTTATCATCAATCTGAAATAGTTTGTTACAAAGTTCCTTTTGGTGTTTAGTCCATCATCCAACTGGCGTTATAATTGTCTCTACATTCCTATGAAGATTAAAAGATGACAGGGTCTTCATGGTCTTACTGCAGAGCGAAAAAGCTGAAAAAAAGTTTTTGGTTTACACATTTATATGTCCAATTGAAACAAACTTTGTCTGTCTATCAATTCGGTTTTAAAAAATTAACTTTGCACTTAAGGTACATGCATGTACTTCATTATTGAATTACAACATGCACATATAACATTGACTTATACAATTTATACTCAATCAGTTTTGATTTAAATATATGATATGACTTTCATTTAGCCAAATGTAATTCATGTGAACTTCACCAGAAATATGATACATGTAAACTCTAGACATTGATGATTCATATTATATTAGAGATGTGAATGAAAACTTACCATTTGCAATTTCGCTGTCACTGAATAGTGTTCTCTTTTTTGATGAGTCAATCAAAGCAACTGAAAAAAAAAGGCGGGGGTTAAATGTCTGGAAGCTTCATGATCCCACTAACATTCATGAAATTGTAACATTTCCAAAATTACTTCCTTTGACTTTTTTATTATCAAAAATGATAAATAATCTGTGAGTCCCCTTGATAGTTCTAAAGAGATACCTCCCTTTTGATGACTTGCTAGATGACCTTAAGCTTGTAATTGCAGACAGGTTACTCAGTCACCCCACCCTTTAATCCCCCTTTTCACCCTCAACATCTCCCTCTTTGTCCAGTGACCCCCCCCCCCCCCCGCCATCCATAAAAGTTTAAACTGCATTATATACAAAACAAAAATTATACCCCCAGTAAAGGCTCATTTTAGTATTGTTACTCACGAATTAGTGCAGCTAAAGTTGGTTTGTTTAAAATGAATCAATCTGCTCGGATTCCTATATGTAAGCAGATAAAAACACATCAGAATCACCTGTCAGGCCACAGCGCTTCATATCTGAAAATGAAATAATAAAATGCTTCTTTGAATAACCAAGGATCTCACACCCATTTTTGGGACTGGGGCCCGGGGCCTTTGAAATTGGGAAAAATAGCGGCGTATTCTCAAAAATTGGGAAAAATATAAATAGATTTGGATGCTTTTTTTGCTTGAAATTTAACATTTTTACTCGTTTTTAAAGAAATTTCCATGAAGTTTCAAATTGGGAAAAAAAGATACTATTTTGCATTGGGAATGGGGCCGAATATCGGCCCCAAATAAGGTCGATCAAGAGCCCTGAATACTTTAAAATACTATTCAGTATTCAATCACCCTCTACTAAATCAATAAATATTTCCGACCCCCCCGGCCCCTTGCCTTTAGTTTTTTCCCCAATTCCCTTGACATTAGTATAATTATTTTCCTCTGAATCAAAACTCTTATCAATCTGTTAATTGTTAATTTATCTGTTATTCTGCACAGGAAAGAAAAACTATTTTAGAGTCGTAGTTTATAATGTTTATTTTAGCTGTCATGATCAATTCAGGGGGGGAGGAGTTTACAGCTGTCTTTGTTATGCGCATGCGTAATTTTACCGCGCGTATATTATTTTCAAATCATTTTTCCTTTCGTAGTTTAATTTAAGTATTCAATCAGTCAACATTTACTTCATGATAAAACGATACAAAAAACTTCTGGAAATATTTTAAACATGGATAGGCGTAACAAGATAAAATTCTTACCTGCCCAGAACTTGAAAATAGCTGTTCATCTTTGACATCTTTCTGGAATTCCTTGACATACGAATACGTACTGTATTTCACTTTACGAATCAAGCTATCTGTGATTGTTTTAATCATCCTCGAGTATATATATTCTCTCTGACCATGCTGACACAAAATATTTTACACTGTATTATAAGCGTGTGTCTTCGTGTACATCCTGCTCTGATTGTCGAGAAAATCTGGGTCAGTCTACTTCGCGCCCGCAGCTGTTTATCATCAACCACACTCATGGGGAACAAAGAGGAATCTGTCAAATTTCTCCCGAAATTTATAAGAAAACCCGGTCCGTTCGGAAGGGGTAATTGAAAGAATTCAGATCAAACTTAAATGTTGAAATTATTCACAATAAATAAAATAAGTAAACAATAAATTAATAAATAAATAGAATAAAAAGTACCCCGTGGGGTGCCTTGAATTCCACGTTGATTTAGGCGAGCCGGGATTTTTAAAATGGAAAAAGCTCACCAGATGTATGTGTACCAATTCTGCTGCTCGTATGTATCCATGCATGTTGTAAGTTATATTTATCTGATCGGAAAGGGTGGGGGAGGGTGGGGTACAGATTGTGTCATTTACCGCTATTTATCTCTGCGTGTCGTCTCTGTATATGCTATGCAAACTTTAATACCAAACGTTTCGCGGCGATGAAAATCAATAGACTGAGGTGTACCCCAAATTAAAAATCAGCTGGTCAATACATCGTGATACATAAAAAATATTGTCACGAAGGGAAAAGAGTTAGCAAATGACAATATTCTAAAACGTATTTTATGCGGCCGGTAAGGACAATTAAGACAGACATTAACTATACAACAGGAAAAAAACGAATCGGCCGCTGTAATATGGGCGGATCTCAAATTATTTCTGGGGTCCAGTCAGTGACAAGACGGGGAGGGGGTCAAGCCTATGATTCCAAAAAAAAAAAAATGAAAAACATGACATGAAAGCGGTATAAAAAATTCGGATTTCGGCAACGTCCGGGAGGGGGGGGGGGGTCCTGAATGGATCCACCAATGAGATATATTATTTCGTTGTTACATATTTTCCTTTTGGCAAAAATTATAATGCATCACTGATTACCAAGTATAACAAATGGAAATCAAGACTTCGGGTTCAGTTTCTAATTCCCTGGTCTTTGAAATGCGCGTCAAAATTTGAAAATGAACTGTTGACTATGATTTACAGGGGAAAATTTTAAGCTCCCTTTTCCTTTTCTTAGGGATGCATATATATGCACCTGGCCTCTGCAATACGTACATGTACTTGTCATTTATATGTGACAATTTTAACACCAACATAATTATAATGTGAAATTCATTCTAAGTTTTGAATTCCTGCCACAGAAATCTTCTAAGTATAATCCTGCCACAGATATTTTCTAAGTCAAATATTCCTACAGTGAGTTTTGTTAAAGTTTCAGATTCCTGTCTCTAGCAGGAAAAACGAAAATTATTCCTGGTAGGAATAAAATATTTCTAGTGGGAATTTTGTCAAAATTCCATGTCCTCCTACGTTCCTGCTGGAAAATAAAATTCCTACATAATTCCAGACGGATTCCTACTACATTCTGACAGGAATCCTGCCAGATATTTCGTACGGGTATCATTCTGGAAAGGGGGATCTGATATGCTTTTATTATATCTCCAACTTCCTCAAATATGATTTCAGTTGTTGTGCAATATAGCCGTCTGGCTCTAATGATGAAATCTTCATATTTGGAACATGCCCTCGCGTATCGCATGAGCTGGGAAACAAAAGAAAACCGCCATAAGCACAGGGGGCCTGAATACTAAACGCGATATTGTTATGGTGGGAGAAATAAGTTATAAACATCCGCTTCGATGAGAGGGTACGTACGTTTTTCTTTCTCTTATATGTACGTCGCTTAATATTTCCAGCTAAACATAGTTATCATTCGCTTAGTTATTGCCATAAGTATTTCTACAACATTTGATATTGGACATAGATCATACCAGTTTTGATAAAACGTTACCGAAAGTTGGGGAATGTGCATCTGAATATTGCTTTGACGGTGTCTTTGTTGATTTTTGGCCAATTGAAATGATTTCAAAGACGCTGGACGTCTTATTATGACAAAAACTGATAAACTTTGTCATGGAATTAGTCTCTTTAGTATAGAAATACACATCTGATCGCAAAAAATGGTAAAAAATACAAAATGGTAAGATAGGATAAAGCCGAATTGTTAAGGGTGTCATCAGAACGACATTTGGCTTGGTACTTGACCATTCTAAAGCCTTGTACAAGCAAATTAAAAATTGCTCTCTACTGATTAATTGTGTCGGTCGGACTCCTCGGATGATAATTTAACATACATGAACTTGCTACAGCCGACAGAGCACGGAATAAATTCCACACGCCCTCTGTTTCTATATACAGTACAGTACATTTACATATCCATCAGTGTGTTGCTTTTGGTCTTTACGTATTGCTTCTGTTTGCATGATCATCTTACATTGAGAAGGTTATTTTTCACTACAATTGTCCTTTGTCCTTGAAAATCAATAGGATTCCTCCTCCTGTCATAAGGAAGACTTGTATGTTCAAGATTAGAAAAAATTGCACTCTTAAGGATGTGTTCAAGGATTTAAATGATTTTGATCTTGACAATCAAAAGGGTTCTTCCTCTTGCCAAAAGGAATAAGTGTAGACCCAATCAAAACTGTGTACTCTAAGACAGATTTAAGCCATTTCTAATCTGTGACCTTGACCTTTGACCTAGAAAATAAATAGGGTTCTTACTTTTGTCATATGGAATCAGTGTATGAAGTTTGGTAAAGATCCAAATTCAAAACCGTACCCATTATGCTGCATACAAGGATTCAAGCCTTTTCCTATCTGTGACCTTGACTTTGACCTATGACCTTGGAAATCAATAGGGTTTCTTTCTCTTGCTATAACAATAGGTGTATGAAGTTTTGTAAAGATACGATCTGAACTGAGTCGTTTAGGCTTTATACAAGGATTTTAGTCATTTCCAATAAGTCATTAAAGTACCCATTATGCTGCATACAAGGATTTAAGCCATTTCCTATCTGTGACCTTGACTTTGACCTATGACCTTGGAAATCAATAGGGTTTCTTCCTCTTGCTATAAGAAATAAGTGTATGAAGTTTTGTAAAGATCCGATCTTAACTGAGTCGTTTAGGCTTTATACATGGATTTTAGTCATCTCCAATCAGTCATTAAAGTGTATGAAGTTAAGTAAAGATCCAATCAAAACTGTGTCATCTAGGATGTATACAAATTGTGCGGTGCTGTATACAAGGGTTTTAGCCATTTCAAATGTGTGTCTTTGACATTTGACCTTGAAAATCAATAGGGTTCTTTCTCGTGTCACCAGGAACAATAGGTGTATGAAAATTGATCAAGATCCGATCCAAACTCTGTCCTCTAGGCTGTATACAAGGGTTTTAGCCATTTCCAATCTATGACCTTGACCTTTGACCTATGACCTTGAAATTCATTAGGGTTCTTTCTCTTGCCTAAGAAATAAGTTGATGAAGTTTGGTCAAGATCCGATCAAAACTGTGACTGTCCTTTAGGCTGTATACAAATGCCCTGTTCACACGAATGCGCATCAAATCAAATTTGCATTAGATTTGATGCGCATAATTTTAATTCGAATTAGATTCGAATTGCGTTCACACGGCAAATTCTAATGCGCATTAGATTTTGATACAATTGCAATGATCAGCCATAATATAGCCATAATTTTCAAATCATAAAAGGCAGAATTTATTCCAACTCATTGTGTTTTTCATATTTTTTTCATCATCGTAAGTTAAGTTCCAGCAAGGCTAAGGAAAGACAAATGACGTCATTAAGAGATAAAATGACGTCATAGTACAATGTTACTTTACGTAAGTCAAAAGACGCGTTTCATTGCATAATGAACCACATAGTATTTTGGCCTCTTATTCTATGATTCGAGGTCCAAGGATGGTTGAAATTGTCAAGTTGTGGTCTATACATACTGTAGAACTTAAGTACATCATGTACGCATGCGCTAGATTTAATGCGAATTAGATTCGCTTTGCGTTCACACTACAAAATCTAATGCGCATTAAATCTAATGCGAATTAACTTAATGCGCATTAGATTCTCCGTGTGAACGCAACCAAAATCTAATGCGCATTAAATTCGATTTAATGCGCATTAAACCTTCCGTGTAAACAGGGCAAAAGTGTCACGTACACAAACACCCTCACACGACCGACAGCGTTACTATATCCCCCTGCAACTATATTGCGAGGGATATTAATAATTCATGTATATGTTGCTGTCCTTTATGTTTCCATGGCGTGATATTATTGTTCGCTTAGCCTCCAGGAATTAAAAGTGTTGGAGGAACAGGATTATCCCAAAGATGCAGTGATGACATACATTCCATCTGGTTAATTTTCCTATTTCTCATGTATGTCATCACTGCATCTTTCATTTTGGTTCCATTTTCATTTTTGTGATCTTCCTATTTCTCATGTAGGTCATCACTGCATCTTTCATTTTGGTTTCACTTTCATTTTGGTGATCTCCTCCTTATCATAACATTTCTCATTATTATCCTCCTGTCTTAACTTTTCTTAAATAGTATCAAATATTTGAAGATAAAGAAAAGAATACACAAAAGGAGAAATGTGAATCGCTCTCTTGATTACAAATGAAAAAGATTATATGAGTAACATGTATGAAATATGTATTAATATTGAGAAATATTTTGATTATCATTCTGTCGTGCGCAGTTTTGAGTTTAAACTCGGTACTTCTGCAGCTTTCTCTGTTGAATTACGCCAATACAGGACATCACAGTATGCTAGCGAGAGTTCGATTAGAACGTATTAGCGAATGGCATATAAAATTTAGAGATATGACGAAAAATAAGAGAGATATTTAAGAAAATGTAATATTTTTGTATCCATTTTTTCAAAATTCGGAAGTATTAAAATCCTCGTTTACGATTTCTTCATTAGTATTTAGGCCCCCTGAAGCAGGAGAAGACGGAATGTTGCTACTCACGAAAGGGAAGTTAGTTATGTGGAAGCTGAAATCATCACGCTTGTTATACAGTGAGGTGTTCAAATGACCGTTTGCGTCGAAAGATATATATCCAAGTACGAAGCGGATCTGTCGCTCTCGGTTGTTTCCTTGATCTCTCTAGTACATGAGGATAGATTTCATGTAGATGATCCTTAAAGTTCGGATTATTGATTCACAACACTATATCTGAAGGCAAAATTGAACTGAAATGCAAGGTACTTCGAGAGCAAAGTCTGGATGATGTCAGCTTCGTATGAATATAAAAATAAGTCCGCAATTAGTGGGGTGCAGTTGGTACCCATGAGGATGCCAACTATTTGCTGGAATACAGTTCCTCCAAACACCACAAAAATGTTGTCAATCAAAAACTCAAGCATGTGGATGATATCGTCCTCGGTATACTTTTTTGTTTGAATCAGAGTGTTCCTTCACGAAATAAGTATCCTCCCGCCATATGACAAGGTATTTGCATCGCCTGTTCCCATTTTTTGAAAGAAAGGTTTTTCGAATAATATTGGCCAGTCTGTTTCTGAGCTTTTGGTGTGGAATGGTAGCGTAGATGGTATTGAAGTCGAAAGATTTTATGCTGGTAATATGATTGAAATTGGTGGCTTTTAAATTTTTCAAAAGTTCGTTTATTCCCTTCCAAAAGTTCCAAAAGCATATGTAGCCAAGTTCGAGCAACTGCGGTTGATCGCCTGTCTGTTAAACGCACTTGAAAATTTCTGTTAAAAAATTCTAAAACGTGGATCCTGTAGCATCATATCCCATCCATCTTGCTACACTTTTCGGTACATTTTTGGACAGTAATTTTCACTCTTTGGCCATATTACGTTGTTTAGATTGAGGATCACTGACGAGGGTTAAGTACCTGAAATGTGCATGTCTGGTCCATACTGCAAATTGATCTGTTCTTAATGAATTAAAGAAGATCCTGACGGTAATCTCAACAGCACTCACAATAGAGCACAAAATTAAACATCGACGGACCCCTAGCAAGCTAGAGGTGGGACCAGGTGCCCGGGAGGAGTAAGCATCCCCTGTTGGCTAGCCGCACCCGCCCTTGATGTTAATAAAGCATGAAAATGAAAATATATAAAATTCATGCACTGTCTGACGTTGTCTATACAGAAAGTGCTATAGCGACAATGTCAGGGAAATATATTCAAAACACTTACTGTCAAACCCCTCGCGGGGAACTTTTTTACGAGCTCCACACGGCAAGGGCATAAGTGTGACACAAATGAGTTAATGAAGATCCTGACGATAATCTCAACAGCACTCACAAATGTGTTGAAGAAGATCCTGACGACAATCTCAACAGCACTCACAATAGAGCACTATGTTGAGCATCGACGGACCCCTAGCAAACTAGAGGTGGATCAGGTGCCCGGGTGGAGTAAGCATCCCCTGTTGGCTAGCCGCACCCGCCGTCGATGTTAATGCACGATGAAGAACACTGTATATAAAATGCATGCACTGTCTGACGTTATGTCTATATAGAAAGTGCTATGGCGACCATGTCAGGGAAATATATTCAAAACACTTACTGTCAAACCTTTCGCGGGAAACTTTTTAACGAGCTCCACACGGCAAAGGGCATAAGTGTGACACAAATGAGTTAAAGAAGATCCTGACGATAATCTCAACAGCACTCACAAGGCATTAGATGTGTAATGAGGGAAACTTGGTTCACCAATATATTGAGTTTTGAAGTCTAGACTTATGACATGGTTATAATATGAATAATTATTGAAAAATGTTCACCAATTCCTTTTTGAAAAAAAAGTTCCTTTATGAGTAATCCGCCCTCAGAGTTAACATTAGAATCCATGGAAAAACTAATATTTCAGCCATATTTTCCAAGAAAATAATGAAGCCCAAATGTGGATGGATGAAAAAATTCTCCAAAATAATATCTATCAAATTTCATAGAACAATCTCAAGTTCACCGTCTAGATCATCTGCAATTAATTTTTAAAGTTTTCTTTATCAAGGGGAGATAATTCTTAAAATTGACCCTAATGATAAAATCCCTTTTCCGATACATGTAACTTCCATTATGGTACAAAAGATTATTCAACATCAAAAGCGATGGAGAAATATGAAATAACTTCTTCACAAACTTTCAATATTTTTGACATGTTTTTGTTCATTATACATCTAATACCTTAAATAATGCTATTGAATTTGAAGACGTTTGACATTAAAAATCTTTATGATCCACATCTGATTGATCCCATTTCTGGAATAATAGAATCTATCACCAGATGTGATCAGGGACAAGGAAATCCAACCCGAGTGTCCAGGATTTGCTTGTACCACGACGAGGCTTGCCGAGTCGTGGACAAACGAAAATCCTGGACACGAGGGTTGGATTTCCCTGTCCCAGATCACATCTGGTGATTGATTATTTTTCTCCCACTGTCTAAAAGCGCTCAAAAATGAGATTTTACGTATTGTTATCTAGATTTTGATCGGCTAACGCCGCTATCATGTATGACGTCACAAATGACGTTGCAGTCAAAAGACACGTGAAAATGTTATCTTACCCCATAGGGGTAAGACAAGGATATCTTTTCCCAGAGTTTCCATGGATACTCCAGTCCACAGTGGGAGAATATGTTGTCTCGCAGTATATTTGAAGACCTTGCAGGATGAGAGTTAATATTTTCGTAGGCAAAATGGAAACAGGTTTTGTGGAGGTTCCCTGTATTTTGGACCTTTATTGGGAAGGTTTCTAAGTTTACTGTTACCGATATTAAGGTCACCAGTAACCACATGGCCACATGGATGGTAGATAAAAGCAGAGGATGAACACGTGCATTGTAATGGGTTTTGTGATTGGTGATGTACATCTAGACATGTCAAAGTTTGATTATAATTAAATATTTTGGGAGCAACGGATTGTGTATATGTGTAGGAAAAAGGTGCCTCCTGGTAGTCTTGAATAGCTGTTCAGGTAGACCGAGTTCATTGAGATAATCGCTTCTTAGCGATACAATATACATGACAAATATGGATAATGACCATATCTCTGTATACAGCACAAAATCGACAACTCAGAAAACCAGAAACCGAAGGCATACAAAATCAGGATAAAACAGGAACCAAAGCAAACAAACAAAAACCTCCACCATATGAAAAGAAGCGAACTCCCGATATGGGAGTGAGACCAGGTGCCCAGGACGAGTAAGCATCTACTGCTTGCATGCAAAACCCGCCGCTTCAATTCGGTAGAACTGTCACATCCGGTTACTTCCATTTCGGAATACATAGAGTACAATCTTTGGTTGGATGGTTCAAATGGTCTATGACAGAATATCATCCACCATTCTGGAGAGTGGGACATCATAGTGTATGACGAGTTCCACATATCGACCGTAGAACTTCCTCAGTGACGATGTTAGTCGGTCACAAACATATCCCTGACTGAGAAGCTTATCTGAAAGACGCCTAGCTCTCAGAACAAAATCCGTATATTTGGTACTTGCTCTGGCATAGCGTATCAACTGAGATATGAACACGCCATAAGCTGGCGATGAAGGGATGTTGCTACTCAAAAAAGGAAAGTTTGTAATGCTGAAATTGAAGTCGTCACGTTTGTCATAGAGTGAGGTGTTCATGTGACCATCAGTGGTGTAGGACAACATTATGTCCAAATAGGATGCTGAATTATTTGACTCTGTAGTTTCTTTGACTTCGAGCTCTGAAGGATAGATACTGCTCAGGTAATCCATGAATTTTGGATTATTGATGGACAACACATCGTCTATGTATCTGTATGTGAAGTTGAAGTCAGAAGCTAAGTATCTTTTCCCATCAGAGACCAAAGATTGAATGAATTCAGCGCTTCGTACGAGTAAAGGAAAATGTCGGCAAGGAGTGGGGCACAATTGGTCCCCATTGGAATTCCGACAATTTGCTGGAAGACCTCCAAACACCACAAAAATGTAGTCGATCAAAAAGTTTAACATCGAATAATATCTGTTTCAGTGCATTTATTTTCAGAATCGGACTTTTCTTTTACAAAGAAGGTTTTGTCATAGTTCACAACAATAAATTTGTATTTGCGATTACCGTTCTAACTTGTAAACGCATTACTTATAATTTTTGCGAGTCTTTCTTTCAATTAAGAATGTGGAATTGTAGTGTAAAGTGTCGAAAAATCAAAGGCTTTGATCGAAAGGACTCTACTAAAATGAGTGGATTTCAGATGTTCTAAAAGTTCCTTCGAATTCTTTAAAATCCAAATCTGGGTTGATACCACTGCGAGAATATACAGTCGAACAATATTTTTGAAGCCCAAATTTGATTTCAGAGAAAACTTTAGTGAGTAAGATCGATACAAATTTGGTAGAACATTTTGAGGAACCAGCGATGAAACGTTGTTTGTACGGATTCTTATGCATTTCAGGTATGTAGTATAAGTATGGTAAATCTAAATCTAAATGTCTCACTCCCATATCGGGAGTTCGCTTCTTTTCATGTGGGTGAGGTTTTTGTTTGTTCGCTTTGGTTCCTGTTTTGTCCTGATTTTGTATGACTTCGGTTTCTGATTTTCTGAATTATCGATTTTGTGCTGTATACAGGGATATGGTCATTATCCATATTTGTCATTGTTAGTGTGGAAGCCAAAGGAAGCAAGAGCTGATCTGTGGTTGTCTATTATTTCAGAGGCAAAAAGGTTTGTTGGGGTGTAAGCGGGATTTTAAGGTGTCGAATTTAAACCCAACTCTTTAACTAGACTGTCGAAATAGTACTTTTTGCAAGTAAATGTGTAATTATTTGAGGCTTTGTCCGCTGGTGTGATGACATAATGTTCTTGGAGGTAGGTAAGCTCTGTGATAACATCAGGGTCTTTAAATATAGACTCAAATCTGGTGTTCACAGTTGATTTTAATCGGTTAATTCTAGATAAATGTAACCCTCTGATGGATTTTATCCATTCGGAAAGGGTGTCGAGCTGTACATCCTCTTTCTTTGCCCAACGTCTTGCATATTCCTCACAAGAGTCCATGATAATTTTGAAATTTTGCTTCCATGTAAAGGACATACTTTCTCTGTATTTAGGACCCTTTAAAAAAAATTTTCTCAACTTGTCGTTGTTAACTATACTGAGGTCACCAGGAATAACGTGTCCACAAGGAGAATAGTTGAAATCCGATGAAGAACATTCGCAAGGAGTTGGATGTAGTGAGGGATTACTTAATCAATACACTGTAAGAATCGTTTGTAATTGTAAATTTTATATGCAACTGTTGGTGTGTCGCTATAGGAAATACAAGGATTTTCTTTTCTTTTGAAATATGATGGAATTTTTTCTGTGACAGTTTTAGGATTTAAATTTGACAAAGATTCAATTTATCAATACCTTTGTTTGCAAATCTTACTTTAATGAAAGGACGGTTTGTTTTCTCCTCTGATTTATCTGATCTAACTGCTTGAAATAAACGAAAAGTAGAAATGTCCAAGATGACTCCTTGTAGTCTGTATTCTGGGGAACGTGTATCGGTATATGTGAAGTCCTTTGTATATTCGTAAATTTCGTGTAACTTCCGTAAAGGAACAGAATATAATTTGGTACGAATATAATGCAGGCCTAGAGGCTCATTCAAAAATGGAACCAAGTCATCGAAGGAGAAACTATGTATCTCAGGCCTATTGTATTTACGAATGCCATGACTTCGAGGTCTTCTTTGTGGTCTGTTGAATAAGCTAGGCACATTTACCGATTGACAACCGGGACTTGTTAAGTTTAAGTTCGGAGCTGACCTTTTGTTTCACCCACATAAATCAATCCACAAAGTGAGCACTCTATTCCGTACACAACGTTAGATGTCATACAGTTTAGGTTTTCAAAACTATGCGTGTTCAATGTTTGTTCCTGTACGACGTACAGGAAAGCGAAGAAATGATGTAAAGAATCGAGGTAGTAAAGTGAAGAAGCGAAGTAATCATGTGAAATTCTAAAAAATATCTATGATATAGAAATTGACTTGACAGTAAGTGTTTGACAGTGAGTGTTTTAAATGTCTAGGGTTTGACAGTGAGTGTTTAAATGTCTTCCCTGACATGGTCGCCATAGAACATTCTATATAGACATAACTTAAGACAGTGCATGTTTTGTGATATTGTTTTCGTTTTCGTGCGTGAACATCGACGGCGGGATGCTAACGCCTTCCGGGCACCTGGTCCCACCTCTAGCTTGCTAGGGGTCCGTCGATACTCAGTTTGGTGCTCTATTGTGAGTGCTCTTTAGATTGTCGTTAGGATCTTCTTTATCTCATTTTGTGTCATACTTATGCCCTTTGCCATGTGGAGCTCGTAAAAAGTTCACAGCGAGGGATCACTGAAACGTGCATGTCTGGTCCATGATGCAAATTCATCTGTTCTTTAATGATGCGATTGAATTTGAAGACGTTTAACACTTGAATTACTTGGTGACCGTTACTGCTGGTGGTCCAGGAGCCCCCGAGGGCACATGTAGCCAAGTTCGATCAACTTCGGTTGATCGTCTTTATCTTCAACGCATTCGAAAATTTCTGTTACCAAATTTCTTGAAATTTCTTAGACGTGGGACCTGTAGTATCATATTCCACCCATCCTGCTACGTTTTTCGGTACATGTTTGGACATCATAATTTTCACCCTCTTTGGTCATAGTACATTGTTAAGATTAAGGATCACTGACGAGGTTTGGTATCCGAAACGTGCATGTCTGGTCCATGCTGCAAATTCATCTGTTCTTAAATGATACTATTGAATTTGAAGACGTTTAACATTTAAACTACTTGGTAAGTGTCATTGCTGGTGGACCAGGAGTCCCCGAGGGCACATGTAGCCAAGTTCGATCAATTTCGTTTGATCGTCTGTCTCTTCAACGCATTCGAAAATTTCTGTTACCAAATTTCTTGAAATGTCTAAAACGTGGGTCCTGAAGCATCATATCCCAACCATCATGCTACGTCTTTCGGTACATGTTTGGACATCATAATTTTCATACTCTTTGTTCATATTTCATTGTTTAGATCAAGGATCAATGACGAGGGTTAAGTACCCGAAACGTGCATGTCTGGTCCATGCTGCAAATTCATCTGTTCTTAAATGATGCTGTTGAATTTGAAGACGTTTTACATTAACAGTAAGTATTTTAAATGTCTTCGCTGACATGGTCGCCATAGCACTTTCTGTATAGATAAACCTAAGACAGTGCATGTTTTGTGAATATTGTTTTCGTTTTCGTGCGTGAACATCGACGGCGGGTGCGGCTAGCCAAACAGGCTTACTCCTCCCGGGCACCTGGTCCCATCTCTATCTTGCTAGGGTTCCGTCGATCCTCAATCTAGTGCTTTATTGTGAGCGCTGGCGAGATTGTCGTAAGGATCTTCTTTATCTCATTTTGTGTCACACCTTTGCCCTTTGCCATGTGGAGATCGCAAAAAAGATCCCCGTGAGGGGTTTGACAGTATGTGTTTTAAATGTTTTTCCTGACATGGCCATCATAGCACTTTCTAAATAGACACAACCTGGTGCGGCTAGCCAAACAGGGGATGCTTACTCCTGCCGGGCACCTGGTCCCAGCTTTAGCTTGCTAGGGGTCCGTTGATACTCAATATGGTGCTCTATTGTGAGTGCTGTTGAGATTGTCGTTAGGATTTTCTTTATCGCATGTACAGAAATGAAGTGATTATGCCTATCGAGTCTTTGTGGAATACAGAGTTTTCCCCCTTACAGACGTAAAATCATTGTGACGTCATGAAAATAGTATTGTAACGTCGATTTTATACCGTCATTTCCCAGACTTTTCGGACTGTTTCTATAGAATGGACCGGACATGCACGTATCGGGTACTTAACCCTCGTCAGTGATCCTCAGTCTGAACAATGTAATAAGGCCATAGAGTGTGGAAATTATAAAGTCCAAAAATGTACCGAAAGACGTAGCAGAATGCGTGGGATAAGATGCTACAGGACCCACGTTTTAGAAATTTCAAGAAATTTTGTAACGGAAAATTTTCAAATGCGTTGAAGAGACAGACTTCATTTCTTCGAAGAATTTTCCCGCTACATGTACTTCAAAGGTTCATATATTACATGGCGAAGAAGCGATGTGTCTCTGATGAACACCGTACTGATTTCCATTTCGTAATAAAATAAAAAGAAGGGAGGAGATCTCCAACAAGACCCCGTTGCAGCATCAACAGTAAAACACCAAAACACCCGATGTAAAAACACAAAAGACGAGCACAGCACGAGACGGAAAAGAGACACACGACACGCAAACATCAAACACAAAAGACTACACATAAACCGACGAAACCAATGGGCAACCGGTGCCGACCCCGGACGGCCATCTGTCACGCAAGTAGCAAATGGTGTGGCCATAAGTACAAGGTTCACATAAAAGAAAAAGGAAAACTTTATAGTAAGTGGTTTTTTTTATATCTTTACTTGATTTGTCATCGGACGTCCATGCACTTTCTGAAAATAAAGATTTTAAAAATCATTATATCATACACAGGAAAAAAACCACAATTATGTATGTAGTCAGCAAAACATACTTATTTTGTTGACCCCAGCTGTGTTGTTTTGCTTCACCTTAAATTATGCGTATAATAATTTCTTGACCCCCTTCAAGAAAATTTCAAGCTAGTTTTAATGCACTAGAAAAGTGTTTCGGTTAGTAAACCCTCATCAGTGCTAATTAATGAAATGCCGAAGAGTTTTTCTGAAACAGCCAAATGTATTTCAGTAGCGCCCTCTAGCATGAAATTTTGATTTTAAAGGAATATACCTAACTAAATCTGCATACGCAATGACCGGACGCGCAATGCCAGCGGCCGAGATGGTGATGTTGTCTACAGAGGATATGATCCTGATTGCATTGAAGATTAGTACGACATTCTAGAATAGAAAATATTTATTGTAAAAAGACAGCATGTGCAAACGAAATAAGCATGTGCAAACGAAATAAGTTTAATATCTGTTTTCTAATGTTAGTAACTTTATTTTGGTAGAAATAAATCTTCGCTATAAGTAAACGGCCTAGTCGATGAAGTTTTGGTAGCTTGATACATTTGTGCCATTATACTAAAAACTTATCAGAAACGATAGAATACGGTTTCTTTATCAATGTATAGCACAATATCTAAAGAAAGGTATTTGAAAAGTATATAAACCATATTGACAATCAACCCAATTTTCGTTTCTCATTTTCTCATTTACCTTTTTTCCTTCTCATTTCATTACCAATTTACCCTTACAAATCATAGCTACCTAGCTTATATCATAGTTTCTCACTCACTTACGTCGTGAGACAAAAGAAAAAACGTAGACGTAGCAGTTTGAGATTTCCTTGTCTCACACTCCACGTGACTCCTATTATGACGTCATAGAAAGAAACGTCACGCCATCGTTAGATTTGTGTAAGTTTTGGTATCGATTCTAGCTTTAAAAAGCATTAAAGTGATGATAAAATGAGGTGAGTGAGAAAAATAATCAATCACGACGTTACAACTGAGACATGATGAATCTCATCCTCGTGCAAAGGATTTGCTACATCCACGACTCGGCAAGCCTCGTCGTGGATTGCAAATCTTTTACACTCGGATGAGATTCCCCTGTCTCAGTCTCAACGTCGTGATAGATTCTATTAATATAGTACCGGTATTACATCTATTGAATACTTGCAATATAATCTTAAATTGGAATCTAATTTTTGTAATAAAACCAACCTCTCCTTCCATGGTCAGTCGTTTGAGGATCACATGTACAAGTACCAGAAGCACAGCTTGTTTTGAAACCGTTGTTGCAGCTTAATTGGCGTGTACAGTCTGTAACATCGGAACAGGACAGTCCGAAAATCATACCTGTGATTGAAATTAGAAATATACGGTTATTTACGTTTAGAATCACAATGGTTTTTGTTTATAGCTTCTAGCCAATTCCAACTCTTTCCAGTAGAACAAATTTACTAGAAAATCGATGGATTTTAGAATTTTATTAATTTCACCTTTCAGGTAAAACATATCACTATATAATATGAATCTCTGTCTGTTATTTGTTAAAATTTAGTGAATGAAAGTCAAACAAAAGAAGCCGAAACCAGATTAAAAAAAAAACTGCAATTGAAAGGCTTGCAATTTTTGGAGAAAAAACCCAGAACTTTCTCACGCGAAATTGGAATGAGTAAAAGGAGATCCTGACGATAATCTTAACAGCACTCACAATAGAGCACCAAATGGAGCAACGACGGACCCCTAGCAAGCTAGAGGTGGGACCAGGTGCCCGGGAGGAGTAAGCATCCCCTGTTGGCTAGCCGCACCTGCCGTCGATGTTCACGCACGAAAATGAAAAAATATTAAATACATGCACTGTCTTTGATTCTGCCTATATAGAAAGTGGTATGGCGACAATGGAGTAAACGGAACGAAATCTATGCATTATTTTCCCCGTGGATTTTGTGCACAATTACGTCATTCGTTAACGGAAGAGTTACTTACGACCAAACCTACGACTTGCGACTAACGCTTACGACCTCTTTTGTAAAACGGTCATAAGAAAAGTCGTAAGTAAATGGACAATCAGACGGAAACAATGACAGATCTGTACAGAAACACGAAAGGCAACTTATATGTAATGAATTATCTCCAGTGCAAATGCGGAAGGTATTGTAAAATACATTGTAGGTGGCGCTCTCAAAATGCGCAGTACTAATTATCTTCATAGATCACATATCTAATGCAAGTATAGTATTAATGTTAAACGTCTTCAAATATAATAGCATGGTTTAAGAACAGTTGAATTTACAGCATGGACCAGACATGCACGTATAAGGTACCTAATCCTCGTCAGTGATCCTCAATCTAAACAATGTACTATCACCAAAGACTGAAAGTAATTATGTCAAAAATGTACCGAAAGACGTTGCGTGATGGGTGGGATATGATGCTGCAGGACCCTCGTTGAGAACTTTTAAGAAATTTTGATAACAGAAATCATCTAATACTGTAAACATGGTTATTTTCGCTGAGGGAAAATTTTGCGATTTTATCATCAAGACGTTACGCGTGGGGGATATTTTTGCGATGAAAAAGTATTTCCCATTATGAGAATGCAGTGGGGATATTTTCGCGCGGGGGAAATTTCGCGATGTTCATATATTTCCATAGAATCGCGAAAAACGCGAAATTACCCCTAAGCGAAAATTTTACAGCACGTTGATCGAACTTGTCCACCAGGAGTCTTCAAATTCAATAGCATCTCTTAAGAACAGATGATTTTGCAGCGTGGGTAAGACCATAAAGGAGGCCCACGATAGCTCATTTAAATTTCTGTCATAGTGTTACTCAAAGTTTCGCTCATTGGCTATGGAATGACCATGAAATGATTGTAAACGGCACCACCTTGAATAAATTCGATAAAACTACAATTTATAGATATGCAATTCCATTGATCCGAAATCCTGCCTAAGATGATATTTTCTTGAGTTTCTTGTTGAATCCGCCATAACAAAATAGAAACACAGCGAGTACTAAAATAGATATACCGTATAACCAGAAAATTTCGCGAGTATCAAATTTCGCGATTTTATAGTAAAATGGGATGCCTTTATTTTCGCGAGTACAATTTTTCGCGATTCCTAAATTAAAAACAAATAAAACACATGATGTTACTGTTTTATACCTTTCCTCATTGAATTTTTAGTTAGTTCTATCATAAGAGTACACTCAATTCACTTCTCTTAACGTTTAATCGAAAAAAAAAAGAAGAATGGCACATGTACAATAAGAACAAAATGTAACTAATATACAAATTTACGATAAACCTTATCAAACACAATATTTCGCGGAGATTTATTTTCGCGATTCCAAAACACTCGCAAATATAGCGAAAATTAGTATCTCGCGAAAATTTCTGGTTATACGGTTAGAATCAATTAAAAGATTTTATTTGTTTCGATATTCAAAACCCATACAATTTCAAACTAATCAGAAGAAAGTTAAATCTATAGCAAATTACATATGCGTCCGTGCACAAATTTATTTTCACAGCGCTACCTACAATAAATTTCGATTCTACAAAAACACTATGGAGTTTTGATTTAGATTTGAGGATCACTGACGAGGGTTAAGTACCCGAAACGTGCATGTCTGTTCCATGGTGCCAATTTATCTGTTCTTAAATGATGCTATTGAATTTGAAAACGTTTAACTTTCAAACAATTTCATCAAGTAAAACATTTTGCAAACAATTGAGGATGTACAAAGGTACCGTATAACCAGAAATTTTCGCGAGATACTAATTTTCGCTATATTCGCGAGTGATTTCGAATCGCGAAAAATAATTCTCGCGAAAAATTGTGTTTGATAAGGTATATAATAAATTGTTATATCCGTTACATTTGTTCATATTGTACATGTGTCATTCTTCACTTTTTCTGATTAAACGCAACGAGGATTGAATTGAGTGTATTCTTATGATAGAACGTACTTAAACTGAAATAATGAAAGGTACAAAACAGTAACATCATATGAACACATTTATTTGTAATTCAGGAATCGCGAAAAATTGTACTCGTGAAAATAAAGACACCCTATTTTACCATAAAGTCGCGAAATTTGATACTCGCGAAAATTTCTTGTTATACGGTATTACAGAGAAGCAGTACCAATCGTAGTTCCAGGGAAATATGGCATAATTGTGTAAGTCTCAATTTACAACTCAATCGCGGACCAGATTTCGTGGGTAATTGAGAAAAATCGTGGAGCTCCAAGATTCTATAAACACAATTGGTTTTCACACTCTCCTACGCTCCAGCACACACTCAGTACGATTTGTTACGCTCTTAAGCCAACAGTTACGATTGTAGAAAGATCCATCATCATGTGCATGTAGAATGGTTGATGAAATTCTGTCATAGACCATTTGAACCATCCAACCAAAGATTGTACTCTACGTCTTCCGAAATGGAAGTAGCCGGATGTGACAGTTCTACCGAATTGAAGCGGCGGGTGTTGCATGCAAGCAGGAGATACTGATTCTTCGTGGGCACCTGGTCTCACTCCCATATATCGGGAGTTCGCTTCTTTTCGTGAGGTGGAGGTTTTTGTTTGTTTGCTTTGATTTTGTATGCCTTCGGTTTATGATTTTCCGATTTGTCGATTTTGTGCTGCATGTAGGGATATGGTTATTATCCATATTTTACATTTTGGCATATATGGCAGGCTTTTGCATAAACGGAATTGCATTTTCCAATCATAGTGTACATCAAATTTCTTCATCGAATTCATTCAGGATGGTGCCACTTACAAACAATTTTGGTAATTTTCTTGATCTAGGTTTTTATACTGCTGCCAAGGAGCGACCTCCCTCTTGTTTTTGATTATAGGAAGGGAAAAATTATATAAGCATTAAGATTCCACTTGCATCAGATGTGTCGCATGATTCATGTCATATGTAAATATGTTTAAACTGTACTACTAGTAATTCGCATGGCATGACGTTTTTAAAAAGCGTCAACTACAACAAAATCCATACTTGCACTAGCTTCCGCAGATTATTCAGTTTTCCAACGTGTTTCCGTTTCCGTGGGCTTGTGTTGTTGTCTCCGTCTATTTGTCATATTCTCATTTTTTTTTCGTGAGGATATGTTTTCAAAAATGTGTAAGATTGTGATTTTTGGAATCTGATTTTAGAATTTATGTTTGATATTCATTCACTGATTTAATTACTTATTTATAAGTGACAAATATGCAGTAAATGAGTACACAAATGAGTACACAAACCTATCCTTCTTTCAAACTTGTAAATGAGTACACAAAACCATCCTTCTTACAAACTTGTAAATGAGTACACAAAACCATCCTACTTTCAAACTTGTAAATGAGTACACAAAACCATCCTTCTTTCAAACTTGTAAATGAGTACACAAAACCATCCTACTTTCAAACTTGTAAATGAGTACACAAAACCATCCTACTTTCAAACTTGTAAATGAGTACACAAAACCATCCTACTTTCAAACTTGTAAATGAGTACACAAAACCATCCTACTTTCAAACTTGTAAATGAGTACACAAAACCATCCTACTTTCAAACTTGTAAATGAGTACACAAAACCATCCTACTTTCAAACTTGTAAATGAGTACACAAAACCATCCTACTTTCAAATTTGTAATGAGTACACAAAACCATCCTTCTTTCAAACTTGTAAATGAGTACACAAAACCATCCTTCTTTTATCCTTCTTTTGGGTACCAACTGTGCGCCTCTTGTTGCAGATTTATTTTTATACACTTATGAAAAAGAATTTATCCAAAATCTTCAAAAGCAAAGAAAATTTGATGATCTGAAATGTTTCAGTAATACCTCTAGGTATTAGGATGATTCCTTTTCTTTCAGTTGTTTTTTAAAAGAAATAAGTACAAAATGAAGTATTTAACGATGAAGTCCGAATAGGCTAACAGAACGTGACAAGAATTTGACTTAGGAATGGAACAATAATCAACACTTTTTCTTTTAAGACATGTCTCTAGACCGCTCTGATGCTTTCAGTTTGTTCCAATGTGCTTTTTGTGTCGCCTGCGAAGTATAGAGACACTTAGGGATCACTTTGTCCGTTGTCCGTCTGTCTCTCACACTTGGATGTCACACCCTATATAAAAGTGATTCCTAAGCGTCGCTATGTTTCGCAGGCGACACATGCATTCCTTGGAATGATTTTTTTCTAGATATTGATAGGTTTGTCAAATGAGAGTACTGCGCAATTTATTTTTGTCTGTGGTGGCGCCATTACTTAAGGGATAAACATGTACGAAAAACAGCAACGATTGTAGGGGAATATCAGTACTTCATACCTACGAAGTTTGATCAAACCCCGTAATGTCGTTCTCGAGAAGTGGGATCTGTGAAAAGTTTACGATGCACACATCGCTATGACAAAAATTCACGTGACCTTTGTTCAGATTAGCTGCAAAGCCAGAAACAAATGACAAAAAAGCAAATACATGTACATGTTGTAAAATTGCAGAAACAAGGAATGGAAGTTTATCATTGAAAATATTACATTATGAAAAGCAGTCCGTTTTCTGCTGATCAAAGCAAGATAATGTCCAATCACCTGAAATGATGCGATAAGTTGAAGTGGCCCTGAACGTATCATAAATATTTCAAATACATTACTTCTTGGAGAAGTACTTTCACATCTTTTATATGTTGAACGTCTTCAAATTCAATAGCATCATTTATAAACGGATGAATTTGCAGCATGGACCATGCACGTTTCTGGTACTCAACCCTCATCAGTGATCGTTAATCTGAACAATGAATTATGGCCAAAGAGGGTGAAAATTATTATGTCAAAAATGTACCGAAAGATGTAGCAGTTGAGTGGGATATGATGCTACAGGACCCACGTTTTAGAAATTTCAAGAATTTTAGTACCAGAAAATGTTGATTGAGTCGAAGAGACAGACGATCAACCGAAGTTGATCGAGCTTGGCTACATGTGCCCTCGGGGACTCCTGGTCCACCAGCAGTGACACTAACCAAGTAGTTAAAATGTTAAACGTCTTCAAATTCAATAGCATCATTTATAAACGGATAAATTTGCAGCATGGACCAGACATGCACGTTACGGGTACTCAACCCTCGTCAGTGATCCTCCACAAAGGTGAAAATTATTATGTCAAAAAAATGTACCGAAAGATGTAGCAGGATGATGCTATGATGGTACAGAACCCACGTTTTAGAAATAACGATATTTTTGAGTAAGAAATTTCGCATGTTCAGCACAATTTATAATCTGTAAACTAGTATAATATTGTACATATATGTTATTCAGGACAATAATTTGTAATTGCTTCGAATTATTGTTAAATTTTCAAAATCAAATTTGTGTAAACCACCAAAATATATGACATCAAATTAATGTAATAAAGCCTTTACATGTTTGTCTTATACATACCAATACAGGCACAGAAAGCCAACAGCAACAAAAGTTTCATTTTGCGGTTTAGGATTTGAAGTACTCCGTACAGTGCAATGACGGTCTGCGACTCAATCTTATGTAATGCTTGTATTTATAGAGAACAATAACCTACTTTCATTGTCTGCCCATGAAAGAAAAGTACATGGGAATCACGACAAATTGTCTGTCTTCCCATTTCTTGTATGACCTACTGACCTTGTCCTTAAGGTATCGTAGTTTGTCGTGACAAAAGCAAGTACGAAAAGATACATGTGGACAATTTTGAGATTTTCGATGTCGTGTTGGGGGCATTAGCGATAATATGATTCATAGTTTTATGAACATAAGTTCAGTATTTATAGTTATACAGTTCATTCGGTGTGAGAATCTTTGTGTACTCGTTACCAAGTTTAAATATCAATTAATGAAAGTCATTCAAACTATGAAAGTCAAACACAAAAGCTCTAATATAGCACCAGAAACCTTAAATCACAATAAAAATGAAAAAATATGAAGCAACTAAATAAAGGTAGGGATGAGATCCCCAAAACTGAAGATAGTGGATAGATTTCACACGAGAAGAGAAAATGGACAAACAGACCAAGACCTTAACAAGGCAGCAGGGAAACACGATGGACAAACAGACGGAGACCTTTACACAGCACCAGAGAAAAACGATGGACAACCCTATCTAATGGACAATCTCCACAGTGTTCAGCATACGATTTTATTACAGGTGGCGCTGCTAAATGCATTTACCGGAAGGTCCGCCATCTTGGCGGACGTCATGAAATAGGGGATGGAGACTGGTGTGTACCAATTACTACTATTGCCTTGCTTTTGTATGTACGTCCTTAAATCCATTATACCTTGAAGTTTAAAAACAAATGAGGGAATATTTGTCGTTGAAATACATGAGAGAGAGAGAGAGAGAGAGAGAGAGAGAGAGAGAGAGAGAGAGAGAGAGAGAGAGAGAGAGAGAGAATGGCCCAAGCAAGCAATATTGATTTTATAAAAGCAAAAATATTTAAAACTTTACATAGTTTTGATTGATTAAAATGAGTTTGCTGTATTCCATAACTCTTCAAAAACACGCTCATCAATGATAGTTCTTTGTTACATTTTTATTGTCATAGGAGATATACTGGTACATGTACCTAAGAATCTCAAAAGACTTCTGTATGATTTCTAAATTGGACAGTTTTTCCGTTGTGCAATTTTGTATTTTTGAATTTGGAATCTTAATTTGAATAATGAATGTAATGATATAATAGCGCACAATGGGTACAGAAATAGTATGTTGACCATTATAAATTGAAATATCCATATCACCACGTGGGATCGAAACGTATGATGTTGTGATTCGTTACGGAGATTTTTTTTATTGTTTTTCATCATTTATGTGATACTGTACGAAATCAATGAGACGTTGTAGTAAGGCAATGCCTAATAAGTAGGTCCACGTTTATATACATGTCTGAATTTTTTGCAAACACTGCAAGGAGTCGTCAAAATAAATTATTTTCTGTCCTCGACAAACTATTGAACTACGAATTTTTCATATACCTTGACCATGTTGACGATATATATATGGATTGATTTATTAGGCATTGCCCTACTGTTTTGTAAAGTTAAACTAATGAATCACAACACCATACGTTTCGATCCCACGCGGTGCATATAGTGCGATAAAATTCAGGACACACAAGAAAGAGTAAATGATGAAACCGGTGACCGGTTGAAGGCAAAATTCCATTATTTGATCAAAACATATTTTCATTACAGTACATACAAGGCTGAAAGCAGAAGTTAACCGTACAGTTCATTGTAGTTCAAACTAGTTATGTTCTGTAAAGTTTCACATTGCAGATTTACGTATAGGCGAAGCAAAGTTCTTTTGTCGATCTAAGAAATTGTACGAATTCATCCGTTGATCTTGAACTATTTTTTTCAAAAACGTTGAATCATGCACGGTAAAATAAAAAGGGAGGGGTGTTCAAGATTCAGTACAAAATGTACGTCATGCATAAAGATCGGCAAAATTTGGATCTTGGACAGTGGGTCCTGCCCACTTCGACCTCTCTTCCCCTTATAGATCGGTGCATGGACTTGTCATGTCTTGATCTGCTGCACAGGATCGGCAATGATTTCGACAGCCGCATAAGTCGGTGAAAGTTTATCAAAGTGCGCCGAATAGGTAAACCCCAATCAGAAAAGTTTATCAGTTTCTGGTTGATGATTCAATTTGATTTGACGCATATTACTTGGAATTCATTTTTCCTCAAAATGTAGAGGTTTGTGTGTAATTCTTTGCTATTTGTTGATTAGCGATCACTAGTAATTGCAAAAATTGTATGCAAAAATTGGCATAAATTGTATGTATTAAACAAAAGCCCCCGGGGACACAGCGCTCACCTGATACCCATGCATACTCTTAACCTACCGACATTGTATTATGATAGTGTCAGTGCCAGAATTGAATCCACAACCCTGGGTCTACCAGTATATGCACATAAATTATTTCTTAAAAAATAAAAAAAAATCCAAAATATATTTAGGCACAAAATATATATTACAGCATTAAGAGACTTATATCAAAAATGACAAATACACAGTGAATAAGTGTGCAAAACGAAAAAAAAAAAAAAAAAAGAGACTGAAAGAAAAATAAAATTAAGGTCAAAAATGAAATTAAAGGTATTCAGATGATTAAAAAGTGCACAAAAAGCTCACAAAATGGAAAAAAAATGAAAAAGGAAGAAAAAATTTAGAATGCCGGTGCCGGGACTTGAACTCCCACCCTTTGGTCTATGTGCACAGTAAACATATCTACTCATATTTTTTAAAAAAATCATAAAGATTCCAAAAAAGAAGATTATAGCATGTTATGTATATCAAAGCAAATAGTAACTTAAATATGACAAACATGCACTTAACAAGGGTACAAAACCACACATTTATAGAGTTAGTTAAAGAAGCAGTAGTTCAAAAATGAACATTTCTAACATTGTCCGAAAAGATGTCATATACACATGAAAAAAATTGACTTCGGGCTGAAAACAAGATCACTTGTTAAGAAATCATTCAAGATCATCCAAATGTTTTCGGTCGGCGTCGTGGTCTAGTGGATAGGGGCGTCGGGTCGGGCCAGTGAGCCTCACCAGGAGCACGGGTCGGTCGACATATATTTATCGATGTTCTGTGTTTAGATACAAAAATGTTTTTGCGAATTGTTTACGTGTCTGTGGTGTTTTATTTTAATAAAAAAGGAGCTTTCGGTTTGTTGATATGTGCTTCTGTTTTGATGAAGAAGTTTGTTAAAGTAGGGCACCCTGACCTACTTTTGCCTGTGGTGGCGCCACCAAATGACGGAACCGGAAAAAAACAACAACACTTGTAGGGGACCATAAGTACTTCATTTCTACCAATGAGTTAAAGAAGATCCTGACGATAATCTCAACAATATTTAGAGCACAAGACTGAGCATTGACGGACCCCTAGCAAGCTAGAGGTGGGACCAGGTGCCCGGTAGGAGTAAGCATCCCCTGTTGGCTAGCCGCACCCGCCGTCCATGTTCATGCACGAAAATGAAACAATATCTAAAATGCATGTACTGTCTGAGGTTGTGTCCATATAGAAAGTTCTATGGCGACAATGTCAGGAAAAATATTCAAAACACTTACTGTCATACCCCTCGCGGGGAACTTTTTCACGAGCTCCACACGGCAAAGAACATAAGTGCGACACAAATGAGTTAAAGAAGATTCTGACGATAATCTCAGCAGCACTCACAATAGAGCACAAGATTAAGTAATGACGGACCCCTAGCGAGCTAGAGTTGGGAACAGGTGCCCGGGAGGAGTAAGCACCCCATGTTGGCTAGCTGCACCCGCCGTCGATGTTCATGCACGAAAATGAAACAACATATAAAATGCATGTATTGTCTGAGGTTATGTCCATATAGAAAATGCTATGGCGGCAATATCAGAGAAAATATTCAAAACACTTACTGTCATACCTCTCGCGGGGAACTTTTTACGAGCTTGGCAAAGAGCATAAGTGTGATACAAATGATTTAAAGAAGATCCTGACGATAATCTCAACAGCACTCACAATAGAGAATAAGATTGAGCATTGACGGACTCCTAGCAAGCTAGAGGTGGGACCAGGTGCCCGGGAGGAGTCCGTTTCATTAAAAATCCCTTCTGTGGTTCTGGATAAGATGTCCCAATATGTATGAAAATACCCTCCCCCTTCCTTTTTAGCTCGTCGTCCGTCGTCGTCGTAACCTTTTCACATTTTAAACTTCTTCTCCAGAACGGCTGAAGGGATTTTGATGAAACTTGGTAGGTATGAAGTACTCATGGTCCCCTACAAGTGTTGTTGTTTTTCGTCCGGGTCTGTAAACAGGTGGCGCCACCACAGCCAAAAGTAGGTCTCGGGGGGTACCCTTCTTTGACAAACTTCTTCTTCAGAACCGAAGCATGTATCGACAAACCGAAAGCATCAGGATGATCTAGAGAGATGTCGTAAGAAGTGTTGTTATTTTTGGTTCCACTTCGAAGTCAAATTTTTGACGCGTTTTTGACGTCTTTTCGGACTTAGTCAGAAATGCACATTTTTGCACTATTTCTTTAAATAACTCAATAAGTGTATGATTTGATGATGTAACATGCACATAGGGCAAAATTAAACAGATGTTTTAATGATGATACGTATCCATAAGATGTAGAGTCATGTTCTGATGTGGTACAGGGGTGTTCAAAGCCCTGGCCCCGGAAGCTCCACATAACATATCCATTGGAGATGTTCTGATAACCTTTCATATGTGACAGGCGGAGTGGAAAATGTGGCCGGTCCGGGAATCGAACCCGAGACGCAGACGCTCTTACCGACTGAGCTTACCGGGCATGATACCCGAACCGTCACACATATATACTACTAAAAAAGAACACGCGCAAGCGCGGAAAAGATTGTCATATCAAGTGCCTGCAAATATGAGCGTTTTTCTCCCCCTCCCTTTTTTTGACTTCACGGCTATTTTCAGACAGTCATGATTCGGAGAAAGAAAAAAAAAAGGGGGGGGGGGTTCATATTTTCACATAGAAGCTCGAAGTCATGGATCTACAATCGCACCCTCCTTCTCTTTACTTGAAAGGAAAGTGAAAGTACTGTAGAGAAGGGGTGTATATAATTCAGAATTTTGATGCCGAGCTCCTGTGATTTTCTGGCACCTGTGGACATATTAATTAACTAGTTTCTACAAATCCTTTACTTCATATTAAGTATATATCGAAGTCTGATCTTAAATTATTAGCAGCAAAATGTACACCATGTCGCGGCTTGTGTTTCAGTACACATGATGTGCATTACCATTTATTGTACGTACATACGTGCATGACTACCAGCTATGACCCCCACACATACCCTCACACACACATACACATGGTTAGAATCTTTCCGAACTTTGCTTTATTTTACATATATCTATGAATTATTTTCTTGAATGTCATTGTCAATCATCAAAGATCATAACGATATCAAATACACATTTATAATGCTTTGCCATTGTTTACATTTTATGGTAAACACGTGCTAGCTCTGACGTCATTTTCAGTAACCTGAATTTGTTACAAATTTGATTGGCTTATACAGCGATGTGACCTTTCAAGGGCTTTTCTCGAATGTTCTTTATGCAAAATGGAATTGTTAAATTGTACGTCGTATATTTCAGAAAACGAATATGGAACTGGGACGAAATATATCCTCCTACTAACGTTAGAATGTTAAACGTCTTCAAATTCAATAGCATCATTTAAGACCTGAGAAATTTACAGCATGGACCAGACATGCACGTTTCGGGTACTAAACCCTCGTCAGTGATCCTCAGTCTAAACAATGTAAAATGGCCAAAAACTATGAAAATTATTATGTCCAAAAATGTATCAAAAGGCGTAGCAGAATGGGTGGGATATGATGCTACAGGACCCACGTTTTAGGAATTTCAAGAAATTTTGTAACAGAAAATTTCAAAAGCGTTAAAGAGACAGACGATCAACCGAAGTTGATCGAACTTGGGAACATGTGCCCTCGGGGACTCTTGGTCCACCAGCAATGACACTCACCAAGTGGTTCAAATGTTAAACGTCTTCAAATTCAATGATATCATTTAAGACCTGAGAAATTTACAGCATGGACAAGACATGCACGTTTCGGGTACTAAATCCTCGTCAGTGATCCTCAGTCTAAACAATGTAAAATGGCCAAAAAGTATGAAAATTATTTGTCCAAAAATGTACCAAAACACGAAGCAGAATGGGTGGGATGTGATGCTAGAGGAACCACGTTTTAGAAATTTAAAAAAATTTTGTAACAGAAAATTTCAAATGCGTTAAAGAGACAGACGATCAACCGAAGTTGATCGAAATTTGCTACATGTGTCCTCGGGGACTTCTGGTCCACCAGCAGTGACACTCACCAAGTAGTTCAAATGTTAAACGTCTTCAAATTCAATAGCATCATTTAAGACCTGAGAAATTTACAGCAGGGATCAGACATGCACGTTTCTGGTACTAAACCCTCGTCAGTGATCCTCAGTCTAAACAATGTAAAATGGCCAAAAAGTATGAAAATTATTATGTCCGAAAATGTATCAAAAGACGTAGCAAACGTCTTGCAAGAATCGTCTAGCAAACGTCTTGCAAGAATCGTCTAGCAAACGTCTTGCAAGAATCGTCTTACTTATTCAATGATACTTGAGAAATTGGGGATTAGAATGCGAGCATAAATCAGTGGAAAATATGAAGTTAATGGTTAGTGTCCGTCGACGGTTTTGAACTTAAGATTTTCTAAGATTTGTTTTACTAATAGGAAAACGGTTAGACATAATTAATGATTACACGTTAATTAGAAACAATTGCTTCTCAAAAATTATCAAATTCACATTGTCATATCATATGCTATATCTTCATATCACACCATTTATCTCTGTCCTCTTCGTTTCGACGGAGAATCGGTTAATTCGTTCCTTTAGTAGTAGAGATGATACGTCGTACTCAAGAATGCCTTTTCAAAATTATTCATTGAAAGGCAAATGATGGAATGTGCAGTAAGTTCTTTGTAGCCTGACAGATTTAAGTCGTTCCTGTATGTAAATAAGCTTGAGCTAGCAGCTTACTGTAGAGCCTCTTTGTCCTAAATATGAAGTTCTCGTACTAAGAACATGCTCTCGCATGCATAGCGAATTAGTTGTGTACGCCATAGACAGACGAAGAGGGAATATCACAAATTGCTAGTATGATGGGGAAGTTTGTGATTGTGAAATCAAAATCGTCATGTTTATCATAAAGAGAGGTGTTCAAATGACCGTTGTCACTGATCGATAGTAGTGTGTTTCGGCAGGAGGCTCTCGGTTGTTTCTTTGATTTTTAGTTCACTGGGATAGATGGCGCCAAGGTAATCCTGAGTGGTTGGATGAGAGTAATTCTAAATTAATGGCTTTCTTGGTATCTTCGTCCATTAGGTTCACTTCGTCCCCCCCGCCCGAAAAAAAAAAACCCAAATCAAAATCGATCTATATAGACAGTCTGGATCCTGATGGCGCGTTTTAAAAGTATATACACTTTAATCTGACAGGTGTAGAAGGATGAACTCCGTCTGAAGTAGATCTAATTTCAAAAGATGTTTTGATAGCACTGTCTTTTCTTTTTCTGAATTTTGTGCAGTCTCTGCTGAAATAAAATGTATTAATGTTTGAGTCTCTGTTTAACTGTCTAATCAAATATTTATACTGTCTACTTGATTACGGACGTATCTGCAAGCTGATTCAGCATTATCAAAATGGTTCCACTTTGTCAGAGTAATAAATAAATGGCTTTTAAGTGGACATTTTTAAAGTTAACGTACTTCGGACTTCGCACTCCGGACGTCGCACTTTAAGCCCCGGTCACACTGCACTCCACGTCCAAATCACGTTCAAATATCTGCTGGACGTGGTCGTACGTGGTAATTTTTGCAATGGCTGTGCTTTGTACGGGGTATGACCGCCGGCGGCTGTTCCACTGCTGAAACACTGCCTAAGCACGACCAACCACGTTCACATACGTCTAAGGCTAAAAGCGTTCGTGATAAGACGCTTTACACACGCTATTACCCGTGATACCAAAGCGGAACACCCGTCGAATGACCGTGGTCTGGCCGTGACAGACCGCTCAAGCTTTCGCGTCTTACCGCGTCTACCACAAGTTTTAATCACTGCCGGAACACGGCCCTTCGAAATGCGGTGTCCGAAGTCCGAAGTGCGCGAGCATGAAAAATGTCCAATACTACCATTTGAACATCTATATATTACTTGCATAAAATATCTCTGATATTTTTGTTTTATATACGTTTTTACTCTCTGGTACACACGATTTCGGTAAACTTCGGAAACTGATGTTTGCATATATAGAATTAGAAATATGTCACGTTTACTAAGGTCAAAGTTAGCACGCTACCACGATCAGCCAATCGCTTGAATGAACTTCGTGGGATCACTACGAAACATGTAGTAAACCACGCATAGTCTTTTTTTTCAAATTCTCAAAGAAAACTTACTTTAGGTCGTACTAATATTCCATTAATTGCATATACAAGTATGTAAACGTCTTCAAATTGAATAGCATCATTTAAGAACAAATAAATTGGCAACGTGGACCAGACATGCACGTTTCGGGTACTTAACCCTCATCAGTGATCCTAAATCCTAAATCTAAACAATGTAATATGCCAAAAAGTATGAAAGTTACTATGTCGAAAAGGGTACCGAAAGACGTAGCAGGATGGATGGGATATGATGCTACAGGACCCACTTTTTAGAAATTTCAAGAAATTTTGATAATAGAAATTTAGATTGCGTTGAAGAAACGATCAACCGAAATTGATCGAACTTGGCTACATGTGCCCTCGGGGACTCCTGGTCCACCAGCAGTGACACTCACCAAGTGGTATAAATGTAAACGTCTTCAAATTGAATAGCATCATTTAAGAACAAATAAATTGGCAACGTGGACCAGACATGCACGTTTCGGGTACTTAACCCTCATCAGTGATCCTAAATCCTAAATCTAAACAATGTAATATGCCAAAAAGTATGAAAGTTACTATGTCGAAAAGGGTACCGAAAGACGTAGCAGGATGGATGGGATATGATGCTACAGGACCCACTTTTTAGAAATTTCAAGAAATTTTGATAACAGAAATTTAGATTGCGTTGAAGAAACGATCAACCGAAATTGATCGAACTTGGCTACATGTGCCCTCTGGGACTCCTGGTCCACCAGCAGTGACACTCACCAAGTGGTATAAATGTAAACGTCTTCAAATTGAATAGCATCATTTAAGAACAAATAAATTGGCAAGGTTGATCTCATGTATACACGAGATGTTAAACGTCTTCAAATTCAATAGCATCATTTAAGAACAGATGAATTTTCAGCATTGACCAGGCACGCACGTTTCGGGTACATAACCCTCGTCAGTGATCCTCTCAATCTAAACAATGTCATATTGCCAAAGAGTGTGAAAATTATGTCCAAACATGTCCAAACCGAAAGACGTAGCAGGATGGGTGGGATATCATGTTCCGTTCAAATAACCATTTTGAACGTGGATAATCGAACACTTTCAAATGACTAACAGCGTCTTATAGTGTATGACTAACAGCGTGCTATAGTGTATGACGGCTTGAATGGGAGGCAGGTGTAGTCTGCTAAACACATGTGCGTTTGTTTACCAATCCTTTATTTAGTTATGTTTTTTTGTTCTTTTTTTAATATTTAATAGGGACTGTGAATATATATAATGTATAATATGTGAAAATGTTAAAGCACCACAAAAAAGGCGATGTCGTAATAAAAATGTAAAATTTAACATCGCCTTTTTTGTGGTTTTTTTTTGTGGTGCTTTAACATTTTTACATATTCATATCCTTTACGTTGGATCCTATTTTTCTGTTTTTGAAGATAATGTATAATATATACACATATCAAAATTAATGTGGATATATATATAAAAAACTTATATATATATACATCTCATAGATAAAAATAAACGAGAACTATACATGTATATGTAGATCCCTTTCGCTATTTTTCCTTCGACTTGAGTTTTAATTTCACAGTCGTCCTCTAAGCTAGGTCTCCATATCTTTCCAATGCCAAGCCAATACTATCTCTGTTCTTTTATTGTCCATTACGTTTCTCATTTCAGATTTTGATAACACCGATTGTCGAATCCATTTTCGTCCCACGTGTTATCCGTCCGCCATGTTGTTTTGTTTTGATACAGTACTAGCCTTATACAAATAAGTGCTTACACGCGTTCGCAATCGGTCTTCTGCGGAGAAAAGTAGGTTATATTAGGGTACCCATTTAGTATGCAATAATTGATCATAGCTCGGTAGTGAGGGCATTTTCGACTATTGATTCCTGGTTTTATCTTGATGAGACCTAGAGTATCTTTAAACAAGATACTAGAGATCAAAATTAAAAGTCTGGTCTCAACTTTATCCATAAATTACAAACTCTTGAATCTGAAATACGGTTGTATTTTGTATTCATTGGCTACAAAGTAGGCATTTTACCGCATTTTACCGCAAAACATACACTGTGTAGAAATAAACAACACGCTCTTGTTTATTTCATTTCAAAGCCTTGTGCATTTCACGTGAACATGTTCAGAATAAATAAATGAATTACTTTAAAAAGGAAAATGAAACTTTGCTTATAGTATGGCCTAAAACACAGATTCATAAAAAGCCCCCACCCTCCCTCTTTCAGTTTTTAATGTTTGGGGTATCGTTCCCCCTAGGTACAGAACCTCACTTTTTCAAAAGATGTGTGTTAGAGATATACAACCTCTGTAAAAGTGGCGTTCTGTAGCTAAGGGGGGGGGGACAATGTGTTTAAAAAACTTTTCCATTTTCATTTGATTTCTATAGAAGAAAAGACATACGGCATTTTACCCCAAAATTTAGGAAAGCGATGCACGATAAATCTTATCCAACTGCTGATTATGATGAAACCAAGAACTGGCATCAAGTTTGTGAAAGATTTTTCTTGAAGTTCCCACTTTGAAAATTCCACTTTTTCAACGCAGTTTTCACGCCTTAATAATGATAACGGCCTTATCTTATCAGCTCCTTTGATACACAGCTTGTTTGTCTTATATCAGCACTGACTGTTTGTCAATTTGACTGTTGTGTGTGATGTTTTTTGATTCGGTCTTGGTGTCCCTGTAGCGTGGTCTATTCGGAGTTCTGCCCATACAGTGTACGTGGTGCTTTTAAAACGCATCGTACTCATTCATGAAGGCAAGTTCGGTATTCAAGTCGATAGGACCAGAAAAGGCGTAATATTAGGAAACAATAAATAAAAGGAAACAAAAATCATTTATTTCATCATATCAGAATCATTTTATCAGACTGCCATTTCCTCTCTGAAAAAAGAAAGAATTCAATATAAATATATTCGCTGTTATATAGAATGAACTTATTTTCTTTTCTCATTTGACTTATATAGCATTTTGGTTCATACTGACATGTAAAGTTGTTACCCGATTTTGTTTTTGCTTAAAGCTTTGACAAATACTTTCATTTCTTTTTAAAAATCTGTAAGAAAATATCTATAGAAATAGGGGTTTTTCGATACTTTGAAATGTGCTTCATGATTTCTTCAACTTTTATTGATGTGTGAAGATGTAAACTAATGCTACGGATGTATTCGATTACATACCTAAATGCATCTGCAATGTCCATGCAAACAAAAATGCCTGATATGATTACCAAGATGATGATTGTGGTTGTCGCATCGAATATGAGCGCAATCGCTGTTGTGGTTGCAATCTATTGGAAAATACGTATACGGTAAATCAAAGTAATTTATCAAATGTATACATTATGATATAGAAACGTGTTCTATTTGGTAGTAACATCTTCCCAAGTCGTGGTGATCGTTCTCACGTACCTTAACCTACTACTTTTAAAATGTGCGGGACCGTATCGCAACCTTGTTTGATAACTTTCAGCTGGAACGATTGACCAATGAGATTAGCTCTAACTTAGCATGTTTGGTTTTAAAGAAAACAATATGGCGATAAAGATTGTCAGCTTGTTATGGCTCAGTCAATGAAACAAGGCCGCTGATTGGTTTCATGACACATAAGGATCCAATCACGACTAAGACCACGAAATGTAAAAGTAGTAGGTCAAGCTGATGGTGAGAAGAGAAGCGAATCAATCACCCTAACTCGTGAAAATGGTTATGTAAATGAGGTGTGGGGAAATATTCTAATGAGCAAATATTTGAGCCAATATCATTGGCTGACAGAGAAAGTAATAAGATAGCATTTGCATAATGCGTTTAGTACTATCTAATAAATATGATAGAAGGATGTATATAGTCGTTCAAGCCTTTGCCAATCATATTCTACGGTCCATTTTGTCCTATTTCTTCGACGCAAATATAATTGTATTAACAACTCTCGGGATTCAAGTCCTCATGATACGCGAAGACTTCTTCGTTTGCAGCATTAGCACTTTTCAAGTCTGAAAGCCTGATGCTTTAAGGCATGATATTGCTCATGATTCCGATCAGAAGTCTCAGGACATCACCAAAAAACTACAATTAGAACATTAGTATAAATGTAAGTATAAAGTACGAGGGTAACAAAAAGCAGTACGAGTTCAACGATAAGTTGAACTTCGACGTTTATAAAATCGCGAGAGCCGCAGAGAAAAAAGACTTTTCGTCCGTTCAAAAACTTTGCGATAAAGTTTCTAACGAATTTCACAAGAGAAACAAATACATTAAGTTGGCTGACAAGTCTTCGGCTGGATGGAAAACCCTTATGGAGATTTGTGGGACGATCTGGCCTCAGATTCCGAGAATGAAAAACGAATCAGGGCGGCGGAAGGCAGATTTATACTCGCTCGTTGAGGGAAGAACTGTTTTGGAGTTCGCAAATCTGATTCCTGTCCTTCGACCCAGACCATTTGTCCTGTTGTTGTTAGTGGTTCTGTCAGATATCCTTTTCGTCAATACAAGAAGAACATTTCCGTCGCAATACTCATTGACGTCTGCTTCGCTTCTAACGAAAAAGGACACTGGAGAAAAGATTGCCAAAAGATCAACATGCAGCCACACTAACCTGGCAGATGATAAGTGTTTTTCTGACTTTGAATGCGCTTTTATTAATGATCAATATGATTTTGTTCACCACATGTAACATGGATATTCTATTCTTTAATACTGATGTTGAACTTTCCAGAGTAGATTATGTCAAACGTAGATTAAGAATCATATGGAATTTTGGAAATCAATTGATGCAAACTCCTATGTATTGAATATTTTGGAAAATGGTTAATCATTTCATTTCGTTTCGTTCCCTGAACATAAATTCAAATAACAAGTCAGCTATTGAAAATTCAGATTTTGTAACTGAAGCTGTCTCAGTATTATTAAATAATCTTTGTGTACACGAAGATTCATGTGGCCCTCGAGTTGTGAACCCCGTAAATGTTTCTGTTCAAAGCTCTGGGAAGGAGAGACTCATTCTTGATTTAAGGGAGATTTAAGGCACGTCAGAAAGAAATTTGAGGATTGGTGTATTGTTTTGCAGTATTTTCTACCTGTAGACATCATGTTCAAATGATGAACGTCTTCAAATTGAATAGCATCATTTAAGAACAGATAAATTTGCAGCATGGACCAGACATGCACGTTTCGGATATAGTGATCCTCAATCTTAACAATGTAATATGGCCAAAGACTATGAAAGTTATGTAAAAAAAAACATATAACGAAAGACGTTGCTGGATCGGTGGGATATGATGCTACATGGCCTACTTTTCAAAAATTTCGAGAAATTTTTTTGAGCAGTAATTTTGTCAGTAATTTTGCGTTTGAAGAAACGATCAACCAAATTTGATCGGAATTGGCTATATGTCATGATGTGCAACTTCGATTTGAAGTCGGGTTACCATCATATTCATGTAGCGGAATGATGCCAAACGTTCTTTGATTTTTCTTGACATAGTAGGTTTTTCACTTTTGACATTTGGTTTACCCTTTGCTCCATATATTTTTACCAAAATGTTAAGACCCATGGAAAACTTTTGGCGTAATAATGATGTTAGAATAGATTGTCTGATCTGTGAGCGGCGATTATCATTCTAGTCTGTTAGACTCTGGTTTCAGTTTTGATACTCCTAAGCGTTCAGGTTTTGTTGTCAATTGACAAATATGGATAATGACCAAATCCCTGTACGCAGCACAAAATCGATAACTCAGAAAATCAGAAACCGAAGGCATACAAAACCAGGATAAAACAGAGACTAAAGCAAACAAACAAAAACCTCCTTCACATGAAAATAAGCGGACTCCCGATATGAGAGTGAGACAATTTAAAGCAATTAATTTTATACCAATCAAGAACATTTCATTTGAACGGATGTGATCACATATGTACATCAATATGAACATCGAAACAAGATCATCCAAACTTGAATGTTTTATGCATTTTACGATGTTTACGTTTATACATGGTAGAGATATTTGAATATGACCCACATTTTACACTTTATTGAACAGTATAAGTAAAAAGGGATACGTTAACAACTAAACTTGGGCGGTCAAAGATCCAGGGGAATATGGCATAATAAAGCAAACCCAAAATGATACCAGGACCAGGTGCCTTTTCAAAAACATGTGGCTTCTTTCTATGCCATTTTGGCACAGTATCTACAAGTATTCGAAATGTTTTGAATAAGCAAAAACGGATTTTTTCACAACACTTTGTAATGGCTATTTGTTTTGGTTCGTCAAGTTACAAAGCCCCCGTCTTCCCTTGCCTAACAAGGACTCTCCCTCGGACCCATTTTAGGCCACTGCCTTACCAATCGCATCATTAAACGCATCCATTTGATTTTGTAATAGCTGCATATATAAAAAAAAGAAATATAAAATCCAGAGTAAGGTCAAAGACCTGTCTCAATAATTTAACTTATAAAACGAAATGTCCTATTTCTTATAAATACTCTATATTCCTGCCTCTGTACATAGTTGAAACAACAGATCCATCACTCATAGTTCATTCATACAAGTATGGATATTTCAATTCGTCATAATCATGTCTCTATACAAGACCTGGTTAAAAAGAAGAGGCCCAAGGTGCCACAACGCTCACCTGGTACGCACGTACACACTAAGTTGTCCGACGGCTGTTTATCTAAACTAAAGCATTCTGATATTTGTACTTGCCCATTGATGAAAGAAAAACAACTCTTGGTCATATTATGAAAATAAATTCCTTATCTTTTTTTTGTACTTGATAAAAAATTAAGTATAACAAAATACCCCTATATATGCATTTAGGAACTTAAATGTGACAAATACATGTATCGGGCACAACATTCACCTCATACTTAAACATACTGACATTTCATAATGATAATACCAGTGCCACCCTTTGGTCCATATGCACATAAACATAACTATCATAGCAGTAAAAAAACCAATAAAATCCGTCCAAAATTAAATTTAAGCATAAAATATATATCAAAATGTGCAATAAATAAGTGTGCAAAATGAAAAAAAAAATTAAATGTCAAAATAATTTTTTTGCGGGAAAAATGAAATGAAAGGTGTTTAGATGATGTGCATAAAAAGCTGACACAATGGAAAAAATTGAAAATGGAAGAAAAAATTTTTGAGTGCCGATGCCGGGACTTGAACTCACAACCTTTAGGTCCATGTACATAGAAAACATATCTGTTAATAATTCAAACAAGAGGCTCAAAAGGCCACAACGCTCACCTGAACTTTAGCTAACTGACATTAATCATTTATCTGATCTAAAGTATTCTGATGTTTGTTCTCGTCCATTTATGTAAGAAAGACAACGATTGATCACATTATGAAAATATAAATTTCATATCAATCTTTTGCACTTGAATATTAATAAAAGGAATTGAAAAGAAAATATCAAAATACCCTTGTCAAAGCATTTAAGAACTTTTAAAAATGTGACAAATATAAAGCAATTTAGTGCAACCCTTAGGTCCAAATATGCAAATAAACATAACTATTTATATCATTTAAAAAAATTCTTAAAATATATTTCAAAGCATTAAAAATGACTTCAATATGACAAATATACAGTATATGAGTGGGAAAAGTGGAAAAAAATAATCTTTTTGGTCAAAGCATGAAATTAAAGGTATTCATATGTTTTTAAAGTACACAAAAAGCTTACAAAATAAAAAGGAGGGAAAAATTGGGATTCTGGTGCACAACCCTTGGGTCCTGTGTACAGAAAACTTATCTATTCACAATATAAAAAAATACCCCCCCCTCGAAAATTATAGCATACAATGTATAACAAAGAATAAACTAGTACATGTATTTGGAAACTAAAATACTACAAATATGCATGAAGAATCAATATAAAACCATTGGATGCCTTTAAAATGACAAATATGCAGTAAATGAGTGCATAAAACAACACATTTATAGAGTTATTCAAAGAAACAGTTCAAAAATAAGCATTGCTGAGATGGTCCGAAAAGACGTCAAAAACGTGTCAAAAATTTGACCTCAGAGTGGAATAAAAATAACAACACTTGTCACGACATCCTTATAGATCACCCAGTTACTGTCGGTTTGTCGATATGTGCCTCGGTTCTGCAGACGTTTGTAAAAGGAGGGTACATTGTAACTCCATGACCTACTTTTGTGCCACATGTTGACGGATCCGGACGAAAAACAACTACACGTGTAGGAGACTATGAGAACATCATTCCTACCGAGTTTCATCAAAATTCCTGCAGTGGTTTTGGAGAAAAAGTCGAAAATCTATAGAGTTTACGAAAGACACACGACAGTCGGACTGACACAGGACGCCGGACGGATCGCTGTGACAATATCTCACTTGACCCTTTGGCTCAGGTGATCTAAAAACATTTCCTATTAGGAACAATCCGATTGTGAAAATTAACATCGAATATCGAAATAGAAAAACGTTTACATATCGACAATTGGTTCATCGGTAGTTCTTACCAGTTCTAACGCCAGCGGTGGAAGGATCACATGTACAGACTTGGTGGTCACATTTCCGTTCATATCCTCCACTACATGTTATCACGTCTGTACAATCTCCATCACTACCACATGAATTTCCCAGTATCACACCTGCGAATGAATAGTAAATGACAATTCAATGTTCATTCCAATTCAATGTCTAGATATTGTCAAATTTCATTGATTGTACATATACAGCCTTCATACGAGGCCATATTAGCCGTAAACATTGCTCACGTCACGTCACAATCGGTCCTTTATTAGATTGAAAATAACCACTGTGGCGCCGTGGTCTACTGTCCAGTCCACTAATTCCAGAGTACCCTGTTTTCCCGGTTTTCTCTAAAATATGATAATGTCATCTTCCAATAAGATATCAATTTTATAGTACTCATTTCGTCGTAACAGAAAATACCATTGTTTTTGCTGTACGTCAGCTAAATAAGAAAAAGGACGGAAAATAAAAAGTCTACTGGGATTTTCTATAGTAAAATCGCTGAAAATGTGTGACGTCAGAGACTTAGACGTCACTATTTACCATTGTTGACACGGAGAACAATATGGTGGTGGCGTGAAATTAACATGGGAAATTCTCGTAGACATTTTTTTTTTCATATTGCGGTTTGAAGGTAGCTGATAGGGCAAACTGATGTTAATTTCCGGTTACGATTGAAGGAGGTCAATTCTCGGTAACAATAATGTATAGCAAAATACTTCAGACGACAGAATAAATCGCCCAAACACGGTGCTCTGGATTTAGTGAACAGGACAGTAGTGGTAAGGGCGCCGGGCCAGAGAGTACAATGTCGCTGTTTCGAGCCTCTCTTGGACCACGGGTCGGCCTACATACGTACATTCCCGTACGTTCTGTGTTAAATACTTAAAAATGCCTTTGTCTGTGTTGCTTACATGTCTGTGGTGTTAACCCCCCCTTAAATAACACTGAGGATATCCAAAATTTTGACAACTACCTATCACTGTAACTCTCTTTTTTCTAAACCTTCGACATAATCCTTAGCAAGAAAATGCCTTCAGATGTGCAAGTTTCTATTGAGTATACCAGAGAAGAAATACCAATTGTAGTTCACAAGTCAAGGATCCAGGGGAAAATGGCATAATTGTGTAAGTCTCCATTAACAAGGCAATCTTTATTCCCCGAATGGAGGCAATACCAGGTGCCCGGGAGGAGTGAGCGTCCTCTGACTGCATGCAACACCCATTATTGTAAATACAAGATTACATTTTTGTCAAATATGAATCGAATATATTTAAAATATATTAGTTTTACATACCAACGCAAGCACAGAAAACCAACAACAGAAGCAGCTTCATTTTTTCGGTTTTGGATTCGAAGTACTCCGTATGGTGCAATAAAGATTTGTTATTCAATCTTATCTAATGCTTGTATTTATAGAGGAACGTAACCTACTTTTATTGTCTGCTCTCGAAAGATAAGTACATTGGAATCACGACTAATTGTTGACCTTTCCATTTGTGGTATGACCTACTGACCTTGACCTTATGATATCGTAGTTCATCGTGACAAAAACAAGTCAGAAAAGATAGACAATTTTAGGATTTATTATGTCTTGTTGGGGCATTGTCGACAATTTGATTCATTGTTTCATGAACATAAATGAAATTGATAGAATCTTTCCCCAGATGTGATCAGGGACAAGGAAATCCAACACGAGTGTCCAGGATTTCCTTGTACTGCGACGAGGCTTGTCGAGTCGTTGACAAAAGCAAATCCTGGACACGAATGTTGAATTTCCGTGTCCCTGATCACATCTGAGGTTTGATTATTTTTCTCTCACTGTCTAAAAGAGCTCAAAAATGAGGTTTTCATGTATTGTTTTTCATACTATGACCGGCTAACACAGCAATCATGCATAACGTCTCAATTACGTTACAGTTAAAACACCGGAATGGGCTTATCTCACCCTGTAATTTCGCGGACAAATCAGTCTCATGTGAGAGAAAAAAGATCCTGACGATAATCTCAACAGCAAAGGAGGGGATCTCCAACAACACCAGGTTGTAGCACCCACAGCAAAACCCCAAAACACCCAATGCAAAAACACAAAGCATACAAGCACAAGGAGACGCGTAAGGGACAAGGAACGTCAACGCACAACACAGAAGCATCAAACACAAAGGACTACACATAAACCAACATGATCAATGGGCTACCGGTGCCGACTTAGGACGGCCATCTGCCACGGAAATAGCAGAAGGTATGGTCATCCTGGATTACGTGCGCACAACCCTCCCACTTTTCCGATTACCCAGAGGTCTCGAAGAACGTACAATTGTGGTGTAAAACAACCTCCTCACTGTCAGATGATCACACACAAACAAGACCGCAAAACGCAGGAGCCCAAGCAACACAGATGAATATGTAAAAAGAGGGCGTACGTAATACAATCCGTGCTCTGACGCCGCGAGCTCATGTATGTTATCACCCGAGGAGTCCGACTGACATTCAGAGAGGACAGGTGGTCGGGGCCCTGTCTTCTCTAAAAAGGTTTGGACAGGGCCCGTCATGGAGTCCCGTCGTCACAGTCAGTCAGAGTGCAAGTTTTAAGAATGCGCTTGTACAAGACTGTAGATTGGTCAAGTACCAAGCCTAGTGTCCGTCTGGTGACATTAGGATCATACCCACGGTATAAAAGGCGTTTGATGATTCTGACGCATTTTCGATAGTGATGTTGTCTATCTTTGATCCTTCTTATCTTGTTAATAATGTCACCATAAAATGCAGGTTGTGAAATACCAAAAGTAATATACTCTGTTGTCTGTATTGGTCCGAATTTCAGAAGAAGTTGACAATAATTTTTGTAAAATTTCCAGAAAGTCTTTAGTGAAAGCGAAAACCTTGTCCTAAAAGTTTCTTGGTAATTTGTCAATTTCTACTATGAAAATCCAAAACATCAGTACATGCCCTAGCATACCGGATGAGCTGTGAAATATAGATACCATAGGACGGTAATCTATGAACATCACCGTCAAGCCAGGGGAAATTTACTATGTTAAATCCAAAATCATCTCTTTTGTCATACACACTTGTATGGATCTCTCCATTAACAATTTTGATATTTAGGTCCAAAAATGGTGTTTCTGTGTTTGAAACGTTTGTCTAGTTTAAAATCAATTCTTGTGGATAAATAACATTTTTATATTTCTCAAAAACAGGATTGTCGATAGTAAGAATATCATCCAGGTACCTAGAAGTACCAATGAAACATTTCACATCATAAATTTTTCTTTGTTTTTGAAGATTTTGGATAAATACCTTTTCATACGTGTATAGAAATAAATCTGCAACATGAGGCGCACAATTAGTACCCATTGGAATCCCTACAACCTTCTTGTAGAGTTTCTCACCAAATCTTACATAAATATTGTCCAAAAGGAAGGACAAGGCAATACACAGGTCACCACATGTCCATGATTTGTATGGTTTGTAATATGTGGCGGAAAAGAAACCCTTCGATTCAGAAGTACAAATATAAGTTTTCCCCTCTCGATCAAAACACCATTTAATGAGTTTGGACAGTCGATCATTTATTTTGACGTGAGGAAGCGTGGTGTACATATTAGAAAAGTCGTATGAAGATATCGTATTTGCTTCAAAATTTCTTGATGTCATTTTGTCAATCACATCCCCTGAATTTTTAATAGACCAAAAGAAGTTTACGCCATTCCTGTTCATGACTGTTTCACAGTATTTTGCCACGTGTTCCTTTATAGCCGTGAGTGCTGACGTCAGATATCTAGACAAAATTGTTGTTGAGCAGTTGCTAGAATTAGCAATGTATCGAAACTTGTAAGGAGACTTGTGAAGTTTTGGTATACAGTACATGTATACTGTAAACGGGTTTAATTTCGCGGTGTTAAAAGTTCGCGGTTTTCCGAATGTAGCCAATTGCGGTGGTTTTAATTTCGCGGTACCGAAAGTTGCAGAAGAAAAAAAAATTTTGATACATCTATAAAGATTTCGTTGCACAAACACACGTGTAATTTGATTGTTGTTTGTAGTTTTAAGTGTTTCACGTGGTAATTAATGACAAACACGTAGTACATGTAATTAGGGATAATTACACAGAAACGGTTGAATATCAATAATTAAAGAATACGGAAAAGTAGATTGAAACTAATTAACTTGGTGCGTTTTCACTAGAAATCTTAAGTGCGATATGTGTGTCATCTTCCTTTTTATAAAAATATAGATGCATTGTAAGTTAAATTGTCGATACCCTTTACTGTACAAAATATTTTACCAACGTAGAAGAAAACCACGTTTAGAGAATTGAACGATTCAGCTGTACATGCACAATAGCTTTCATGGATCAAATGCATTTGAACATCTTTGCCTTTATTATTTGTTTTGTCTATTATACAAAATTATTGCGGGGGTTTAATGTTCGCGGAAAATTCGAAAACCGCGAACATAGCGAAAATAAAACCACCGCAATCATTTCCTCGTTTACAGTATTGTAGGGAGATCCAATTTAGAAATAGGGATGTTAAAAGAAGAAATTTCACTGTTATGTTTGTTCAAAATATTGGGAACACTTTCGTTGCTTTCGATATAAGTCCTAGTAGAGGAAAGTTCCGAAACTAAAGTTGATATGTAGTAGCGTTTTCAAATAATTATGGTGTTGTTGGCTGCTTTGTCTGCAGGCGCGAAGACATATTTTTCATGTAAATTACGTAACTTGGATTTGAAATATCTTTCAGATTTAGAAATTGGATTTTCAAAAAAATGAGGATTTTTGTGGTAGTTATCTATTCGAATATCGGTAATATCCAAAATGAGGTTTTCCCAGTCATTCAGAGCATGCGATTCGACTCCTTCCGATTTACACCATCGTTTGGTATAGTTATCTAAAGCTTCCTTTAGTACTTCGCGACATTTAATAAAATCTATCTTGGATGGGATTCTATACATAGGTATTTCTTAAGAAGACCACGGAGCTGATTGTCTTTGATAATTGAAAAGTCACCTGTAATAATATGACCAGCTGGTTTATATAGATATGCAGACGTTGCACATTCTCAAGAAGCAGGACACGATTCAAGTATTTTAGGATCTTGTGTAACTTTGTTGTAGTTAAAAACGAAATTTCGAATAGGTCTCTTATATTTGTAACAAATAAGAGGAGGTTCTAAATTTTCAAACTATTGAGGAATGGCACTTTGTACGCGATGATCCCGAAAAATATTAGAGATGTTCAGAAGATCAAATCCTTTGTTAATAAATGGAATTTTTATGAATCGTCTTTTAGGGGAGGTGTTTTTAATCAAAGGATATAGTTTATTTCGTGCGAATGCAACAATGATATTTAGCCAGAATCAATCAGTGTTTCTTAAGAATGCAACCAGTGCTTCATCCAAGATAGATTTTAATTGAACTGCTGGAACTGAAGAGAGAGCATGTAGCAGTTCATGTCTGCCTCCGTTGCGTGCAATGATCAGTAGATCTTTGAGGGTACGATGTACTCTAGCTCTTTTTCTGAGTTTTTTGTTTCGCCTTTTACCGTGAGACCTATGCTTCCTTTTAGTGTTGGGGTGGATTGAAAAAAAAACATTAATATTTGAAGAGGTCGAAGAAGTGTTTCCTTGTCCATAAATCTGATCGTTTAGACCAAGGGGGTACGCAGTTTGTAGTTTGGTTATCCAGGCAAGTTCAGCTTGTAAGCGGCGTTTTTTAATTTCAGTTTGTCATCATCACCAAAGAAGAAATACTCACCTGATGTGTACATCAATATGTACATCGAGACAATCACCGAATTTGACAAGTCTCCATGGAGCTGTTGTGACGGGTGTTGCATGCAATCAGGAGACGCTGACTCTCCCCGGGCACATTGTCTCACTTCGGAATGTTATTCATTCCGAGGTTTGCAACCGTTCCTATGGATATTCTAATAATTTTGCCTTGCCTTCTCGACTTTGAGACTGAATAAGAAAGGAGGGGATCTCCAACAAGAGTCGGTTGCAGCACCAACAGTGAAAACACAGAGAAGACACACACAGAAAGAGACAAAGAACGAACAGCAAACGAGACATCAAACATAAGAGACCAACAATACCCATGGGTAATCAGTGCCGATTTAGGACGGCCATCAGTCACGTCAGTAACAGATGGTGTGGTTATCCTGGATTACGTGCGCACAACCCTCCCACTTTTCCGGTTACCCAAAGGTATCGAAGAACGCACAATTTTTGTGTAAAATAACCTCCTCACTGTATGATGACCATACAAATAAGACAGCACAACGAAGCGCCCAATTAACACAGATGAATGTGTAAATATATATAAAAATAGGGTAGGGGTGTACGAAATGCAGTCCGTGCTCTGCCGGCTGTAGCGAGTTCATGCATGTTATCACCCGAGGAGTCCGACCGACATTCAGAGAGATCTGGTGGTCGGGGCCCTGTCTTATCTAAAGAGGTTTGGAAGGGCCCGTCATGGAGTCCCGTCGTCACAGTTGGTCAGAGTGCAAGTCTTAAGGATGCACTGGTACAAGACTGTAGATTGGTATAGTACCATGCCGAGTGTCCGTCTGGTGACATTAGGATCATATCCAAGGTATAAAAGGCGTTTGATTATTCTGACGCATTTCGATGGTTATGCTGTCTGCCTTTGATCCCTCTAATTTTGTTTATTTTGTCACCATAAAATACAGTTTGTGAAATATCCAAAGTAATAGACTCTGTTGCTTGTATAGGTCCAAACTTTAAAAGAAGCTGACTGTAATTTTTTTTTTATTTACAAAGACTTCTCAAGTTTATGAAAGCGGAAACCTTGATCTAAAATTCTTGGTTATACGTAAATTTCTACTATGAAAATCCAAAACATTAGTGTACGCTCTTGCGTACCGGATGAGCTGTGATATGTAAATGCCGTATGACGGTAGTAAGGGAACGTCACCGTCAAGCCATAGGAAATTTACTATATTGAATACAAAATCATCTCTTATGTCATAGATACTGGTATGAATTTCTTCGTTTGTAATTTTTGAAATGAAGTCCAAAAATGGAGTTTCTGTATTTTTTATGTTTGACTTGTTGAGTGGATAAAGTTCATTTTTATGCGTATCAAAAACAGGATTGTCAATAGTGAGAATATTATCCAGGTACCTTGACGTATTAGTAAAACATTTCAAATCATCAAATTTTCTGTTCTTTTTAAGATTTTGGATAAATTCTTTTTTCATATGTGTTTAAAAATAAATCTGCAACAAGAGGCGCACAGTTGGTACCCATTGGGATCCATACAAACTGTTTATAAAGATCCTCACCAAATCTCACATAAATATTGTCCAAGAGGAAGGACAAGGTATCACACAGGTCGCTACATGTCGATGATTTAAATGATTTGTAGACTGTTGAGGAAAAGAAATCCTTTGATTCAGATGTACAAATATTAGTTTTCCCCTCTCGATTAAAACGCCATTCAATAAGTTTAGACAACCGATCATTAATTTTGCCGCGAGGAAGCGTAGTGAACATATAAGAGAAGTCGTATGAAGAAATGGTTTTGGCTTGGAAATTTTTAATTTTCATTTTGTCAATCGCATCCCCTGAATTATTAATAGACCAAAAGAAATTAACATCGTTCCTGTCAAGAATAGTGTCACAATATTTTGTTACGTGTTCCTTTATCGCCATAAGTGCTGATGTAAGATTTCTAGACAGAACTATAGTGGAACAGTTGCTAGAATTAGCAATGAATCGAAATTTGTAAGGAGACTTGTGCAGCTTAGGTATGCAATACATGGTCGGAAGATCCAATTTAGAAATAGAGATGTTGGATGAACAAAGTTCACTGTTATGCTTGTGCAAAATATTAGAGACACCTTCATTGCTTTTGATATATGTATTTGTAGACGAAAGTTCCTAAACTAAAGTTGATATGTAGTACCGCTTTCAAATGAAAATTGTGTTGTTGGCTGCTTTATCTGCAGGTGCATATTTTTCATGTAACTTACGTAACTTTGATTTGAAGTATCTTTCAGATTTGAATAACTGATAGGTACTTCTTTAATGTTTATTTTAAGATTTGTACCTCTTTGTGAGTGTCACTGCTGGTGGACCAGGAGTTCCCGAGGGCACATCTAGCCAAGTTCGATCAACCTCGGTTGGTCGTTTCTTCAAACGTATTCGAAAAATTCTGTTTTAATTTTTTCTCAAATTTCTGAAGCCTGGGTCCTCTTGCATCATATTCCAGCAATCTTTCTACGTTTTTCGGTATCTTTTGGACATAATTTTCATAGATTATGGTTATATTTCATTTTCTGGATTGAGGATCACTGACGAGGTCCGATCCATGCTGTAATTTTACCTGTTCTTAAATGATGCTAATAAATTTGAAGACGTTTAACATTTTTATCACTTGGTGAGTGTAACTGCTTTTTGGACCAGGAGTCACAGAGTACACGTCCAGCCATGTTCCATCAATTTCGGTTGGTTGTTTCTTCAAAAGCAAGGGAAAATTGTGTTTACAAAATTTTGTTCAATTTCTGAAACCTGGGCCCTGTAGCATCATATCCCAGCCATCTTGCTATGTCTTCTGCTATATTTCGGACATTCTATTTTTACTATAGATTTTGTATATATTTCATTGTTTGGATTAAAGATCACTGACAAGGGTTAAATTTCCGAAACGTGCATGTCTTGTCCATGCTGTAAATGTATCTGCTCTTCGATGATGCTTTTGGAAAATATAATGGGTTTGTTTTTTAACTCTTCATCATTTTTGTTGTTGGGGAATTAATTTCGTACTCGTAAGTAAAATATTTTCATACGCCAAGTACTCAAAATTTAATTTTCTTTATAATTTGTATGAATTCGGAAAAAATCAAATGTTTGGTAATCATAAGAATCGAATGTTTAGTTTTGCCATTTTATTGGAATATGAAATGTCGGCTGTCATATCACTTATTTTTCGTAAAATCGCCTCGCTACGCTACATGATTTTACTCAGATACGCGACAACTGACATTCCATTTCCAATAAAATGGCAAACATAAACATTCAATTTTTTAACATTGAACTTTCTTGTCTTTAAGAATTAATAAAAATATCGAATTCTTTGATAAAATCAGATTGTACGAAACTGAAAATCACTGATTTAAACTACTCTTTTGAACATTTATTGACGCAGAAAGTGTAATTTAGAGTACGAGAGAAGATAGAAACGGACAATAGTGCATTCCGGAATTGATAAGATAAGCAATTCTGTGATTTTATTTTTATTGATAAATAACATTATTTATAGAGTTTCTTTGAATCTTGTTGACACATAAAACATAACCAATAAAATGTATTATTTCCCTTATTTTGAAATCAAATGAGAGCTAATTATTATTATATTGCATCATACTCTCTGTTTTTGTAATGAGTTGTCTGTGCATCGCGAAAATGTAGAAAGATCTAAACATTCTTAGCCTTAATTGGGAGACTACCAGTCTTGAAAAAGTATGTTCATTCCTAAATGATGAGGTCTCAATGTTAAAGATCAATGCTGTGTCTTTATCCGGATTACGTGTGCACAACCCTCAATTTGTCCGGTTACGCAGTTATCTTGAAATAATTACCAAATGTGTTTGTTTATCTGATTCTAAGCATTTTGATTGGTCGATCGCATTTGTTGTGACTTCCGTTATGAGATGATAAAATGTCAAAATTGACCGGAACTACTTTCACATTAACGCAACAGAAATCAAGAATTGTCTAACGCATGAAATAAACAATACAAATGGTCTCAAATAATCCATTAAAACTAGAGACAGTTCCATTTGTCGACTCATAAACATCACAGCACAGTACTGTGAATGTTTGCAGAGATTAAATCGGTTGCTACGCGCATGATTTGAACGTACAAGTGAACATAAACGGCAGTTTGTTGATGGATTTCTTGTGTTTCTAGGGAAATTTTGATTGACCTATTAGAAATGCATGAAAAAACTTGTCCTATATTTTTCTAAAATCATCGTAATCATTAATCTGATACATATGGATATCATATACAACATGTAGGAAGAATAAATTTGGAAGTACTGAGCAAAAGCTACGCAATCGCGACTTACCAAACTTGTCATGCCGATTTCGTTCGGATTCCTAAGAAATAATTTACAGCTGATATTCCGATACCTGTAGATCTTAACAACGTGTTTTTTTCTTCACACATAAGATCTACAGGTACAAGAAATGCTGTCTGAGAGTCCGTATAAATCCCAACACAAATTGCCTCTTGTTCTACTTTCAACTGTCATGTCTGCTGCCTTCGATAAACAACGCGTCACAAATTACGTCATAACAGTACAGCAGTAAGTGCAAATAGGTAAAACATGCTGAGGTTCTAAAGGGGGAAAAGCTTTTTTTCTAGATTAAATGTCGGCTTGCTTTTTTTCCCTCTCAAACATTTTTGTTGTTAGGGAACTAGTTCGTACCAGTTTAATATTTTCATACGCCACGTACTCAATCGTTCATTTTCCTTAGAATTTGTACGAATTCGGAATAAATTCATATGTTTGGTAATTATAAGTATTGAATGTTTATTTTTGCCATTTTATTGGATGATGAAATGTCAGTTGTCGTATCACAAATTTTGCGTAAAACCGCTTCGCTACGCTACGCGGTTTTACACAATTTGTGATACGACAACTGACATTTCATCATCCAATAAAATGGCAAAAATAAACATTCAATTCTTAATAACGCACAATTGTTGCGTTTAATAGACTCCTTACTGTAGGATGATGACACTAATCAATGATACAGCAAAACACAGCATCCACCAGATTAATATAAAAATGGATGACATAAACAAACAGGTGTTTATGCTCAAGAACTCAGGGCAAAATGATTTAACCCAATGAAGATAAGAATAAAAGAAAACAGAAATTTTTTTATGAATCTAATAAAAATTCTACAAGTTTAACGAAAACTCCTTGGGCCATCTGAAAAGTAAATTAAATCCTCATAAACATTTATCTTTCTAATTTATTTTATTGAATCAATTCATGATAAGTATGATTTAAAATAATAAAATTCATAGAATTTATAGCACACTGGGATGTAAAATTCATATATTTTAAAGCTCATCGTGGTACAAGATATTATCATTGAAAACAAAATCGTTAATAAGTATAAATGACTAAACGTACATACACATATAGGTACCATAACAATCCATTGATGACTGTTTATGATTAATTCATTCCACAGAGATTTATCACGCTTCCCGGCTGCTAAATTTTCAATCTATAATCAATTGACAATTTAGCAACCGACAAATGTGAAAAATCCCTGTGATTCGTTCATATCAGTGCGTTATTTTCTCTTATTTACCTAGTGAAATGAGCAATGGCAACGTCCAAGGAAGCATCGCAAATGAGGTGTTCGGTGGTCGGAGAAAGAATGATGTCCACACTCCCTCCTAGCTTCAGCATCACTTGTGACGCAATCACTATTGCTAGTGCAATGCTCTGTAATTGAAATAAAAATTATGTGTAAGACATGTTAATTGTTGAATTGTAACCCTTTTTTTCCAGTGATGAGAGTTATCTTTCTTTGCACGCTTCGTGAAATTACTATTCCCTATCAAACTTTGTGTGACAGTGATTTTTTGGACTTTGCTTACAAACCTTTTACATGTCCCACAAACATTCATCATGGATTCCTAATAAACGTTTTGAATGGAGTTCATCTTTAGTCAGCTATGCTGTACATAATGAGACAGTACAGTAAAAAGATAACGAAGGGTTAGATTGAGGCATTATGTTCTAAGATGGCTACACAGAAGGTTGGAATGGATCTGTCCGGAATCCAAATGACTCATGCAAAGACCCAACCAGAGGATCAGGAATCCCGTATCCACACACTAACCGACAAAGGCTAAAGTCAATATGGGGATTCTAAAGCAAGCAGTATTGCTGCTAGAAAGAGAGCGAATGCAGAGGCAGTTAAGGCAAAACTTAAGTTTGCGGAAGAACGCGCCAGACTTAAGGCTGAACTGGACATAGTCAATCAGAGAGCAAAGGCGGCAGCCTCTGATGCTGAAACCAATTACCCCGACAGTATGTCGCCAACTCATTCGGTTTCTCTACCAAGGGTTTTCTTATGTCTATAAGTGAAACTATTCGTTTTTTAAATGACGTGAGCCTTAACACTGATACTAACGAGATCGTCCTACCTGTTCCAGTCGCACAATTTGCTATGGAGGAAGCGCCAATGATCTTGTAGTTGAATCTCTTCAAGGAAACACACATATGACATTGTGTCCTTGGGTGCGAAAATATCCCAGATTATTACTAGGAAATACCTACACCGGATGTGCCGTCACGCTATACTATCCTTAAGAATTTGACGTCCGAAATTCTACCATTCGATACGTCGATGAGGATACTTCGTCTCATAGGACGAGACGTCAGTGATGCTAATATTGTATGGAATAGCGTAATACGCCTTTTGTGCCAAAGTTACCTTTAGGGTCGTCTTCAGCTAGCGTATGTAAAATGCTTGTGTCGAAAGGAAAGTCTCTTTTGGAACAATGTGAATCATTCATCGAAATCAAGCAGAACACTGTAAACCCGAATGACATCGACTTGGTTTATACACACCAAACGCCAACACACTTGGCAAATCGATGATTGATTGAAACTTACAGAAATAACTTAACTTATATGACAACGGAAAATGGGTAGCTCCGTTGATGTTCTCGTGATTCGCTACCCACGTGCTAGATCTTTGAGAGCGGCACTCAGAAAAGATCCAAAGAAATGTGAACATCCTATGGCATTCATGCAGAAGCAGCTGTTTGCCAAAGAGAAGGTCGAAATTGCATCGCCTCTTACTCATGACAAAAGCCGGAAAGCAAACGGTGTCTTTGAACATGAAGGAAACTCGCTGAATGTTGTCTTGCTACAGGGCAAATTATCTTCGCCGCATCCTGTTCTGCTTCAGAATGAAGATTGTCGCAATAGCTGCACACATATAGCACTTGTTTCACTGCTTCATCGTGCGAGAACGGGAATGTATTCGTTTCCTATGGCACAACAACGGTCTCACATAATTCCGAATGACCGTCAACGTATTTGGGAATCTTCCTTTGCCCTCTATTGCAAACCATGGACTGATGAAAATCGCGAATCTCGCAGAGCAAACTCACGGAGGGGAGGTCAAGGACTGCGTTACCAACAATTTCTACGTCGATGTCGTTTCTACATCCTGTTCATGCGTTAAAGACTCATGGCGGTCTGAGAATTCATATATTTGCGTCAGATGATGAAAATGTCATGCGTGTTTTTTGATACAGATGATCTTATCGACTTTCAGCGCAGTCTTGGAATAGTATGGAACTTGAAGACCGACACCTTCCAGTTAAGCCTTGCATCCGATCGGAAACCGTATACCCGCAGAAAAATGTTTTTGAATATTAATACGACGGCTGATTGATATGTTGTGATTCTCGGGAACGATTTGAATTTTATCAGATATTTTGCTCTTTTTTACAGAATTATTTTGAGTATCTGTACACTTTTGCCATCGGTGTTTAAGGGTCTCAATACCACTTTTAAAGAAATCATTATCTTGACTGATCAAAAAGCCATCCACTGCAAGTATGACGTCATCATCGGACTGAAAGTGGGTCCAGAAATAGCTGCTGTCAGTTTTGGGAATAGATGAAAGTCTGATGGAGCAAGATCAGGTGAATAAGGCGGATGTTCATTCAAATTAAAGCCACAATCATGATTGGCAGTCATGGCAGTGACAGACTTGTGAACATTAGTGTTGTCCTGATGGAACAACATACCTTTAACTATTGAGTTTTTCCTTAACTGTGTCAGAAGGGTAGCATAGTATGTACCTTTGATTGTTTGTCCTTTTTTGGTGATAATCTATCAGAATACCTTCTGTATCTCAAATTACCGAGGCTCACAACATATAAATCACCCCTCGTAGCTTATATGACCATTTGGAATTCATTTCGCCAATCTTTATCAGTGAAAAAATCATATTGCGAAAAGTTGCAGCCTAAACTGAAAATTTTGATGACCCTCTACCGCCTGACCTGTCAAATGAGTGGGACAATTGGAAACTTTCGTTGTCGGCACTTGAAAACCTGCGAATTACACTGCCGTATTGCCATATCTCTGTAACTGGGTATATTCGGATGGATCCAAGCTTGCAATACCAGCAGTCACATACCTTCGTGTATTCTATGAGGATGGATTTTATTATCAGAAAGTCTAAGGTCGCACCTACATTAAGACACGTGATATTCCGATTAGTACAATACTATGCGCCGCGGTATTGGCGCTGATATGTCTCAGATATTACTTGATCAGATACATTACCGATAGCCACGTTGTGCAGGGCTATATATACAACGGTAAAAATGTTTCTTCGTGTAAGTTGCGAACATAGTTACCCACATCCGTAACGTCAACAAACCATCGCAGTTGAACTAAGTCTCTACTTACATCTATATGTCTGATATTGGCACATTAGGAATACCTGCTACGGTATTTCCTACTGGATCTCATCGGTCACCTGAAACCACCAGATCTAATCTACAACAACAAAATCACCCTTTGATCGTGCAGCCAAGAAGAGGACGAAGAGGTTCAATGCAGAGCGACTGACATAGTGTTAGCCGAAGCAATGTAAGACTCTTGGCACTGATAGATTCACTCGGTGTTCGTCATGACATTACCTGGTAGAGGATGATAATGACCACACGTGGCATTCTTGTCTCAATGCTGCTCGATTATAAATCCCGCACTCTCCTCCACGAATTAACCACCACATTCCTAGCGGAACTGACATCAATAATTAACTCTAGATCTTTACGGTTTCTCCTGATGAACAACCAACGTTCATTCTCACTCCGGTGATGCTCCTCAATCAGAAGACCGAAACTGATCAGAATTGTTTTTTTTTAACACCACAGGCATGTAAACAATACACAGGCAAGGACATTTTTTGATGTAAAACATAGTACACAGAGGAGAATATGTCGGCCGACCCACAGTCCTAGTAAGGCTCAAAACAGCAACCCTTCGGTTACTGGCCACTAAACCACAGCACCGACAAAAAAAAAAAACTTGTCAGAGCTATCCGATAGCGATCCGAAGGAGTTACTTCTCAAACAACGGAAATGGATCCAGAATATGTTCGCCATCTTTTGAAAAGGTGGAATCCCGAATATATGCAGATGTTACAGCGTGGTTAGACAGCAAATACGGGTGAGAAGGGGACGTTGTGCTTCTCCATGAAAAAGACGTTTCGCGCAACAACTGGCCAATGGGAATTGTGCTCCGAACTTTGCCTAGTCAAGATGGTCCGGTTTATCAAGGACACCAAAACGACTTCTTCGGTACGTTTATGTCAAGCCTCGAGGGATAGCTTTCGTTATTAAATACATATTTAAATAATTGATTAATCTGACTTAAGTAAGTGATGATTTCTGATAATTTGTCCCTATCATCCTAAAAACAAACGATGGTGGTTCTTTATTCTTAATATGTTTCGAATTGGTTTCTTACGCGATTTCAGGTTCCATACTTACTGTAATGGGTGTTGTCCGTTTGTGATGTAGGCAAACAAGTACAAGTGTTGTCCTGGCATGATACGTGATAGTTACTGGAACATGTAATTCCTGAACACTCGGACGCCATTCCATTCGGGCACGATGAACAACATATCAAACCTGTAAAAAAATGTTTATTTGGTCATGAAATACAAAATGTACATGTAATATGCTGTATGGCAGCTGTATGTAGCAACCGCACCTATATTCTCATCGCGCGATGGGAAAACAGGAGAACTGGAGAAACCGAGATTGTTATCTGTACACACATAGTGTTTGTAATAGAATGGAAATTACATAAACTATTCCTCTGAGTCGAATTTGTTTAAAAGCTACGGGTAAATTAATTAGACATTATAATGAGCATAAAACACCCGAATGAATGAGAAACTTTACCAAGAAAGTACAATTTTTTGTATCATGTTTTCATCATAATTTCAATACTAATCAGTGTGGAACTATCTCTCGTCACATGTCAAGTGTTAAACGTCTTCAAATTCATTAGCATCATTTTAGAGCAGATAAATTAACAGCATGGACCAGACATGCACGTTTCGGTCATTTAACCCTCGTCAGTGATCCTAAATCCAAAGATCTTGAAATTTCGAAAACGTGGGTCCTGTGGCATCATATCCCACCCATCCTGCTTCGTTTTTCGGTACATTTAGGACAAAATAATTTTCACACTCTTTGGCAGTATTACATTATTAAGATTGAGGATCACTGACGAGGGTTAAGTACCCGAAACGTGCATGTCTGGTCCATGCTGCAAATTCACCTGTTCTTAAATGATGCTATTCAATATGAAGACGTTAAACATCATATATCACAACCATCATTTACATGAAGCAGTGATATCATTCAAAACTAATATTAGAAATTCTCGGGTCTTTCCGTAGAAAAAAAGAGCAATCGCGCATAGAGAGGAACTCTTGTATTTGTTCCCCCATTGCTGGCGTGGTGATTTGAACAAGATATACATGTATATGCAAAACCAATGTAATTCCCTAAGACGTAACTATTGAAGTGGTACGTGTTGTACCTCTGCATGAAACGTTCGTGACGTCACTATTCATAACCTCTACAGAAAACATACAGCAGCGGCTATTCTAACCTGCAAACTGGACCAGCGGTGACCTAAATGTTCACGTCACCCTTTTACCTGGAACACACGATTTCAGAAAACTAGAATGAAACTGACAATTGTGGTGCATACAGATAGAATAAATGTAATAATTTGTGTTTTGTTGTGGGTATGCAGCGCACAGCAAGTGCATTTATCGCATGAAATGTGCTGAAGTGCATTACATGTACGGTTAGTTTTATATAATACGAAGAGAGAAAATTGAAAAACCCCTAAGCTTCCTTTTTTGGTCATACTTCCAAGTTTATTACCTGAATATGTTTTAACTTAAAAAAATAGCACTTAACAGAGCAACCGAAAACGCATTTCGCACTTGCACTGGACACTGGATATTGTCATTAGATTTAATTGTCTTTCTTGTTTCTATAGAGTTGTCTTCATCTGTGTGTCCGAGTTTTTTTTTTCGCGTAAGAATTTCCGTTTTATTTTGACAGTAACTGTTTTGGATATTTTCCCTTGACATTGTCGCCATAGCGCTTTCTATATGGACATAATATCAGAGAATGCATACATTTAGATTGTGATGAAAGCTTCCCCGCGAGCTACGTTAAGATAGAGATTGTTTTCATTTTCGTGTGTGAACATTGACGGTGGGTGCGGCTAGCCAAACAGGGAATGCTAACTCCCCCGGGCACCTGGTCCAACCTCTTGCTTGATAGGGGTTCGTCGATACTCATTTTCGTGCTCGATTGTGAGTGCTGTTGAGATTATCGTCAGGATCTTTTTTACTCATATTTTATCAGGAATTTGTAAGCATTTCAATTGTGGTTTTGGCATTTGATTTCAGCTTTTGTGACTGACTTTCAACGAAAAACAGAGAAGGAATATATTTCCCCCTAGAAATTCTAGATCATTATACGCTAAGAATTCTTCCTTTATCTATAAATACAAACATTTTGTGATGAAAAATCTCAGGAAAAAATAAAGAAGTTTACAAAAGAATACAGTGGAAAACTAACCCCGAATGATTTGATTCACTGAATCCAGCTATAATACTCGTGCAGATATCGATATTGCACCAATAAAAAAAATCCCTATCGTGACTTTAAAACGGTCCCAGTGATAACAGTATGCTAAAACAAAGAAGTTCTTTTACTGTCCTGAAGCTCACTTCAGAAATCGGAAAATTGAGTTTTTCTACTCTGTCGGCATATTTTCCGATTAAAATTTATGTAGGGGGATAGATATCAAACTCTCATATTTAACGGTGTAAGTGTTATGTCTATACGACTAAAACTACACTTACAGTAGAAGAAAACAGTTTTAGATTGGGAAATAAATGTTAATTGACTTTCTCCATACATCTGCGACACCACGCAAAGACGTTGACAGTACGTATATAAGTTGCGAGAGTTTGAGATCTTTTCTCCTATATAAATTTCAATTGGAAAATTTGCCAAGAACTTAGACAAAACTTAAATTTTCCGAATATTATCCATAAAAGGATAACTTAAAGCAATAATGTTCAACTAGCTTATAACAGTTTATGTACAAGATGAATGCCCAAGGGTATACAATTTTATACTATTCAGACGAGTTCAGGCTATACTTATTATACATACCAATACAGGCGCAGAAAGCCAGCAGTAATAAAAGTTTCATTTTTTCGGCTTAGGATTTGTCAAATTATGTGCTGTACAATAACGATCTGTTACTCAATCTTATCTAATACTTGTATTTATAGAGGATAGTAACCTACTTTCACTGTCTGTTATTGAATGATAAGTACATTGGAATCACGACCGATTGTTGACCTTTCCATTTATAGTATGACCTACTGACCTTGACCTTATGATATAGTAGATCATCGTGACAAAAACAAGTCAGAAAAGATAGGCAATTTTGAGATTATTTCATGTCTTATTGGGGCATTGTCGACAATTTGATTCATTGTTTCATGAACATAGATGAGATACATGCAAAGAAGATCCTGACGATAATCTCAACAGCACTAATAATAGATCACCAAAATTATCATCGACGGACCCCTAGCAAGCTAGAGGTAGGACCATGTGCCCGGGAGAAGTAGGCATCCCCTGTTCGGCTAGCCGCGCCCGCCGTCCATGTTCACGCACGAAACTGAAAACAATAAGTTCAGATGCTAAATAAATAAGTTCAGTATTTATAGTTTTACAGCCCATTTGGTATGAGTTTATTTGTGTTCTCGTCACCAAGACTTAGTTTTGTTTGTTAAAATACCGATGAATATCAATGAATGAAAGGCTAACATAGATGAGATAAAGAAGATCCTGATGGCAATCTCAACAGCACTCACAATAGAGCTTAAAACAAAGCGTCGACGAACCCCTAGCACGCTAGAGGTGGGACTATAGGTACCCGGGAGGAGTAAGCATCCCCTGTTTGGCCCCTATTATTCACGTGGCATCAGAATCCTTAAATCACAATCAATATGTATGTACACCGTCTGAGAAAATAAAAAGCAACGAAACAAATGTAGGAAGCAGATCCCGAACAACGAAGACAGCGGAAAGTTTTCACACGAGAAGAGGGAAATGGGACAAACAGACGGAGATCTTAACACAGCACCAGAGAAACACGATTGACAAAACAGACGGAGACCTGAACACAGCATCAGAGAAACACGATGGGCAAACAGACGGAGACCTTAACACAGCACCAGAGAAACACGATTTATAAACAAACGGAGATTTTAACACAGCACCAGAGAAACACGATGGGAAAACAGACGGAGATCTTAACACAGCACTAGAGAAACACGATGGAAAAACAGAAGGAGACCTTAACACAGCACCAGAGAAACACGATTTAAAAACAAACGGAGATTTTAACACAGCACCAGAGAAACACGATGGGCAAACAGACGGAGATCTTAACACAGCAATAGAGAAACACGATGGAAAAACAGACGGAGATTTTAACACAGCACCAGAGAAACACGATTTATAAACAAACGGAGATTTTAAAACAGCATCAGAGAAACACGATGGGCAAACAGACGGAGATCTAAACAGAGCACTAGAGAAACACGATGGAAAAACAGACGGAGACCTTACCACAGCACCAGAGAAACACGATTTATAAACAAACGGAGATTTTAACACGGCACCAGAGAAACACGATAGACAAACAGACGGAGAACTTAACACAGCACCAGAGAAACACGATGGACAAACAGACGGAGACCTTAACACAGCACCAGAAAAACACGATGGACAAACAGACGGAGATCTTAACACAGCATCAGAGAAACACGATGGACAAAGAGACGGAGACCTTAACACAGCACCAGAGAAACAATATGGACAAACAGACGGAGATCTTAACACAGCAACAGAGAAACACGATGGACAAACAGACGGAGACCTTAACACATCACCAGAGAAACACGATGGACAATCAAACGGAGACCTTAACACAGCAACAGAGAAACACGATGGACAAACAAACGGAGACCTTAACACAGCACCAGAGAAACACGATCGACAAACAGACGGAGACCTTTACACAGCACCAGAGAAACACGACTGACAAACAAACGGAGACCTTAACACAGCACCAGAGAAACACGATGGACAAAGAGGCGGAGATCTTAACACAGCAACAGAGAAACACGATGGACAAATAAACGGAGACCTTAACACAGCACCAGGAGACCTTAACACAGCACCAGAGAAACACGATGGACAAACAGGCGGAGACCTTAACACAGCACCAGAGTAACAAGATGGACAAACAGACGGAGACCATAACACAGCACCAGAGAAACACGATGGACAAACAGACGGAGACCTTAACACAGCACCAGAGAAACACGATGGACAAACAGACGGAGACCTTAACACAGCACCAGAGAAACACGATGGACAAACAGACGGAGATCTTAACACATCATCAGAGAAACACGATGGACAAACAGACGGAGATCTTAACACAGCACCAGAGAAACACGATTTAGAAACAAACGGAGACCTTAACACATTACCGGAGAAACACGATGGACAAACAGACGGAGATCTTAACACAGCAACAGAGAAACACGATGGACAAATAAACGGAGACCTTAACACAGCACCAGAAGACCTTAACACAGCACCAGAGAAACACGATGGACAAACAGGTGGAGACCTTAACACGGCACCAGAGTAACACGATGGACAAACAGACGGAGACCTTAACACAGCACCAGAGAAACACGATGGACAAACAGACGGAGACCTTAAGACAGCACCGGAGAAACACGATGGACAAACAGACGGAGACCTTAACACAGCACCAGAGAAACACGATGGACAAACAGACGGAGATCTTAACACAGCATCAGAGAAACACGATGGAAAAACAGACGGAGACCTTAACACAGCACCAGAGAAACACGATGGACAAACAGACGGAGATCTTAACACAGCAACAGAGAAACACGATGGACAAACAGACGGAGACCTTAACACAACACAAGAGAAACACGATGGACAAACAAACGGAGACCTTAACACAGCACCAGAGAAACACGAATGAAAAAAAGATTGCGATCTTAACACAGCACCAGAGAAACACGATTGATAAACAGACGAAAACCTTAACACAGCACCAGAGAAACACGATCGACAAAAAGACGGAGACCTTAACACAGCACCAGAGAAACACGATTGATAAACAAACGGAGACCTTAACACAGCACCAGAGAAACACGATGGACAAACAAACGGAGACCTGAACCCAGGACCAGGGAAACACGATGGACAAACAGACGGAGACATTAACAGCACCAGAGAAACACGATGGACAAACAGGCGGAGATCTTAACGCAGCACCAGAGAAACACGATGGATAAACAGACGGAGACCTTAACACAGCACCAGAGAAACACGATGGACAAACAGACGGAGATCTTAACACAGCATCAGAGAAACACAATGGATAAACAGACGGAGACCTTAACACAGCACCAGAGACACACGATGGACAAACAGACGGAGATCTTAACACAGAAACAGAGAAACACGATGGACATACAGACGGAGACATTAACACAACACCAGAGAAACACGATGGACAAGCAAACAGAGACCTTAACACAGCAACAGAGAAACACGATGGACAAACAAACGGAGATCTTAACACAGCAACAGAGAAACACGAATGAGAAACAGACGGCGATCTTAACACAGCACCAGAGAAACACGATTGTTAAACAGACGGAGACCTTAACACAGCACCAGAGAAACACGATCGACAAAGAGATGGAGACCTTAACACAGCACCAGGGAAACACGATGGACAAACAATCGGAGACCTTAACATAGCACCAGAGAAACACGATGGACAAACAGACGGAGATCTTAACACAGCAACAGAGAAACACGATGGACAAATAAACGGAGACTTTAACACAGCACCAGGAGACCTTAACACAGCACCAGAGAAACACGATGGACAAACAGACGGAGACCTGAACAGAACACATGAGAAACACGATGGACAAACAAACGGAGACCTTTACACAGCACCAGAGAAACACGAATGAAAAACAGATTGCGATCTTAACACAGCACCAGAGAAACACGATTGGTAAACAGACGGAGACCTTAACACAGCACCAGAGAAACACGATCGACAAACAGACGGAGACCTTAACACAGCACTAGAGAAACACGAATGAAAAATAGACGGCGATCTTAACACAGCACAAGAGAAACACGATTGATAAACAGACGGAGACCTTAACACAGCACCAGAGAAACACGATCGACAAAAAGACGGAGACCTTAACACAGCACCAGAGAAACACGATGGACAAACAAACGGAGACCTTAACACAGCACCAGAGAAACACGATGGACAAACAAACGGAGACCTGAACCCAGGACCAGAGAAACACGATGGACAAACAGACGGAGACATTAACAGCACCAGAGAAACACGATGGACAAACAGGCGGAGATCTTAACGCAGCACCAGAGAAACACGATGGACAAACAGACGGAGACCTTAACACAGCACCAGAGAAACACGATGGACAAACAGACGGAGATCTTAACACAGCATCAGAGAAACACAATGGATAAACAGACGGAGACCTTAACACAGCACCAGAGACTCACGATGGACAAACAGACGGAGATCTGAACCCAGAAACAGAGAAACACGATGGACATACAGACGGAGACATTAACACAACACCAGAGAAACACGATGGACAAACAAACGGAGACCTTAACACAGCACCAGAGAAACACGATTGTTAAACAGACGGAGACCTTAACAAAGCACGATGCACCAGAGAAACACGATTGTTAAACAGACGGAGACCTTAACACAGCACCAGAGAAACACGATCGACAAAGAGACGGAGACCTTAACACAGCACCAGGGAAACACGATGGACAAACAAACGGAGACCTTAACATAGCACCAGAGAAACACGATGGACAAACAGACGGAGATCTTAACACAGCAACAGAGAAACACGATGGACAAATAAACGGAGGCTTTAACACAGCACCAGGAGACCTTAACATAGCATCAGAGAAACACGATGGACAAACAGACGGAGACATTAACACAGCACCAGAGAAACACGATGGACAATCAAACGGAGACCTTAACACAGCAAAAGAGAAACACGATGGACAAACAAACGGAGACCTGAACACAGCACCAGAGAAACACGATGGACAAACAAACGGAGACCTTAACAGCAACAGAGAAACACGATGGACAAACAGACGGAGACCTTAATACAGCACCAGAGAAACACCATTGATAAACAGACGGAGACCTTTACACAGCACCAGAGAAACACGATGGACAAACAGACGGAGATCTTAACACAGCAACAGAGAAACACGATGGACAAATAAACGGAGACCTTAACACAGCACCAGGAGACCTTAACACAGCACCAGAGAAACACGATGGACAAACAGGCGGAGACCTTAACACGGCACCAGAGTAACACGATGGACAAACAGACGGAGACCATAACACAGCACCAGAGAAACACAATGGACAAACAGACGGAGACCTTAACACAGCACCAGAGAAACACGATGGACAAACAAACGGAGACCTTAACACAGCACCAGAGAAACACGATGGACAAACAAACGGAGACCTTAACACAGCTGCAGAGAAACACGAATGACAAACAAACGGAGACCTTAACACAGCTGCAGAGAAACACGAATGACAATACTATCTAATGAACAATCTCCACAAAGTTCAGCGTACGATTTTATTGCAGGTGGGCTGCTAAATGTATTTACCTTAAGGTCTGCCATCTTGGCGTACGTCATGCAGCAATAGGGGATGAAGACTGGTGTGCACCACTTACTACTATTGCCACATTTTTGTATGTACGTCCTTAAATCCATAATATATTGAATTTAAAAAAATAAGAGAATTTATTACATAATACACCCGATATGCAGTTTCATAAAGCCATTTCATAAATATATGACATGATAACACGTTACATATTGCTCTGCTTGAACGCGATTGGTCAAGTTTGGAACCTAGTCACATAAACCTTGACAAATGTGACCTTTCAAATATCGGTCAACTGTTAAATTCAGACCCGGAGTCAATATCAATGATTAAATTTGTTGTTGTTGAATTAATTCTTGCATTAAAATACTATTCAAAATTGAAATACTTTTCTCTTACGCACAGAATATCTATACGATGGGGACACTACATCTCATGGCGTAGCAGACGACTTCAAAATCACGGCGTGGTTCGCCTCTATAGTTCTTGGAAACGTTGATTTCACTTTAGAAATACATGTATACATTTTTAGGCAATATCATGTGATAAAAAGAATCTCAAATGAATTTTCATTTCATTTCGCCAAGGCTCGGGGATATAAAACACATAACTCGTTTCATAATACATCGTAAGAAATGAAAATTCATTTGAGATCCTAAGAAGTATATATATGTCAGCGTTGAAATACATGAGAGAAAGAGAAGGAAGGCCCAAGCAAGCAACATTGATTTTTTTTAATTAAAAAGAGTAAAAACTTTACATAGTGTTGATTGATTAAAATGAGTATGCTATATTCCATAACTCTTCAAAAACACGCGTAATATGTCTTTGTTACATTTTTATTGTCATAGGAGGTATACTAGTACATGTACCTAAGTAGCTCAAAAGATTTCTGTGTGATTTCTAAATTGGGCAGTTTTTCTGTTGTGCAATCTTGTAACTTTGAATTTTAAATCTTATTCTGAATAATGAATGTAATGATATAATAGCGCACGATGGGTTCAGAAATGGTTTGTTGACCGTATTATAAATTGAAATATCCATATAGTGCGATAAAATTTCTGGACACGCAAGAAGGAATTAATAATGAAACCGGTGATCTGTTGAAGGCAAAATTCAAATACATATATTTTTATGATAAAAATATTTTGATCATTTTCTTTATTACAGTACATACAAGGCTAAACTAGCTCATCCTCGGTTCCCCAGGTTATTTGCTCTTTGGTCAAAGCGTAAATAGCTTGTGGAACCGAGGATGAAAACAGCTCTGCTGTGTAAAGTTACAAATTTCTTTTGTCGATTTTGAGAAGAACTGATTAAGAAACTTTACGATTTCATACGCGGAGCTATATTTTTTTTTCAAAAACTAGGAATCAGTTGCAAGAACGGTAAAATAAAAAAAGGAGGGGGGGGGTTCAATTGTATGATTTGAAACAATACGCCGTGCAGAAAGATAGGGAAGATTTTCAACAAATTCCAGTGGGCTCTGGCCACTTCCATTTCTCCTCACCAGGCTTCCTCTTCTAGATCGGCGCATGGAATTTGTTAAATGATTCCAATGACAGAGTCATGTCTTGACCTTCTGTAAAGGATAGGCAATGATTTCGACAGCCGCCTAAGTCGGTGAAAGTTTATCTCAAATCAGAATTACCTATCTAATTTGACGCATATAATTTGACATAAATTTTTCCTCAAAATGTAGAGGTTTGTGTGTAATTCTTTGCTATTTGTTGATTAGTGATCACTAGTGTATGCAAAAAATTTTCATGAATTGTGGTGCATGTATTCAATGTACTTAAACTGAACTAAGAAGTGGCACGACTTGTATGTACAAAAAAGTATGCAAAAATTTGTATAAATATTTGGCAAGAAGATTTATTCAACGTATTCAATAAAGATCCGCCTATGATATCAGGTTTCATCTTAGATTATACAAACAAGAGCCCCAGGGGGCACAACGCTCACCTGATACCCATGCACGCTCTAATTGACATACTGACATTGAATACTGATAGTGCCAGTACCAGGATTTTAGCCCACAACCTTTCTAAAAAGATTTTTGCCGGATGCAGAGAAGTTTTTTTCTCAGACAACCTTTAAAAGTACAAAAAAGAAAAAATAGTCACATTTCAAAACAATAACTTTTTTACTGATTTGAAAAGACGGATAAAGTGGTCCAATGTCATATGCCCAGCTAGTATAGTTCAATTATGCAACATCAAAAATAAAATCATATTGTAACATTCCACATTAATGTGCAGCAGAAAAAGAATAAAACAATGAAATGATTTCATAAATTAAGTTTATTTAAAATTGAACACAAAACCTTTCATTATTGATAGCTAGCATGCCAGAAATTATAAAGCCTGTGTTTGTGAAACGAGAATGCCCCCGGCGGCATCTTTGTTAGTATAAACGCCATTTTCTGTCAAGTATGTGAGAGATCAGGGTCAGCGTAATATTGGTATCAATGGAAAGATCTTGTCACAAGGAATACACATGTACAATATGAAAGCCCTATCACTAACGTTTCAAAAGTTATGCCCAATGTTAAAGTTTTTGAGAAGTACGTGAAAGGTCAAGGTTATGGTCATGAGGTCAAAAATTTTGGTATCAATGGAAAGGTATTGTCACAAGGAATACACATGTGAAATATGAAACCTCTATCACCAGCTTCCATTCAAAAGTTATGCCCAATGTTAAAGTTTTTCGGAAAACAGACAGACAAACAGACAGACGGACAGGCCAAAAACTATATGCTTCCGAATCTTTTATTCCAGGGGCATAAAAAACAAAGATTTTTCGGTTTTGCCTTTATTCACTGAAATCTATGAATTATGCTTTTGAATAGTATTGATTTCATCTCAAATACATGAAACGTACTGTTAAAATCATTTTGATCCGATATTTATCAATTCAAGTGAGTTGTGCAGAAATTGGGCCAGTTTGTTTTCCAAAAAAGCAGTGTATGTTGTATCAAATCTCATGACCCAGTGAAGCCACTTGAACAAATAATTTTCAGTAAAACATGTAAAATATGCTGAAATGCGGCGCTTCTTGTCTATGCATATTTCAACAGGCGAGAAGGAGCGTTGCATTTCAGCATACGCTGTTCAACAACCCAAGTGGTTTCTCTAGGTTTCGCAGTTTGAAACAAATTAAAAGGCCCATGAAATTGTTAAGCTTGTCCAACTAGCAGACCTACGACATCGTTATTTACTGTTAACTAATTGTTTTACCTCATCATAGGTCTGTTAGCGGAGAGAGTTCATGAAATGTATCGGTTGCATCGGATTTGCCGACAAAAAAGTTATTTGGTCCGATAAAAACTCATCATGTATCTATTATTTGAACAGATAAAAATTCCCAAATGTCTTAACACAGGAACCTGTCGTTTTATGAGAGAAAATGTTTTATTATTCAAAACCTCAGGCCTCTGTGTTCCTCTTAGAAATATTATACATACAAGATGACGAACACGGTGGCTTAAGGTTGTGAATAATAATTAATTTTCTCTAATAAAATAACAGCTTTCTGTGGTCCAACATTTCAATGACATTGGAAGATTTCAGGAACTCTGAACTGAATTATTTATTTTCAAGAATTTCAGATATTAAATGTCCTATGCATTCTCAAAATCCAGAGGAATAGATTACTCATTAGACGTTTCTTCAAGAAATCAGTCCGTAAATTACTTCATCTAAGAGAGTCTAAGACAGAGGAAATTCGAGCAAACTTTATATATGATAACAAGTACATGCAAGTGTTCCAAGTACATGAATGATAACCATTACGAAAGTGTTCCAAGTATAAAAATCTATTCCGTTTGCACTGTATCTCCTGAAATGTATCGCAGTACTAAAGGTATCACATTACTACATGGGGAATCCCCTTCGGGTACAGGATACAGATATGCATATCTAGGTCATTATCTAGGTCATTGTCCTGTCAAATAGTTCCGATTATTTTCTTATTATTTTCAACAATTGGTGGAAAATACACACAATGTTTATCTTGAATTGTCTTCCCGTGATTGTTTACTAGATAGATGAAATAAAATTTTGAATATAGTTTAAAGTGTGTGAGACATCTACATGTGTGGAAGAATACGTGTGAAAATGGGTCCTCAGATCCAGATCATAAAATTCGAATAATTCCGGTCCGGAACCAGGTGCATGGCTTTGAAAAAAATATTTAAAAAGTTGTGTACTTTTAATCTTTACGGCATTTTTTTCTATGTAATTCAAATAAAATTTCTAAACATTCAAAAGTAGTGTCGAGAATTTTTCTCCTATTTTTGGTAAGAAAGTACTTGAAAAATAACTGGGATCTGGATCCTACACGGCAAAAAATGGCTTATGTTCCCGACTTTAAAAATAAAATTCTAAACAAGTATAAAGAATTTAAATAATTGAATCATATCACATAAAAGGTCAATCAATAAGACATTGGAGCATGTGTCACTTGTTGAATTATCAGCTGTAACTATGGATGAAAGGTCGATCTAAAAATGGAAAACATACATTATCTTAAAAAATATTCCTTAAAAATCCAAAAGTGGATATCTTGACAAAATTCTTTCACTTGTAGGGTACCATGCATGAGTACCTCATACCTACAAATTGTCATGACAATCTGAAGAGTGGTTATAGAAAAGAAGCAGAAAATGTATGAAAATCACCCCCCCCCCCCTTCTTCCATTTTACATAAGAAAAAAATTCATAAAAAATCAAAAAAATAAAATTTAAGCATAAAATACATATCAAAGCATTAAGTAAGTTAAATATGATAAATATGTAGTAAATGAGTGTGTAAAATCATACACTTATTGAGTTATTTAAAGAAATAGTGCAAAAATGTGCATTTCTGACTAAGTCCGAAAAGACGTCAAAAACGCGTCAAAAATTTGACTTCGAAGTGGAACCAAAAATAACAACACTTCTTAAGACATCTCTCTAGATCATCCTGATGCTTTCGATTTGTCGATACATGCTTCGGTTCTGAAGAAGAAGTTTGTCAAAGGAGGGTACCCCCCGTGACCTACTTTTGGCTGTGGTGGCGCCACCTGTTGACAGATCCGGACGAAAAACAACAACACTTGTAGGGGACCATGAGTACTTCATACCTACCAAGTTTCATCAAAATCCCTTCAGCCGTTCTGGAGAAGAAGTCGAAAATGTGAAAAGTTTACGACGGACGACGCCGGACGACGGACGCCGGACGCCGGACGGACGGACGCCGGACGGTGCGCTCAGGTGCGCTCAGGTGAGCTAAAAATGTTCGCTTCAGCTAGCAGAGGACGAACTAATGATATTGCCCGTACAGTACAGTAATTTCCCATACTGCAAAATGAATAAATAACATCATGGGCTAGGAGGCGTGCCCATTCGCCAAGGGAATCGATGGTATTGGGCGCAACACCCCCCCCCCCCCTCCAGAGGATAACTTCACTCACAGTAATTCACACATTACATGCGATCATTTTCCCCCTTTTGAATACAACAGATGCATTCTGGACAGTCAGTGACGTACATGTACATGTACCTAGGGCAAAATTAAATGGATGATGTAATGATTTACATAGACAGTAATTCACGTCTCCAGCAGATCTCGAGCCATGCTCTGATGTGGTACAGGGGTGTTCAAACCCCTGGTTCCGGAAGCTCCACAAAACCTATCGATTGGAGATGTTCTGATAACCTTTTATACTATGAAATCTTTGAATTTAGTGCCATTTGAGAAATTTTCTGAATAATGTGGGTGCTGTAGCATAAATTTGGTAGGTATGCCGCATTCAGTGAAGAGGTCAGTATGTACACCGACACACCATGTAGGAAAGGTCAAGTCAGGTGTTGTCAAACTTAATACTATTATATATATGTATCAGGGGAGGGGAAGCTATGCCACTTGATTCTGATGGTGTGTGGAAACACTTTTCTAGTATTTTATGAGAAATAGTAGCAAACCAAAGTACATGATAGACACGACACTTGATGAGTTCACATACTACGGGACTATCCATACCTCTGTTACTTGGCACAAATGAAATTTTATTCCGTTTCCAATTGATCGCTCATGTTTGACCTTCAAAGTGCAAATCTCAAAGTGAAAATAAATCGTCTCATATTTCATCATGATTTTAGTTTAGAAAATGCAACAAAATTTAAATATACTGGTTTTAATAATTAAAGGTTAATTTTCAAATGATTCCCAAAAAGATATGCACCTACATATTTTTATAATCCTTAATATAATCCTGCCATTTCAACATTTTCGAGGCGAGTTTCTTGCAAATGAATTTCAGTTTAGTTAAAGTCTGCCTGCATCTCCTTTTTTTACAATGATTAATCAAATATGCATATATATACATGTACTATATACGCAAATCAAGCGCGGATCTAGATGGAGTGTAAGGGGTCATGATCCCTGGATTTTGCCCCTCCCCCAAACAAAAAGATTTTCCAACATGTATGTATTTTCTTTTCAATCAAAGGCTGGACCCCTGGAATTTTTTTTCTAGATCCGTCCTGTAAATATGAATATTTAAAGGTCGTTTCGGTGGTGTAGACAAGCGCCTTAAATTTGTCATCAGCTCCGATAAAATATCTACAAAATGTGCGGTCTCGTGTTTCAATGGAAGTAATTAATAAACTTTAAGGAGTTAAGATACCCAGTTATGTTCGTAATGCAGGCAATCAAGATGGCGCTTGACCTATCACTTAGACGCATAATTAGTCAGATTCGTCTGAACGTTTGGTGAAATATTGATGCAGTAATTATATACGCAAATCGATAACTGCATTGAAGTTTTGTGTTTACAATGGACAATTAAGGTACTTTCCTTTGTTAAGAAAAACTAATCGATTGCCGATCGTTTGAGAGATTTAAGGTTAAGGTTTACATGTAGATGTAAAATCGCTGCAAGTGGAATTTTAATACATACTGCATACCGGGTAATGGATTTATTTTCAATGCATTTACTTTGATCTTGTGAACCTTAAGTTTACAGTTACAATGTATTTTGGTTTCGTTTTCACCGGATAATATTGAAAATTGGAAATTTATGTTACCTGTTAACCTGTATGAAGTGGATGGTTTATATAGAGCTCACCATATTTGGATCTTAGTAACACACTTTTTTATGGATTATAGCTAGGTAAATGTACATGTACATTGAAAGTTATACTTCAATCAATATAAGAAAATGGGTACATGGATTCTTTTAAAAATAGCATGAGGATTTTAACGTTAAACCAGTTTTAATTTGGATTTGTGGTAAGCTGATTTTTTTTAATGAATCCCGTCTTTATTTATAATTTGTCCGTAGGTCGGTTCGTCTATTTGGATGTTTATCTGATTGACTAAACATCTACACGTCTGTAACACAGAGCCTTAATCTGAGTGTGTCTGTCTGTTTGTTCATAAATATACTATGGATCCACCGCGCAATGAAATGGTTAATTTGAAATTCCATAGCATGGGCGGATCTAGAATTTTTCCAGAGGGTCAAGTCAGGGCAGGGGGAGGGGGTGGGTGAGTGAGTGAGTAAGTGGGTTTGCTAATGTTAAGTTATCAGTTTGAAAAACGGAATCAAATCAGAATTTTCAATAACCAGAATTCCAGGGGAAAAGGGGTGGGGTTGGTGGTTGAGGGGGGGGGGGGGTGTTTCTGAATGACTCTGGCATGATTTATCGATAATATTTCATCTGTATCTTGTTATAATCCAATACGTAACATAGTATGGACCATATATAAACTTGCAAGTTTAGAATTGTTTTAGAAATAAGCTATTCTGTTAAGATGAGTTTGTTTCGAGCGCGGATCTGGAAGGTGAATCCAGGTCCCCATTTAATTGATTATAGATCATTACATTCAAACTTACGTATTTACCATGGAATAACTTAAAGGTTTTTAGGCAAGTAGATTTAGGCTAAAGGTGGGGCATCTTTTAAAGTAATCAACTCTTTTTTCAGACATGAATTTATAATGTGATGGAACGAAACAAGTAGATTTTTTTTCATCGACGCTAGGGCATGCATGAAAACTATCCATCTATGGTTTCCCTACATAGGCATGTAACAATAGATTCATTATGTCTAACAATGCGTAAAAATTCTTTCTGTATTATTTATGATACAGAGAAAAATAGTTCATTGAAGGATGAGGCATTCTTCTTTACTTAGATGTATGAGAAAATTGCCTTAAGAAAATTGCTTTTCATGGGCGGACCTAACGGAAAAAACGGGGGCGGGGAGGAATTAAAAGTCCGATCATATACCACGGGCGGATCTAGAAGTTTATTTCCATGGAGGAAAAAAAGGAGGGAAGGGGGGTTCCAAACCGTCAGTGGAGGGATAGTACAGGATACTGTTAAAATAATTTAACGGGAAAAAGGGAATACAAATGTATCAGCACTTTGGGTAATTTTCAGGGAGTACTGACCCCGTAGATCTGCGCCTGGAGCATAGGAAAATTGCCTTAAGAATTTTTTTTTATTGGCGGATCTAACTGTAATGAGAAACAAAAGAGGGGTGCTATCTAGAACTATAGCCGGATGTACACTTTTTCGGGGGGGGGGGTTCCAAGTCGTCCAGGGTGGGGTGGGGGATTCCAGGATATGGTTTTGAAAAAGAAAATTAATTGTAACATCAGCATTTTTTTTTTGCAAATTCCCTGGGAAAGGGATCCTGACCCTCCTCCCTCTATAGATCCGCACTTGTTCTACTTTTTTCTTCATACAGTGAATGACCTATTGAAGTCTACATGTACGTATGACAAGGCGATATATTATCACCTTTTCAATTTGTATTTGCTTGATATTCAGAAATCTTTTATTTGAATGTAAATATAAACCTGTTTACAAATTTAAACTGCAGAAATGCATGCTCTGTTATTAAGTGCATGCTAGATCTACCCGTTGGGGGTTTATTGATTTCTGTTCGCTATGTACATGTACGATGTTTTTGGAATGTTTCAACTCAAGTGAATGATAAATAATTTTGTTTTACAATTAAACTCGATATGGAATTTCAATAGATTCAGGTGCAAAATTTAAAGGACCTAAACAATGACGTGCAAAATAATTCAAAAATCAAAAGATCTCAGAGGAGAAAGAGATTCAATATTTGAAAGTTTTTGATTGGTCTTAAAGTAAAATTAAGATTTCAAGCTTTCTTTGAAGTTACATAATACAACCTTGATTTTCGGCTGTCTACTGTTCATGAAAAACACCCTTTTATCAGTATATATTCTTTAAAATAGAACTATTGAAAATTACACATGCTATCAAAAATACAAGTCACGATTTCTCTTTTACTCGCTTTTGCAATCATGCACCTGATTTACCTTTGTTTGTGACCTGATATTTTAAGGGAAGTTGGGTCAGGGGTAATGCGCCCCTCTCCATTGATTTTTTGATTTTTTAAAAAGAGTTTTCACATATGTAAAGCGTTGACCGGAACCCCACCCCTCCCTCCCCCATTTTCTGTGAATGCGTATATCAAGATACTAGTTTATTTTTCAATTACAAGAGGTAAGAGACCCTTCAACTTCTTTCTTGATTTCAAGGACATTAAAATCAATAAAATAGTACTTCATTTCGAAAATGATTTGAAACAGTGCGAAAAATAACTATGAACTTGCACACTAGTTCATTTTTGCACCAACCCACCCTTGGAGATATTATAAAAAAATACTACCATCAGATAGGGGGTACCAAACTTAGTCAGAATCCAAACTGTGATATTCACCTTTAATAAATAAAAATCCTGCAAGAATTGTAAAATTCCTGCAGGAATTTTCAATTTCCTGCAGGATTTTTAAAACAATTTTGGCAGGATATTTTGTAATTCCCACAGGAAAAATAATTTCCTGCAGGAATATTCTGCAAAAAAAAATAATTCCTGTGGGATATTCCTGCAGGAAATTGTTTTTCCTGTGGGAATTACAAAAATTCCTACAGTTACAAATCCTGCAGAAAATAAAAAATTTCCTGTAGGAATTTAAAAATTCCTGCAGGATTTTTATGAATTGAAGGTGAATATACATTGTATATCCCAGGTACCAGGTGTGCACCTGGTAGTATTGGTTTTATAGTATCTCCAATTGCAAGTGGGTGCAAAAATGAACTAGCGTATAAGTTCATATTTCATTTGGCCCACTGTTTTATCTATCCATATCACATATTCTTATTTCGGCACTTATAGAAAAATACAATCAATGGGGGTGGGGCACAGGCGATTGTTTCACGCGAGCTCACACCCCCTACATACACCCACACACAAAGGTCTTGAACTAAATTTTAGTACATGAAAATCGTCTTTTTCAACTGGTTATTTAACAAGTCACTATCAAATAGTCATCTGTATATTAATTGTAGCATAATTGTTTTACTAAAACCATATGAAAAAAAAAAATCCATTCGGGTGCTACTAACCCCTTTTATCGACCAATTTCGAGCACACCTGTAAATCTATTTTAATGTGTGGGTGTATGTAGGGGGTGTGAGCTCGCATGAAACAATCGCCTGTGGGGTGGGGGGTTCCAGACTGTCAAAGGTTGTTATAACTTTTGCCCAATCCTATTTCATGTTATTATGAAATAAAATATGTTTAAACTAAAATTGTCAAAGGAGGTTGGGGTCCAGCCTATGATCTTGAAAAAAAAAAAACTGATGTAAAACCAGACAAATGGTCAATTTTGGCAAACAGGGAGGGTCCAAACCGCCCTTGCTAGATTACTAGATCCGTGTTTGTCTTACTTTTTTAGGGATAAAGTACAAATCTTGATACAAGTATTTTTCAAACAAACGCAATGAATACACCTTTTCAAAATCACCAACTTTTGTTTTTTGAAATGTTTGCATAATAATGTAGTCGTCACTGTCGTCAGTGGAAAATCCATATTTCGGAAATTTGACCGTTCAAAGTTTTCAACAAAGGTCTTAAAGTCACAAATATTGTCTGCGTCATTAGATATATTTCAGAATAAAAAAATCAAAAGAACTTCGAAGTTTAAAGTACAATTGAGATTATTGTATTTCATTAATCTTTCACAATAAAAATCCGTCCATTAGTGCGCTGTCTCAAGAAAACCAAGTAGACCAGGATTTAAACATTACGTAAACCCTAACCCGATAAAATAGGATTATCGCCCTTTGACAGAGTTTGTTTTTCATGTGAAGAACTTTTTGATTTGTTTGTTTTCTTTCGTTAGAAGGGAGAGTAGAGATAAGAAAATATTCGTGCTCAAATTAAGAAGTGCGGATTTATATCATTCAAAGGGAATTACTATTTTTCCGGTAAGTTAAATTTGCATTGATTTCTATTTAGATCTGAAATTATGATTTTGTATATTTTTCATTTTCATGACCATTCAACTTATTAATCTATGATCTAGAAAATAAATGAGCGTAAAATCACGATTCGACTTCGGAAAAGAGCAAAATCAAAGCGTTAGATAGTCATGTCAACATGCGCGTACCTAGAAGTATTTTTCCCAGAGGGGTAAACCTCCACCAGGTGGTCCAGCTTTTTTAAAGAAGAATATTCGTAGAAATTTGAAAACGGAGTACGGTATTATAGGGAAATTCAAGGAAGGGAGGATTCTGGTCGACCTGGCAATTTTTAAGGAAGATCCAGCCACATGAGCTCGACGTCCCGGATCTACAATAGCATCCTCCAATTTTTCACCTCCATTTAAAGTGAAAGAAGGGGCGTATATTGATTAATGAGGGTTGTCCTGTGGCCCCTACCTACGATTTTGAAAAGGAAAGCTAAATGAGCAGCATACATGACTTTTGAAAGTTCCAGGAGGAAGAGAGCTAGGGGTGCTCTGACAACTGGTACCCCTTCCCTTATTGAAGGATCAATGAACCAGTTAACATTATCAACCACACAATGGACAGTCAATGGGGAAAGAGTCATTTCTTGTAGAAGTCAATGTCTAGAGATCGAGGCTACTTAAAAAACCCTCAAAAAAAAAAAAAAAAAAAAAAAAAAAAAATCCCACACCGAACTTTTTGTACGTCCCTCGGAACTGATCAGGAATATGAGTCGCAGAAAACTTGTATATTTGGTGGATATGGAAATGGCATTTTTACAATTAGGATTTTACTTCTTCTTTTAATCGTGTGTATTTGTTGTTGCTTTCTCTTACTAATGGTAAGTTGACACATTGGGCCCTCTGCAGAGGATACGCCGCGAGGATATTCCGAATGAATGCAGTGGCGGATCTAGGATTTCAGAAAAGGGGGGGCCCAAAGTTTCAGCTCGAAGAAAATTGTTCAAAGATTTTGTCGTAAGATTACAATATCTCTCTCATTTTCCATCCTCTATTTTTGTTTTACCGATTGGGGAAGGTTGGGAAGATTAGGGCATTGCAACCCCACTATCCACCTGTCTAATCTGGTTAGATCGGCCCATGAAAATGAAGCATTTGGTAATTATTCAAGTGTTAATTTAATTTTGAATTTTGTATATGTTTATGACATATGAATCCGTTCAAACACGATGACATAGAAAGTTCAAGACAAAGTGAAGACGAAAAAATAGACAGCTAATGAAAAATTAAGTGTGGCGAGCGAAGCGAGCCGAAAATTTCCCCAAAAGTAAAGAGATTAAGCATAAAAAGAGTATTCTGAATCAATAACTTTGGGTGAAAAAGGGGAGGCCCGGGCCCCCTGGCCCCCCCTCTAAATCCGCCACTGGAATGACGTCATGGTTGTTATACGTCAGAACCAGAAAACGGAGAGTAACTTTAACTTAGTATTTCGAAAAGACAGAAGTTCTAATCCATGTCTTAGGATGATATATTCATAATTTCATAAGTTACCATTTTCCCCTGTGTGCGAGTTCTACCGACTTATTAGTTAAAACTACATGTACTTGAAATGAGAAAGCACATTTTCGTAACACCGATAAAATCTAAATTTATTAATCGAAGCAAAAACACACTGAACGTATTGATATATTCGCTAGATATGATCGAAAAACTATATACTCGCAGATTTTTACTGATTTTAAATTTTCATATAAGCAGAAATAAAACTTCAAAGGCAAATTTAAATATTTAAACTTTTGAACCTTGTGCTAGGTCTGTCGGCCAAACAGGTGTCTCATGGTCTAGATTGGTTTTGTGCATGTCAAAGTTTAAAAAGGTTGTAGATTAATTCAAAACTTACAAATATTGACTTTTCTTACCGATCTGAAACGTTCTGTCTGTAAAATTATTTTCAATAACCTGAGCGAGTAGGTCCAATTAAACTGCATATATGTATGATTATTTGAAGATCTATGATAAAAATTAAAGTATTTATGTAGACTTCTAAGTGTCTTTGAATCGGAGCAAATTGAAATAACGTGTATTCCTGCAGTTCAAAATAAGAAAAAAGAGAAAGAAGCAAGAAGTGTTTCAAAGGGATTGAAAGAAAAAAGGTATTGGGTAAAAAAAAGTATTTTTAATAATGAAATATATAGTGTCTCCTTTATTAAGCAGATGATTTATGAAAATGGATTTTAAATCCTCCACTATTGAAATAAACATTATAATTATGGATTTTATCAAACTAATTAAAAGTCATAAAAAAAATCCCAGGTGTTTGTTAAATTGCCAGTAATTGGGCAAATCGGTCTGAATAAGTACAATTTACACACAATGCCAAGAAATTAATACCTATACTTTGAAAGTTTTAAAAATTTTAACAATTCTGACCCAGTTTTAAAAGCAATATAGACTATACTTTAAAATAGATCGAACCCCATGCTATCTTTCATCAATCATAGTTCAATTGTGAGCGATTAAGCTCTCTTTTGACAAATTTCGGAAATAATAATACATACATGGGTTCTATATTTTATTTAAAATTTGGGGGATTAGTGCCTAAATGTTTGTGTTATATGCTATTTGAGTCCAAAATATTCCAACAAAAGTAGCTTAAGAAGTGGTATTATTATTCCTTTATATAATGTAAATGATCAGGAACCTTTGATATAGTAATAAATGGATTTAATATTGCTTTATTATGGACACAATACAATGTCAATGGACGGTTTTACATGAGCAAGTCCTTGCGTTTAGATCCTCTGTCTGGGGTGTAGAACTTGAAAAAAGGAATTGACATGTGTATTTTGATTTTTAACTTTCCGGAAACGATATTTTTGGTTTTTGATTTATTGGAATACTTTGACAAGGATACATGGTTGTATTGACGATTATCAGGAACGGATCAAGTCATTTTGACTAGTAAGTATGTTAGTACATCGTAAAAAATCCATTTAGTATTATTCTAGATGGGGTTAGGGGATGTTCCAGTCCATCAAGGTAGCCAAAGCCAATAATTTTGCAAAAAAAAAAAATCCCTTACCTACGAAAAGTGGGACGATTAGGACATACTGGATCCGCGATTTTTGAAGATGGAGGTTGGATGAACCCCCCCTTTTTTTAAGTACGAAGGGAATTTCGGTGACCAATTGCCCTTTTCCTTTCTGGACCTGCGCTTTTAATATTCCATCGCAGTTAAATGTTTCTCTTGATACTTTTGAATTTCACAAAATATTTGTTTCCCTTTCAATGTGCTTCCCAGGGTGCATATTAAATAAAGCCTTGTGGAAAAGATTGATATACCCATCTCTTTGCCAAATATCACGTTTTCACCCAGGAGGTATTTTGTTTCGATACAATAGAAAGAATTTAATCATAATATTTCAGTAGGGTAATTTATGGTGACCTTGAACCCGAGAGTATATTTTTTAAAGCTTCTCAATTTCAAATTTGCAATGGCTGTAATAAGATTGATATTTTGATAGCATTGGAGTATGCAATTTTGATTTTTATCAAAATAGAGGGTATTTATTTTCTAAATCCAATGTGCTGTTTAATGCGTATTTTTTAAGTGCACGGAAACCGGTATTAAATTACACTTTCTCTGAAATCTCTCCCATTTCTTTCTTTCTGCCTTGATTGTTTGATTGACGATTAATTGATAAATCTTATGAAACATTACTGCCATGTATGTTTTACATAATTTTTCAATTTTGTCAAATTATTGATAAGAAACACTTTTTGCCCCAAATTTAAGAAAGGTTATGCGGGGTGTGGGGATACTACAGTAGTGGTTTAGGGGCGGGGTCGGGGAGCTGGGGTCTGGGCATTGCTCTGAACACCTCCCCCTCTAGATATACCGGTATACGTTTGCGTAGGAAATCAGGAATTCGGAATCATTACTTATTTCATAAGTATCAAGTTTCTGACAATTAATCAATCGATGAATATAGGCCTTTGAAAATTTGAATTGTAAAAAAATAAGAAATGAGAAATTATGGACTTTTTAAAAGTCATAAAACTCCTAAAGCAAAACGTGAAAATTCGAAAATATTGACTATAAAGATTTACATTGTTGTAATTGAGGTGTTGCCATGCAGCGGTAATTAAGTAATTTTAGTCACCACAATTTGTGTAAAGTCACGGATAAGTGTTTGGTGACATAAGGAAATAATGCATTACTGATAAGTTTGACAAGTTTATTTAATTTTACTGACAAAATATTTGCCGACGGTCTCAGTCCATTTTTATAAAGCATATTGTACTTGTATATGGAGACGGGTCTGTGTGGTACATGTTTTTATTTTAGTGAATATATTTTAATCATTTGAGCTCCGTCTATATTATTGACTTTCATTTTCGTGTGTTGTCTTTTTTTAAAAATGCAAAAACATTTTGATATTTATTATTGAATTTGTCGTCTGTCCGTCGATCCGCATTTTGTCATTGACGAAGATTCAAAACTAAGGTCGAATTCTATAGGGCGGATCTAAAATTTTTTCGAGGGGTGGGGGTCATGCAAGCCCGTCAGAGGGGTCTGGTCTATAATAAAAAAGAAGAAGAAATAAAACAAATCAAAACATATATGCAAAACGGGAAAAATAAGGATTTTATGTCAATGTACAGTGATTAAAATGATAAACTGATTCAAACCTCACCTCTCGCCCCCCCCCTCCCCATTTCCCTTGGGTCGGCTCATGAAGTGTTCTTACACTGTTAGACACACTTTCCATACTTTTTATATTCTGGCGACCTCTTAATTCCACGAGAAGTAAAATATGCATAAAACTTGACACGCGGACAGGTACGGCTCGGACAATCATTACGTGTTTGTATAGAGTGACCAGGGGCGCAGCTACATGTACACATTATTTAATGTATACTTTACTTGTATGGAGATGGAGATTTTCAAAGGACATAAGATATACAATATATAACTGCAGTTTTATTTCCCTCTTTTGAAAATCTGTTGTCAAGGTACCGTGAGTGAAAGAGAGGGGAGGGGCTGAGTTGCTGGGCATGTGAACTGAGTTGCTGGGCATGTGAATTGAGTTGCTGGGCATGTGAATTGAGTAGCTGGGCATGTGAATTGAGTAGCTGGGCATGTGAATTGAGTTGTTGGGCATGTGAATTGAGTTGCTGGGCATGTGAATTGAGTTTCTGGGCATGTGAATTGAGTTGCTGGGCATGTGAATTGAGTTGCTGGGCATGTGAATTGAGTTGCTGGGCATGTGAATTGAGTTGCTGGGCATGTGAATCCGTGCATTTTTATCAGAGCTTACCTTGGATTTTCATCAAACTTTGCATGTGAGTTGTTCATGGTGAGAGCACTTCATGGTCTTCATCTATTGGTTTTCAATGTCAAGGTCATACATGTATGTCAAAGATCTAGATCATAAAAAGCAATATGGTAATAGAAAAGCCTTGTGGACATTCTAACAGTTTACTAAGGGCGTTCATCAAATTTTGCATGTAGGTTGCCAGTGGCCTAAGGCGATTACCTTTCATTCGTCTATGTCAAATGTCAAGGTCATAGTAAGGTACAGGTAATACCGGTATACGTTCAAGTAATACTTTGGGGAGAAGGTGATTGGATGAAAAATATAATCATTCTGGAAGTTCGTTGTCATGTGAGGGGATGCTATACGTTTAGTGTATTTGTTGTCGAAAATATGCATATCCATTTTTCAGAGGGATTAAAAAGTTATAAGTGTTAAAAATGCAGAGACGTAGAGCCACTTAAATCTGCAATTTTGATATAAAGCTACGCCGCTGGAAAAACCACACGTATGGTCGCATTTACTGTCATGATCTTTTATTGTAATACTTCTTATACGATACATGTACCAAACTACAATGAAATACTATCTTTCATTACTGGACAAACAGTTTCATAAAAACTTGTAATTTTTATAAGGTATGTATAATGTGCTAGTATTCTCTCTCTCTCTCTCTCTCTCTCTCTCTCTCTCTCTCTCTCTCTCTCTCTAACACAGTGAAGAATAAGGGAAAAAGGCATGGGAAAGTTTATATTGATCGTCAAGATTTAGCTATTTAGTCTTGGCCCATCATGTGTAACCCACGAGGAAGCTCATGAGTGAGGTACGACCTACCCCGAGGTTCACACGATGGTATTGGCCATGGGAGGTTGATAAAGGTAAGATAAGCTTAAGACAACCCAACAGAGGACTGTAATCTGGAGATTGAAAGACAATCCGCTCCTTTTATTTATGTCGAATTTTTTTTTTTAATGAAAATGCAAATTTAGAAGGAGGGACCAACCCACACTTGAAATTTTGCCATAAAATGCCCATTTTGCCTTTTTTTTCGAATTTGTATTGATGAACTCCTTGAAGGAATTGACACCCCCCACCTTTTCGGAAAATATGTCAGGATCCGTTCAACGAATGAAGACTCTTCTTTAAAAATCTAATCCTATGGATGGCTCTTTTATATCAAAGAGTATAATGGCACATTATCGCTTAAACCTTGCTTTTTGATGCATATATATGAGAATTAGGTAGAGTATTAATTTACCATGAGAGTTATCTTTCTTTTCTTGAAAAATCCAGTCTTTCAAAAAAAAAAAAAAAAAAAAAAAACCAAGGGGAGGGGGGTATTTCCCGCCTGTGTAGAAAAAAATATACGTAAAACCGGTAAAAGACCAGTATTTTTGAGAGATTCCAGGGGTGACCCCCCTTTCCTAGGTGTGCGCTTGCCTCCCCCCTTTGCTCAGAAATCCTTGATACAGAGCAGTTCTAAATAGAATTAAAAATGTATATTACTGTACTAGTACTATAGTAATTTCTATTTGATAAAGTATCATCTAATATTTCACATTAAATTTTGTTTATTCACTGTGATGTGTAACAAAACAATTACAGCATACCGGATCTTCCGGCGTCCGTCCTTACGTCTGTTAACTAAATTTTCAAATTTTCAACTCCTCTGAAACCGCTGGATGGGTTTTGATGAAACTTGGTATGCATGAAGAACTAAAGATCCTCTACCATATTTGTTAATTTCGGATATACAGAAATGAAATGATTAGAAAGTAAGAAAGGAAAACAAATATGTACAATAAAAACCTTTTTCCCCACCAAAGAAAACAAAGACAGATACTATCATGGTAATATATTTATTCTAATCCGTGTTTTCAATATACGGCACGCACCCTATCTCTTACTTCAACGTATTTTGTATTTAAAATTTCTCATTTATTTTTTTCTTTTGCTATGGGGTAAGCCGGTCTGACAATAAAAAAGACAAACAATGGATTTTTTTCTATATGGTCTCATTAAGATATTTTTATGCTTTGTGTATTGGAGGCTTTAAATTCCAAAAGTGAAAAGAATTTCTCATAATCGCATTGCCTTTGTCATGGAAGAAGTAATTTATTTTCATTGAAGATCTACACTTATGGTTTCAATTGTATGCCAGAAATTTGAATTATGTTTTTCAAAATTGCTTATCTATAACTAAGAGAAGGGGTATGTATTTTAGTTACTCCTGATACAATGATATTTACCCATGATAAAGAACGGACCTCTGTGTAGTTTCGAATTAACTTGAAAGTCTTATTGTCTAAAACTTTGGATGTTAGATCGATTATTGAAAAATGGAAAGAAGAAATCTACAAAGTAAGTGCGCTTTTCAATATTATTCTTTTCGAAGTATGTATGTGTAACAAGAGTTCACGTTCTTGTCGGTCGAGAAAGTATCCGTTAATCCGTCCGTCCGTCACTGACGAATATCTGTACGTGTCTTCTCAGTCAGCAGGGACCAGAGATACTGTACTCGTGATTTTTTACTTTTCGTAAAATTCATACTCAACTTATCATTGGCGTTAATAGTGCGTGTACATATAGCCTGGTATCTTTTGTGGTGGTGGTGGTGGGTAGGGGGGTTGCCCAACTATTGAACTGATGTATTCGTCAATTTACGAAGGGAATGCGAAAAACGCACGAGATGCGTTAGAGTCACTTGAGCTGTTAAATGAAGGAAGAAAAAGTCCTTAAAAAATTCAAATTGAACGAAAAGAAGAAAAAAAAAATAGAGTGGCACATGCGCGCTTCCGTCTCTTTGCATCAATATTGGTGCAAGAGTATTTTAACAAAACACTGGCCCAAAACACTACAGAAATGACTGACTGTCTATTGTGATATCGTTTTGTGAAGATTACAATACAAAAATTGCTGTATAATTAGCTTAACTTTAAATCTATTGTTCTAATTAGCGGACCTAGTATACATAGAATTGTTTTATATGTTGTGTGCACAGAGTTTTAAATGCAAAGCGCAGATCCAGGAATTTTTCTTTTGGGACTGGGAAGATACAGGAAGTTGAGAGATTGTGTGTATATGTGTGTGTGTATGTGGGGGGGGGGGGGGAGTCAATACATAGTGGCACTAAAATTCTAAATAGTATGAAATTGTTTTGGGGAAAGTGCATGGCACATTCTGTGCTCATACCGATTTTATCATACGTGGATCTAGCTTAAAATAGGGCAGGATGTCCATCGAGTTTCGGAAAGGGGAGGGCTTTTCCAGCCTATGATTTTGAGACAATTATGAGAAGATATTTGAAAAAAAGTTGCATTTTCAAATTCGAAAAAGGAATTAGGTTGCTCCAGACCCCAACCTAACCCCTCTCTCTTATCGATTCGCGCATGTCAATAAATGCGATGGTGGGTTAGGACCCTCAAGACCACCCTCTAGTTCCACCCCTGCATGTACCATATTCATGTAGGTAATACACAAAACCTGAAATATGGCCAGTTTTTAGTTCCTACAAACAATACAACCTTATAGCCATGTTTTGAATTGGGTAGATTATATCGTTCACCGAATCCAGTGTATTCTATACCTTATTTGGAGAAAGATATCATAAAATAGTTCATCTTCCACATTTCTAAACAAACTTTCAAATGTATTATATGACATTTAGATTCAGTCGCCAGCCGTGGGAATTTTCTTTTCGAACGAATTTGATACATAGGAGAGTAGGTTTTCAGTCATACATCAAAATATGATATATGTAATGTGACATGTATATTGGTATTCTTGAGACGTACTTGTACTTTTTTTAAGGCGGAGGTAAGTTTATTTTACTGTAAAAATATCGAAATCGTAAACTGTTTTCTCGTATGAAATGTTAATAATGTAATTTTATTATTATTTTTTGGGGGGAGGGGGGGGGGTGTATTTTTAATGAGAATCATCAGTGGCGAATTCATGGGGGATGCGTATGTTTCTTAAAAAAAGATTTCTGTTTAAAATTATTCTTATTCCTGAATTTATTCGACCATGCTTGTTGTATAAATATGGTATTTTTTAAATTGTGTAGCAGTGGGTTGAAGGAAAAAGGGGGGGGGGAGTTAACATATTAAACATAAAAATGTAAATTTTCATTCCTGGCTTTGCCAGGGAACTTTGGGAGGGACCCACTGTGTTATTG